>WOFM01000159.1:1252783-1644301 GCA_011428145.1 Ericerus pela | reverse complement strand
TCATTGAGGAATATTAAAACTGGGAGATATCATGTTTTCTTTTAGTAATAAATATTTACCTTTTATTTTCAAAAACACAAATATATAAATAAAACTAGATAGGGCATGCTAGAAAATGGGAACTTAGTCTCGATGAGATCTTTGGAAGCAAGAATATAGGGGGATGTTGTGGTGGTAGTCATGCAACCTCGCTCACATCGTCACCTAACAACACGGTAACACTGAATTATTCTTTTCCCACTTTTAATCAAACAAAACTAGGAGGAGATTACTCATATTAGTTTCTTGCTTTTTTATTCCGTTTCGTTACGATCTCAGTTAAAGTCCAATATTTTATTTTGTAAATAATTTTATATTGTTATTATGTTGTTGAAGTTTGTGTAATAAAACAAATTCTTTTTCATGTTACATATTTTCGTTCGTTAATTCGTTTTCTTCAAAGTTCGTTCGAAAAACTAATTCGCATCCTCGGCCAAGAAAACTTAATCATCAGATAGGTCTGAGATTAAAGCTTTTCACTTCAAATGGTGTTGGGATACGATTCCCCCACTACCTCACGAACACGAAACTATATATTAACCAACACTGCATGTAACACATTATTACATTTATTCGTTTTGCATATGGCGACACTGATCGCCAATATAATATTCTTTCCGCCACTGCTCAGCAGAGTGTGTTCTCCGCTCATCAGTCGTTGTACTAACGTCATCAATAAACCTTTTTTTAAAGATGAACGTCCGTTCTTATTTTTCTTTTATGAATTGAATGGAACTCACCTCAACATGGTAGCCAGAGCGGCGGATCAAGAAAATAAGTGTGGTAATTGAAGTGCAATGTTCGTGTAATTTGTTAAAAGTTTAAAATTCGTAATTCACGCAAAGTGAAAGGCTTAGTGCTCTAAGATACCTCCACGCAAAGTGGCAGGAAAGTGAAAATTCGTAAACGAAAAGTTCGAATCAGTGATTAAAGTAACTATCCTGAATACGTAAAAAGTTCAATCCATGTAAATCAAAGTAAAAGTAAGATTAATGAAAACAACGGTAAAGTCTTGGGCGCCAGTTAAAACGTCGAAGTCGAGAATTTTGAGAAAGCAGATCAGGTACGAAAGGATCTTGTGGTTTGGCAGACCAGCGCATAGAATTAAAAACGGTTGGCAATTGTTTGTGCTGTGTTCCAGAGAAGAAATCAAAGAGAAAAAATCAAAAATCTGAAAATAGCGGAGTAAAATCGTCGGAGTTTGATGTCAACGGCGTATGAAAATAGCAAGAATACATCGGTAGAACAACAAAATAAACGAAGATACCTAAGATAAGTAAACAATTAATATTAAATAAGTGATAATTCGTGTGATTTTGCCCATAAAATTGATGAAAAAGTTAACATTTTGGCAACAAAAAAGTGAAATTTAGTATATTTTCATGTATATTCCCAACCAAATTTCAAGTAAAGTCGAAACTTGAAAGGCGGATTCGATAGCCTTTCAAACTTTATCTTGTTGGTCGGGAATTGCAGAAATAGGAAACCTTTGTTGGATGAGTTTCATCGAGTCCAACAAAAGAAAACCTACATTAATGATTATTGACATTGGTGACAGATTTTTTCCTGTTCACATAAAGGATCTTTTCAAACGATAATATATAATAGATATTTTTTGTTTTCAGAATTAATCTCTCATACTTTTGTGGAACAATTTTGCATTGAATATTAATACATATTTTAACGTGTTTAACAGAACCATTTTCGTTCTGAAACAAAAGCCAAAGACTTAACCAATTCGATTTTGAACAAGTTCGGCGATAAAGTCTAAATAATTTGATCACTTAAGTGGAAAAAACAACGGCGGAGAGATCAACTCATCGTCAGCAACGGATATTTTGTGAGAATTAGTTTAGAATACTAATAAATTATTGAATATTATAATATAATATATTTAACTTGCATTCCCGATCGAGAGGCTAAGACCGTGTTGTGCATAATCGTGTGGTTGAGACCGTGTTACCCCCTAGATTTAAGTTCTCATGTTTCTGAGGTAGGATCTAAACCCCCGAAAAACTGAAATTTAATAAAATGTCACGATTTGACAAAAAGAAGGTATTTGACGGGAGGAATTATGATGCCTGGAGGACCACGATGGTCTCAACACTCTATGCAGAGGGATTATACACAATTATGCATGATGTAGAAACCGAAGTACTATTTTTGGGATTGGAATTAAACAGTTTTTTAAACCCTGAATCTGGCAATGCTAGTTCAGCTAATAGGATGACATATTTCCATAACCAGGAAAAGGGGAAAGCTTTAATTTATCAAGGACTAAACAATGACCTGATCGAAAGAGTAAAAGATCTAAAAACGATAAATCAGATTTTAAAAGTTCTTGACGAAAGGTATAAAAGCTGCACGCAGGTCACATATATTAGTGCGAAGCAGGCCTTTCAAAGGTTAAAATTCAATAGTGAGGGGAATATGAGAAGTTATTTAGACGTGTTCTCTAGATCAGCCCAAAAAATAAGGGAGTGCGGTAAAAACTTAGACAAACAGGAGGAGATAGAACAACTCCCAATATCACTGAACATGGACTATGATATGACTAGGTTGGAGTTTAATACATTAAGTCAGGATCAGAAAACCATCGAAACTCTCCACGCAATGCTGATCGAAAGGTCAGACAGGTTATATGACGAGAAAAAGTCGAGATACAATAATAATAAATTTCGTAACTTCAATCAAAACAATAAAAATCAAAGATTCCAATACAGAGGAAATTATAATAGATATAGTAATACAAATAGAAGTCAAAACTATAATCAAAATGTAGATCAGGGGAAAATGACATATAATGATAATCAAAAGTCAGAAATGCCTCAAAATAATAACAATAATAACTATGAAAATAGAAAATATAATCAAAATCAAAATAACTTGCCAAATCCGAATAATTTAGTATGCTTTAAGTGCCATGGCAAAGGGCACATAGCTAAAGTATGTCCGTCAAATAAAGAGGGTGTAAAACCCCAGGATAAATTAGATGGTCCTGCACAGAATACGAGATACGGACGAAATAATCAGAATAATAATAACAAAAATAAAAAAGAAAATGATGTTCAGTGGTCTATGATGATAAGATATAAGGGTAATGAGCAAAACAAAAACACAAATAATAATAAATTAATAAACTTAATAACATCTAAGGACACGAGACATGAATCTAATCCAGATTATGTCCCCCTCACTAATAGAATCATGTTAGATGGTGGAGCTGTTGCTCATGTAATATCAGACCTATCAAAATTGTCTAACCCCATAATGTTGGAAAAACCTATAGAGTTAGAATGTGCCATCCAAGACACTTTACTAATTGCCACACATATAGGAACTATGTTCATCAGGGTGGAAAATTCAGAGAGGAAACAAACTGTAATAAGACTAAAGAACGTACATTATGTATTGTCCCTGAATGTAGATCTCATGTCGGGGATTACGATAACTGAAAACAGGGTGCTTGGCATAGACCAAAATTTCTCTGCAGCGCATATATACGTCCGTGGGACGGATGAAGTAATTTTTTCAGCCCCGAAAATAAGGGGGTATACATGGTCAAGTACAAAATTGTACCGGAATCCACAGATAATATAATAGAAAACGAAGACGACTTAAATAAAATATGTCCTTATAAAAATGAATCGAATAAATTGGCATGTATGCCTAACGTAAATTCCCAGGATGAATAGATGGAATATGAGATAGAAGAGGAAATTGTTGAGGACAGTCAGGGGGAAAGTGAAGAGAATAGAGAGAACACAGATAATAATGTACAAAATAACACAATTGATAATAATGAAAATGACAATATAATAATAAATCATAATGACGAACAAGATAATAATCAACCCCAAAATAGGGAAATTATTGAAGATGGTAAGGAAACAAATGAGGATGTAGGTATAAATACTAATGACAATACCATAAATAATAATATAATAAATGATAATTAAAAAACCAATAAAAATGCAGGGAAGTTAAAAATAGATAAAAAAATGATATGCCACAGGAGATTGGGATACTTATCTAAAAAAAATTTAAGATTCTTGACAAAGGTCTCAAGAGGCATTCCTAATAGAGTGACATTCCAAGATGATGAGTTTCATCTGTGCGAGATATGTGCGAAAGCTAATTCCAAAAGGTTAGGGCACAATGGCACTCTTAATAGTCTATGTGGATGACATGTTGTTGGCTAGCAACCACAACGGGTGGACACAAGACTTAATAAATACATTTAATAAGAACTTTACATTGAAGATAGAAAAAAATCCAACTTTCTTTGTGGGTTTTGAAATAAGTCGAGACATCCCGAGGAAACAAATAATATTGACACAAAATAGGTACATAGATAAAATCCTCTGTAAGTTTGGGATGACGGAATGTAATCCGTCAACCACACCCATGGAGACAGGGCTTAAAATAAGGAAGCCAACAAACGGATTGGATGACACCGAATATAGGGCTATGATTGGGAATTTGCTATATGTGGCAAGACTGACCCGCCCGGATATTGCCTTCGCCGTCAATTATTTGTCACGTTTTCAGGCATCCTCCAATAGCGAAATTAAGAATTATGTTCGTCGCATTATTAGGTACCTTAAAACAACAAGGGACTTTTCTCTGGTATTCCACTCTGACCAAACTTAAATCAAGGCATTTGTCGATGCGTCGTATGCACCCGACGTAGACGATTCACCCATAGAAATAGATAATTTGGAGAAAGGGTGCTCCACAACTGGCTATATGATATTCGTTAACGGAGACTTGTTAAATTGGGCTGTTCACCGGCAGAACTCGGTTGCAACCTCGTCAACTGCAGCCAAATTAATTGCGTTGAATGACGCACTAGACGACATATATGTGATCTGGAAACTCACTGAGAGTGTTTTCTCTGTAACCGACTCAGTGCAAGTGTACGAGGACAATATATCCACGTCACATATTGTATCTGGGGGAGGCCAGAAACGCTCCAGGTCCCTAGCGATCAAATGCTATTCAGTATTGGAAGCATTCCAAAATAAATTAATAATGTTTAACGATATTAGGTCATCTGATCAAGTTGCTGATATTTTAACTAAAGCACTTGATCGGAAAACATACCAAAATATTGTTATGAGAATACTCCAAACAAGTCAACCTTTTGGCCAATAGTCTTAATTGACTCAACCCTCAAAATTTTTGATACTTGGTTTTGGACTGCGGATGGGCGTCGGTCTTTTAGCGCCTATCGTAAACCGAGCGGTCCATATGTCGTTTCACACTTCATCTCACAATATTCAATTGGTTCCCCGTCGCTGCTCTGCCTCTCTTATTGGCATCAGCATTCCCCGATATATACAATTGATTGCCACAATAGAATATTTATATAATACTCCACATGTTTAATGATAAGGACATATACATATACATATTAATATTTTCTCTCCCCAGTTGACGATGAGGAGATATCGATCTCTCCGACTGGTTTTATATATGTTAAATTAAAAATCACACAATATTTATAAGACGTGACACTAGAACATAAGGTTAAATATATACCTCATGTTAACACTTACACGATATATTTAAGATAGAACAAAATTCAATATATGAACTTATACACATTTTAATCGTACAACATTATACTAGTCAACGACATACCTAAATTTATTTTAATGTACCAGTTTTATATATATAGCAATTCTATGTGACACTTATATGTAATATTTTTGACTGCTATTGCTTATTTTGTTTTTTTTATTGTTTATATGTTTGTTTTAAATACATAGAATATGTGACATTTTTACTTGTATGTTCGTTCGTCCATTTTGAATCGCAGTGCGGTGTTGGGATACGATTCCCTCACTACCTCACGAACACGAAACTATATATTAACCAACACTGCATGTAACACATTATTACATTTATTCGTTTTGCATATGGCAACACTGATCGCTAATATAATATTCTTTCCGCCACTGCTCAGCGGAGTGTGTTCTCCACTCGTCAGTTGTTGTACTAACGTCATCAATAAACCTTTTTTTAAAGATGAACATCCGTGCTTATTTTTCTTTTATGAATTGATTAGAACTCACCTCAACAAATGGTACTACTTATTTGGAAATTTCAAAAACCGTGAGTAAACCATCATTCTCACGGTCATCATCCTGGTAGTACTCACGCTATGAAGCACGGTACTGTCGCAAAAAAGAGCTCTCTTTCGGGTTTTTGCTCTTTTTCATGACAGTACCGTGCTCCATAGCGTGAGGACTACCGTGATGATGACTGTGAGAATGATGGTTTACTCACAGTTTTTGAAATTTCCAAATAAGTAGTACCATTTTCAGGCAGTTGGAACAGTCCAAATTTCTCTTTTTTTTCTACGATTATCATAATGGATAAAATACATTTTTTACGTTTTGTATCAGTTTTCTACTTTTCGGTCTGTATAAATATTTGACTATATATACTGGACTGCTAATAATAATCAGTGTTTGAAACAAGCAGGCATATCACCGTTAAAAGTTCTAGTTCATTATCATTTATTATGGTATATTTTTTGGTTCATAAACCATTCCTTAACACTTTCTCAATTATCACCAACTTTCGTGTATAATCCAGAGATATGTTCTGTAATTTGCGGACAATTTCTTGTATCACATAAGCATATAAATTATACCTCTAGATCAAATACTAAACATAATATTCATAAATTAATAAAATCATAATAACAAATTTGAAAATTCATAAAGAACAGGCGGACTGGCCGTATCATTACACCTAATCGCATGTAAATTACATTTTAACAAATAAAATTAATGAAGTAACAAACGAAAAAGTTTTCGTAAAGTATAATCAAAAAACTTTTCCAAGTATCTACAAAAATATGAAAACATTGGAAAAAAACTGTGCCCAATTCACTGATAATAGTGTCATTCTCACGGTAGTCCTCACGTCATGTTTTTCGGTACTGTCGCGAAAAAACAACGCGCTCGCAAAAACCGATACTTATTTCGTTTAGTAAAAATACAAAATTGGAGAAATTGATAAAAAGCAGTAAAAAAACAAACACAACCTGCAATTTCATGATAACAATGTTGCTCTCAAAATTTGCGTTTTGTGAAAGAAAATTCAAATTCACCTAAATCTAGTTTTCAGTCATGTTGATTATTTAATCCAAGCGAAGGTTTTTTCTTCTGAGTAATTGACATGAATGATTTAGACGTTGCTAAACTCGAACATCTGTCATTGGTGTCTAAAATATGTACTGAATTACAAAATCATTACGATCTGAATGACAAAGATTTGGGTAAGTATTTTGAAAAATCTTTCCTCATTTTTAATTCTGTATAGAACCAGTATCTCATCTCTTTTTCTTTTCAGCTGAATTCATAATTCATTTATCTGAGAAAAATGACACGTTTGACTCATTCAAAAAAGTATTGCTGGAGAATGGGGCTGACTTTTCAGTAAGGATCTTCAACATTAATTTTTGAGTCATGATTGAATATTAAATTTTTGGAACTATATAGTCCCCTATGTTCTATGTTTCAGGACTCATTTATTGCTAATTTGCTACGAATTATTCAACACATGAAACCGAAGCCGAAAATGGTTAGCGAGAGCGAAGTAAGCGTCTCGGGAAATGTTAACAAAAATGATAAATCTATGTTAGCCGCTTTATTTCCCGGTTTATCGATACCAAATGATTTGAGAAAATCTTCACGTAGTCCAGAACAGCCTGAAAATGAAGAACAGAAAGAAGTTGATGATATGATGGCCGCGTTAGAATCGTTACAGCCAAAAACTCAGAAGTAAGTTTTCGTGACGTAGTTATACTTCTTGACTTTTTATAAAAGTCGTCAACTATTCATTTCGTTTGTTTTTTGTTCTTAGAGATGATCAAAACAGTAAGAAAAACGAAAATTTAGATAAAGATAAAGATAAGGATAAAGAAAGTTCATCTCGAAATCGAAATGATGAAAAACGTCGGAGGAGCAGAAGTAATGATCGAAAAAAAGAAGCCGTAGTCGGGAACACCGACGACGAAGTAGAAGTAGAAACCGCAGTCGTAAAAGTCGAAGTCAAGATCGCAGACGAAGAAGCCGAAGTTACGACCGTAGAAAACGCAGCAGGAGTGATGAAAGAAGTAAGCATCGTAGAAAAGAGAGAAGTTCGAGTCGAGAATATAGGAAAAAACGACGAGATCATAGTAACGATCATTCGCGTAGTAGTCGTCGAAGTCGGAGTAAATCTAACTCTAGTCGATTTGAAGAGCGTACAAATGATAGAAAGTAAGCACTCAATTCGTGCAATGTTTTATTTTATTTTTTTCAATTTTTAATCATTTAACGAACGTGTCGTTTGTTTCATGATTTTTTTATTCAGAAACGGTGCCAATGAATCGAAACCTGAAGCTCCGGAAGTAGGCAAGATTTACTCTGGAAAAATATCAAACACGGTTAACTTCGGTTGCTTCGTTCAGCTGGAAGGTTTACGTCGGCGTTGTGAAGGTCTTGTTCATATTTCGCAACTGAGGGAAATTGGACGTGTTACTAATGTCACCGATGTTGTTTCTCGTGGAATGAAAGTTCATGTATGGATGTTTTTTTTCTTTAAAAACAAACGAAGTTGTTAACAGTCCTAGTTAATATTAATAATTTGTTATCTAGGTAAAAGTTTTATCAATTGCCGGACAAAAAATATCTCTTTCCATGAAAGATGTCGACCAAGAAAATGGTAAAGACCTAAATCCAGCCAGTCATATGTCCAGGAGAAATAATGATCGGTAATTGATTTCTACATTTGTGAAGTACCGAAAGGCTTAGTTGTTTATTAGTTTCCTTCACGTGAGTAATAAATTTCAGAGAAGAAGATCCTATTCACCGAAATCCTGACAGACCAGTATCATTAATTGATTTACAAACAACTGACGATCAGAAAAATAATACGAAGAAAATTAAAAGAATTTCATCGCCCGAAAAGTGGGAATATAAACAAGTTAGTTCTTTTTTTATTTTCCTTTCTTAATTCACTGTATCGTTTTTGTGATCATTGGTGTTATAGAAAAAATGTTCTTCGTAGATGCTTGCTGCAAATTGTATCGACAAAAGTGAATTACCAGATTTCGACGAAGAAACAGGAGTTCTGCCGAAAGAAGAAAGTGACGAAGAAGATGTTGAAATAGAAATTGTCGAAGAAGAACCGCCATTTTTGCAAGGACATGGCAGTAAATTGCACGATCTTAGTCCTGTATGTTGATTGAGTAATAGACAAGAGAGTTTGAGAGGTTTCAATTTTTATAAGAATTTATTACTTTCCAGGTTCGAATTGTAAAAAATCCGGACGGTTCCCTGGCCCAATCTGCTATGATGCAAAGTGCACTTGCGAAAGAACGGCGAGAACAAAAAATGATTGCCAGAGAACAAGAAGTCGAAGCAGCTCCTGCTGCATTCAATAAAAATTGGATCGATCCTCTACCCGATGGTTTGTATATAACATGAAATGATTGATCATTTAGTATCGCTAACATCTCCATTAAATTCTGTACAAAATTGAAATTTTGAATGAAGATTTTTTTAAAAGATGAATCGGCGAAAGTTTATAGTATTTCGATAAATTATCACCATGTAAATAATACTTGTTATCCTCTTGATAGCTAGAACCATGCTTTAAAAAGTATTCTAAATTTTAGAATTTCTTATTCTAATTTTATGATTTATGAATTTCAGTTGAATCAAAAACTATGATGGGAAGTTCTCGTGGCATTGGAGCTAGTACGCAAGAATTACCAGAGTGGAAAAAACACGTCACTGGTGGTAAAAAGAGTTCTTTCGGTATGAAAACCAACATGTCGATTTCAGAGCAGAGAAAAAGTCTCCCGATTTACAAACTAAAGGACGAATTAATTCAAGTATGCGGAAAAAGTTTCATTTCTCCTGTCATGTATGCATCAGCTGTTATTTATGTTGTTCTGATTTAATTTAGGCTGTTATGGGCGAACGTAAAACTGACGACGACAAAAATTACGATAGAAGACGAAATCAAATATTAATCGTCATTGGCGAGACTGGTTCTGGTAAAACTACCCAAATCACTCAATACCTAGCCGAAGCAGGACTTGTGGCTCGTGGTAAAATTGGGTGCACACAGCCTCGTCGAGTAGCTGCCATGTCTGTTGCCAAGCGCGTCGCAGAAGAATTTGGTTGTCGTTTAGGCCAAGAAGTTGGTTACACTATCCGTTTTGAAGATTGCACAAGTCCTGAAACTGTTATAAAGTAAGAAAATCGATTTTAAGTTCTTCGAGGAAAAAAAAAGCATTATGGAAATATCTAAACTTATATGTTCAGGTACATGACAGACGGTATGTTGCTACGTGAGTGCCTTGTTGATTTAGATTTATCAAATTATTCAGTTATTATGTTAGACGAAGCTCACGAGAGAACGATTCATACGGACGTACTTTTTGGTAAGTGGAAGTAGTAGTTTGCATTTCATGTCGTTGAAACTCTCAAACTAATTTTATATTTTTACAGGATTGTTAAAACAAGCTGTTGAACGAAGACCTGAATTGAAACTTATTGTAACGTCAGCCACTTTGGATGCCGTAAAGTTTTCCGAGTATTTCTTTCAAGCTCCAATATTTACAATACCAGGTAGAACTTTTCCGGTTGAGATTTTGTACACGAAGGAACCAGAAACTGATTATTTAGACGCATCTTTAATCACTGTTATGCAAATTCATCTTAGAGAACCTCCTGGAGATATACTGTTATTTTTAACGGGTATGTTACTGATATAATTTTAATGAAATGTTTGAACTCCTGTAGACTGACGTTAACTGACACTACTTGCCTTTTAGGTCAGGAAGAGATTGATACCGCTTGTGAGTTATTGTATGAACGAATGAAAGCTTTAGGTCCCGATGTTCCTGATCTCATTATTCTTCCTGTTTATTCAGCATTACCTAGTGAAATGCAAACTCGTATTTTCGAACCAGCACCGCCTGGATCGAGAAAAGTAAGTCTTGCTTTTTTTTTTTCTCTTTCGGTGGCTTGTTAAAGCTGTACATTATACTCATTGATATTTCGTATTTCATTGAAGGTCGTTATTGCTACCAACATTGCCGAAACATCGTTAACGATTGATGGAATATATTATGTTGTTGATCCAGGATTTGTAAAACAAAAAGTTTATAATTCGAAAAGTGGTATGGATTCATTGGTGGTAACACCGATTTCACAAGTAAGTTTGCAATTTTACAAAATGCACAATCTTGTTTGTCAGCTTGTTAATTTCTAAATTTTATCAATTTGTGGTTCAGGCTCAAGCCAAGCAAAGAGCTGGTCGAGCTGGACGTACTGGTCCAGGAAAATGTTACAGATTGTATACAGAACGAGCTTACAGAGATGAAATGTTACCGACTCCTGTTCCTGAAATTCAACGAACGAATTTAGCTACTACGGTAAGTGGCGCTGTGAATATTGAGGGCTGGTCTTCCGTAACATGAACGTCAATTTTCATTTGTTTTTTCTTTTTCAGGTGTTGCAATTGAAAACTATGGGCATTAATGATTTACTACATTTCGATTTCATGGATGCGCCGCCCGTTGAAAGTTTAATCATGGCATTAGAACAATTGCATTCCTTGAGTGCTCTGGACAATGAAGGCCTTTTAACTCGTTTGGGTCGCCGTGTGAGTCGGCCGTTTTATTAAAATTTGCGAAATATTTACAATGGTGCACTAATAATATTATCGTTCCTCTACAGATGGCTGAATTTCCTTTGGAGCCTAATCTCTCTAAAATGCTGATAATGTCGCTAAATTTACAATGCTCCGATGAAGTTTTAACTATTGTCTCCATGTTATCCGTTCAAAATGTATTCTACAGGTACGTACTCATCTGCTCTTCGGCAAAAACCTTTTCGATTACCAATCTGATATAATTCTGTACTTCAGGCCGAAAGATAAGCAGGCCCTAGCTGATTCGAAAAAAGCTAAATTTAATCAGCCGGAAGGTGACCATTTAACGCTGTTAGCTGTTTATAATTCTTGGAAGAATAATAAATTTAGCAATGCGTGGTGTTACGAAAATTTTGTGCAGATTAGAACGTTAAAGAGAGCGCAAGATGTTCGGAAACAGTTGCTCGGTATCATGGACAGGTAATTTTTTGTGTGCGCAATGGTGAGTGATGTTCGTGCATGTATAACCGTATTAAAATTTCCTTTAATTATTTCCAGACATAAATTGGATGTGGTACCTGCCGGCAAAAATACAGTTCTTGTTCAAAAGGCCATATGCTCTGGCTTTTTCCGAAACGCTGCAAAAAAGGATCCTCAAGAAGGTTATCGTACACTTGTCGATAGTCAAGTTGTATACATTCATCCTAGCAGTGCCGTGTTCAATCAGCAGCCAGAATGGTAATTGATGCAGGACTTGAAACATGCTGAACTACCAGTTTTATACCTAACGCCTGTTATACCTTCCGTTTCTAAATTCTTTTAAGTAACCATAATGAATCATTAAGAATGATGCAACAATATGTTTGCTTGACCTTTGGATTTTTCTCTTTTCCCTGGCAGGGTTATTAATCTCTCGCGCGGTAAAGTGTTTTTCAGAATTCATAATGTACTTTCAGTTCAAATATCTGCTTGTAGTTGTGCCACCGGTGGTAGACTATACTTTGATCTGCAGTTGGTAGGTTTTATTGTTGACGAAAAAACTAAAACTAAAAATAAATCAAGAATGTTTCATCAACTCTGTTCCTTCATAATTCCGTACAAAAAAAAAAAGGAAAAAAAGAATGGTTATGACCTGTATAGATCAATTTAAAATTCTACTTATTATAAGACATTTTTTCGAACTCAGTTAAATTTTAAAAGATAGATATTGGTGGGAAGTCCTCAGTTACTTTCAAATAACACGTGTATGCATTGAAAAATACGTATTGAATTATACTAAAAGATTTAGGAAAAAGAAAACATGTGCTATTTACCAATTTCGAGATAAAGAATGATATTCTTTTCGCCAATTCGTTGTGTAAATGCTTGTTAACATGTGAAGTAGATCTGATCGAAAGGGTATTTTAGGTACAGTATGCTGTTGTTTTTGGGACGTTTTATCCTCTAAGAAATCGCAGAAGAAACCTGAATTTATTAAAGCGATATTTTGTTGGAGGATTTGTGTTAACAGACAACAGTCATTCTTTCTTGTGCAATAATATTACATTTTTGAAAAGTAGCTTTGTATTTTGATGATGCGATTTATAACTAATGGTTCACTACAGTTTAATATAAAATCTAATAATTTTTATTTTGTTTTTATTTTTCAGGGTGGTATATCATGAACTAATACAAACAACTAAAGAATATATGCATGAAGTTACGGCAATCGATCCAAAGTGGTTGGTTGATTTCGCACCAGCATTTTTCAGATTTAGTGACCCTACAAAATTGAGTAAATTCAAGAAGAATCAGCGTCTAGAACCTCTGTATAATAAGTATGAAGAACCAAATGCTTGGAGGATATCGAGGGTCCGTCGAAGAAGGAATTAATGTTGATTTTATCCTTACATTTTACTTACTTTTATTAAATGTTAAAAAAAATGTATGTTTGTTTTATATTTTTCAAAATTTTATAGTTCAAGAATTTCTTCGCTCCTGCCTCATTTATTGGTAAAGTGTGAAATATAAAGAGGAGAAATGATCAGAAAATGTTGGCGTATGCATTTGTTCGAATTTTAAAATATTACTGAATAAAAATGATAGAGGAAAAGTAAAGAAATGTAGTTTATGGCATCCAAACTACACCGTAACACTCTGTTAATTTCATACATTCAACTCGATACAATGTACCTATTTTTGACTACTAAAAATGAACGTCAAATTTTCATAGTTTATGCTTTGTACCGTAAAGAAAATCCCAAACAATGAAGTAATACAGTGCAGATATTAGTAGAGGAAAAGACGAGGTTCTTTGAGAATTCAAGAGTCAAGATTCTCGCTTGACCCCTTACGATTACGTTGATACTTTGAAAATGGCAGTGACACTTTCAAGTTGCATTGCAATTTGCAACCGTAGTTACAAATAGTGATGGGCAAAATTGTTCATTTGGGGAACCTTGTTCACCTGCTCCTGGTTTTTCAATCTGCTCCCTACTCCGAAACTGCTTTGATCATATTTAAAATGAAAAATTATTGAACCAATAGTGAGGGTACCCCTATGAGAAATGCTACGTTTTTTCATTTGGTTTCTGTTAGTTGAGTTTCTGAAATTTCTTATAATGTAGTTATTTTTGGTATCTATTTTCTGTTTTAATCATTTTGGTTTCCATTTCCGATTTCGTTTCTGTTTCCATTTGAATAAAAAAATTTCCCTAATTTACAATTTTGAATCTTCCAAATCTTGTTCAGATATCAATATATTAATTTTCTTTCGATATTTCCCAAAAATTTCTGACATGTCGAGAATTATACTTTTATTACGATCTAATTCTCGAGATTCTAACGATTTTACCGTTTTAATTACGCAGAACTTAATTATTGATGTGAGGCGTACAGAACGAGGATCGAAAGAACTTGAGACTTGTGGTAATATTGAGGTTTATTGCACGAATGAAAAATACATTATTAACAGAATACGAAATGGCGAAGCAACAGCAATGTACGATCGAAAGTAGTAGGGGAAAGCACTTCGTGGTGAGAGTGTACGTATGACATATATATACAGTGATCGTAATGATGATGATGAAGAATGAGTGAAGGTGGGATTTCCGTTACAACACCCCCCTGAAATCTTATCGAATGAGTTCTTCATCATGTTCGACGCTGAAAGTAAAATTATTATTGTTTATATAAAAAATGTTAATATTAAAAATGACATATACGTAATAAAATATTTTCAAAAAAAAATGTTGACATCGTATTAATTTAAATATTATGGTAACTCTATGTTTCTAAAAAAAAATTTTGGTTTGCTGTGCTTCGAGAATAATAATTCAAAATAAATAAATAAATAAATAAATGGTAAAATACATGCAATAGTAGGTTAATATGTGATGCTGAATAATATATGGCATCGAATAAAAAATATTAATAATTATAAAAATATATAAAAAAAATAAAAATGGTAACATGCAAAAAGTTTTTCGTATACATTGATGACTAATATAAAATATATTCGGAAGTGTGCTCTGAAAATATTCTCGAACATTTACGTCTATATAAGAATTGAAGAAAGGAAAAAAAATAATCACGATTAAATAAATTGACAAAGGTTTATGAGGCACACGATCGGTTATCAGAAACGTTACGTTTTACAGGTATTATCTGTTGTACATGACATGAAAAGATTATAGAATAATATTCATCGCATCGCTTCTTTATCTTTCGAGTACATCATTGTGTTTGAACTGGCGCTTACAACATTTTATATGATAGAGGAACGTTTTCGACTTATCTTAATTTGCGGTCATGTAATGGGTTTAATCTCTATTGTGTTTATTGTCGTAGAATTACCTTTCATAACTTCGTGTGGGAATATTACGGGTATTTCTCTCACGGTTGTTGAAAAATGTACAGAATTTTTATTATTCGAAATGTAGGGTTTCTACTTGCTTGATTTTCTTGCTTTTTTCTTTGTTAATATTTTCGAGATTTGAAGCATTTATCTATTGCAAGTATTTTCTGGTAAATGGTATTGTTGAGTACTAATTTTGCATTAAATTGAAGGTTATATTTAAGCACTTATTTTCATGTTACGACTTATATTTTGGACTTGGGACGACTTTTATATTATGATGATGAATTCTGAAATATACTATGACTTTGGAATAAACGAATTATTTTTATATTATATTATGTGTAAATATTCGTTTCGTTTAATATTTTGACAACAATATTTTCGAATTTTGATCGATCTAGTGATTTTGTCAAAATGTCTGCTAACTGATTTTCGGAGCTTACAGTTCTAAAGAATATTATTTTTTCTTCAAATGCCTCCAAAATTGAGTAGCATTTGATCATTAGGGCTCTCGATTTTTTCTGACTACCCCCTGAACATATTTTTTGCGTTGAAATGTTATCTTCCATTATATCTACGCTTAATTTCTCACCTAAAATTTCATAATTCATATTTTGTGTGACTTTTATAGTATCTAGTGCATCATAAACTGCGATTATTTCCGCTGCCGTGCTAGATGATGCGTGAATAGTTTGTTTACCACAGTTCCATTCTACTAAATCCCCATAAGAAAATATCATAAATCCTGTTATGGATTTTCCCTTTCCTAAATTATTTATGTCTATATTATTTTCATCTACTTGGGGTGCATACGAGGCATCAATATAGGCCTGTATACCATCCCCTTCTGATTTATATATTATATTGTAATTTTTCGTATTATTAATATATTTGAAAATTCTCTTTGCATAATTTTTTAATGTATTGTTAGAGTTATTTTGGAATCGGGATAGAAAATTTACCGGGAATAAAATGTCCGGTCTTGTAAGTCTCGCTAAGTATAGCAATCCACCTATCATTGACCTATATTCGGTGTCATCTATGCCACCTTCAATTTTATCCAATTTTAATCCCGTTTCCATCGGAGTGTTCGTATTTTTCAACTCCGAAATTCCAAATTTTTTCAGCATTTTTTCTATGTGTTCGTATTGGGAGAGTATTATTGTGTTTTGTTCTATATTTCTATTTATTTCTAGTCCCACAAAAAATTTTGGGTTATTTATGATGGTGATCGTAAAATCTTTCTGTAGCTCCTCATTTATTTTTGTAATTGATGACTGCAGGTTCGATGCGATCAATATGTCATCTACGTAGGTTAGAAAATATATTTTTTCATTATTATTAATTAGTGTATATAAGCATCTATCGCTCTTAGTTTTAATAAAGCCCATTTCCCTTATTTTTGCGTCCAACAGATCATACCACGACTTACTAGATGTTTTTAATCCATATATAGATTTTTTTAATTCTAAAACCTGATTTGTGTTGATATTCACACCTTCAGGTTTTCGTACAAATATAGGTTTAATAATTGGTGAATTTAGGTACGCAGTTTTTACATCGTACTGTACCATAATTAATTTTTCTTTATTTATTATAGATAGCAATGATCTTATTGTCCCTATTGATGCTACGGGGCCATGGGTTTCCGCAATATTATATTCGGTTCTATCCTTAAAACCTCTTGCTACAAGCCTTGCCTTGGGTTTTGGATTCCCAAATTCATCAAATTTAATTGTGAATATCCATCTTGTATCTATTAGTTTTTGGCGATCATAGTCGACTATTTCCCACACATTCATATCATCGAGAGAATTAAATTCGTCATTTATTGCTCTGATCCAATCATCTCTAAAAGGGTTTGATTCTATATCAAAATAATTTCTAGGTATATTATCTTCTATATATATTTTATTGTATCTTATATTTATATTCATGATTACAGGATTAATTATTCCCAAATCGTATTCGTAATTTGATGATTTTATTACTAATGGTTTATTATTTATGAGTAATGATTTTATGTTCTGGGTTTCATCCACTTTAACATCACATGAAATATATGATTTTGTGTTGTAGGGGTCTTTAAGACAATATCCCGTATTTGTATAACCCATCATTATATTTTTTTCGGCTCTATGAGCTAGCTTTGGGTCAATTTTATTTTTAGATTTTGCTTTGGCTTTGGTGGCATTTTGCTTTCTGACTTCTACAGGAATATGTCTGTAGGTCAATGCTCCAAAAACTTTTAAATTTTTAAGGTTTGGTTTTATCCCATAGAATAGTTCGTAGGGTGTTTTATATCCTTCGTTTGCCTTTGTGGGGGATCTATTAATTAGATAGGCCGCTGTTACCACAGCATAAGACCAATACTTTATGTCCAGGTTGGCATCAATTAGCATGGCCCGTACTCTCCTCATTAAAGTTTGATTTTGCCTTTCGGCAACACCATTCAATTCCGGAGAATATGGTACCACATAATCCATCGTTATGCCAGCTTCCTTGCAATAATTTAGTATTTTTATATCAGTATATTCTTTGGCGTTATCACATCTAATAGTCCCTATGGGGTACTCTGGGAATTTATTTTTCATGGATAATATAATATTCTTAAATTCATTCGTTACCTGACTTTTGCTAACAATGGCCATCACGAACGTATACTTCGAGAAATGATCTATAAATGCCAGGATATACCCCCGATTCGCCACCGAAGGAGCAAACGGACCCACAATATCCGAGGACGCTACCTCCAGTTTTCGAGTAGGCCCACTTCCAACACTATTATGACCCAATCTCGAACCATCAGCAACGCAACATATCCGGCAATTTAAGAAATCCTCATCCCTAAAATTTATATTATCTGGAATGCCTACTGCCAAATTTTTAAGTTTTTGTAAATATCTGGCATTCAAATGCCCTAATCTCCTATGTATAATTAATTTTTTATTAATATTATTATTTATTTGTGGATTTTGAGGTATTTCCTCAATTTCATTATTATCTTCTTTTATTTCATCTTTCTCACCCCCCTCAGATGATTCCTCATTATCGTCATCTTCTTGAATTTCTAATTCCACAGTGAAATCATCCCATTCATCATCTATATTCTGAGTGACGGGTGCACATATTATGTTATTATCATTATTATTCATATTATTATTATAGTTTTTATTTTTATTTTCGATATTATAATATACATAAAATATTCCCTCTTCTTTTTTTGCTGTTATTATTATTTCAGCATTTTCAATAAAATATATGTTAGCTATATCCTTTTGTTGATCTATATTGATCATACCAGTGTTCGTAATTTTTATGGCTGAGATGATATCTAAATTTAGATCCGGCACATAATGAACGTCCTTTAACTCTATCAATGATTGAATCTTACTGGAATTCTCGACTTTGATCACCATTCTTCCTGTATGGGTAGCATATAAAAAAGTATTTTTTCCTGCACATTGCAATTTTATTGGAGTCACGAATTTTTTAACATCGACTAATTTATCTAAGTCAGATGTTAAATGCACTTCTGCAGCTCCATCCAAAATTGCTTTATGATTTAATATATCATAATTTTCATTATTATTATTATTATTATTATTTATTAGCTCGTTCATTAACCATTCATTATTATTTCCATTAAATTTTTTTACCATACAGGACATTTTCACCTGTTGATCCGAATTCTCTTTTTTATTAGAGTTTGGTTGGCTTGTATTAGTTTTAGGGGGATATGTTCCCTGACTATTATTAAAATTATTATTGTTATTATTTTCTTGTGAACCATTACCATTACAATTTTGCGCTATATGGCCAAATTGCCCACATTTGTAACATTTTGGATTATTATTTTGATTACTATTCCTATTATTGCCTCTATAATTATTACCTCTATAATTGTTTCCTCTATAATTTGAGTTACCTCTGTAACCATTTCCTCTGTAATTGCCATTACCGGTATTGCCATTACCATTCGAACTATTATTCTGATTTGGTTCATTATTGACACCATTACCATTGTTATTGAAATTGCCATTATTATTAAAATTGTTTCGATTACTATTAGTGTAACCATTACGACCATTTCCGTTTCCTCTATAATTATTTCTATTTCTATAATTGTTATATCTTCCCCTGTAATTATTCCTATTATAGTTATTATTATTTTTATAATTATTATTAACTTGACTATTATTACTATTTTGTTTCTTTAGAGTTTGATCTCTGAATTTTTGATCAGAGTCCTCCCTTAATATTCTTTTAAAATTGTCTAAGTTTTTCTCGTTTAAGGGTAAATTTTCATACTGGATTTTCGCAATTGCCTGTTCGTAACATAAGGCTAATTGTAGATTTTCTAATTCCTCTGATTCGGTTACTTCTTTACCACTATCTCTCACGTCGGTTACTAATTCATCCCATTTCTTTAAGAAACCTTTCATATTTCCTCCTGGTTGAAATCTAAATTCAGTCCATTTTGCTTTTGCCATATTTGCAGTGACAGAAGTTTTTGTGCCGTAAATATTATCTAATTTTTTTAGCATAAGAATTGCTGTATTGCAATCTCGTATTTGTTTTGTTATTTCATTAGATACTCTTTCTAAAACAAACGCTTTGGCGTTATCCTGCATTTTACAGTAATTTATCATATTTCTATCTGGCCGAAAATTTAAATCATCAATATTGTTTATATATGGCTGTAAAAATTCGTGTTCCCCAAAAATATCATAGTATCCTGCACCTCGGATAGCAGATATGATCATTCTACGCCAATCTAAATAGTATTTCCCATTAAAAACTTTTCCAAGTGGGGCTTGTATGGGTTTAATTTCGTTTGGGGATGCCATTTCTTCTTCTATTTTTTCAAAACCTAACAAATTATTTTCCTTATTACAAATAGGTGCGAATTTTTTATTTTCGATTGATTCTTTTTCTAATTTTTTTATTAAACTTTTCTCTTCACGATTTTCTATTTTATCCAGTTTTTTTAATTTATTCAATTAGAAAAATCTATTCATGAATTTTTCTTTTGATTTTTCTGAACTATAAATTCTATTTGAGAAATAGTTTACTGAGGATTCTGCAATTTTTATATATTTTAGGCTACTAATATTTTCTATTCTTCCTGAAATATCTACTACAAAGGACTCTAATATTATTTCCCCTGTGAAATATGTGACGTAGGGTAAATCGTAAGTTTCTATTTTTATATCGATAACTCTTTCACCTTCAAATTTATTAATTAATTCTTTCAATTCTTCTTCTTTAATATTATATTCACCCAATTTTCCTTCGCACAGACTAATTATTGGGGGCATAAAAATTTAATTATTATTCTACCTAGTTCAAACACACAATTATGTACCACGAAAAATAACCAACTTCAATAAATATTACCTTTACAAAAATAAAATATTTTACTTTACTTCATCTGTTGCGCTGACGAATAATCCCAGTTTTCTGTTCTTTGCTGTTGACCGTTGTACTGGCTGCTTAAATTTTGTTTGGAGTTGTCCGAAAAGTTGGGTCCTCGATTTTGTGGATCTGCGATGAGTCCTCGACGACGGGAGCAGTTTTCCTTGGGCTGTTCACTCGATCTCTTTGGCGGTCCTTCTTGGTTTTAGCGTTCGATGACTTCCAGGTTCGGCCGTTATTAAGTCGGGAACTTCAGCTTCAAATTTACGATTTTATTTTTTGAATTTTCAAAAAATTAAAATTAATTAAATTTCGAGTTTAAATTTCTCGAGAAGAAAAAACAATTAATTCTTCATATATTACACGACAGAAAACATGAAAAGATTTTCGCGCAACAGTAAAATAAATTTAACAGATTATTTCATTTGTTTAAATTTTTTAAGTCTCTCCTCATAGTTCTACCGCAGCGATGGCTACCATGATGTGAGGCGTACAGAACGAGGATCGAAAGAACTTGAGACTTGTGGTAATATTGAGGTTTATTGCACGAATGAAAAATACATTATTAACAGAATACGAAATGGCGAAGCAACAGCAATGTACGATCGAAAGTAGTAGGGGAAAGCACTTCGTGGTGAGAGTGTACGTATGACATATATATACAGTGATCGTAATGATGATGATGAAGAATGAGTGAAGGTGGGATTTCCGTTACAACAATTATCAAACACTTGCTCTATTGAAAAATCGTAAGCGACAAACAGTTTTAGCCGGGATTAGGTTTATTCTTTGACTATATAGCTTAATGGACTGCTAGAACTGATAAGAAATACATAGGGTTAGATGGAACACCGCTGAAGCCACTGTCAACAGGCGTTATTTTTACGAAAAACGACCTTTGGTGATTTTCAAGATTTTATCAGTTCTAGCAGTCCATTAAGCTATATAGTTAAAGGTTAAGGTTGTCATAAATGTTCATTCGAAAATTCTAACAAAATATAAAATGGTGTTATATTTCTGAGTAATAAAAAACTTAAAAAAATATTGTTCTACTTAATTTTGAAGTTTTAATTTTCAAACCAAGTTATTCATGAATTCTTCTGATTGTTTATTTTTTATTTTCCCGTTTCAGTTTTTGCCATTTATTGAGAATTGTATGGAACATGTCAGGATCTCATTTGAATAAGAACTATGCAAAGCCTTCTCCACCGGATCGCGGCAGTTTTCCAATAGATCATGAAAATGTATGCAAGAAAAAAATGTTAGATTATATGGTATGTTTGGGAGAAAATGGTCATGATAATTCGAAGTGTCGAATAGAAGCCAAAGAATACCTATTTTGCAGAATGAACAATGAATTAATGGCGAAAGAAGAATGGACTTACCTTGGATTTGAAGAAAATAGTGAAAATACCAACAATAACTAATGTTTTTTAATGAAATGAGTGGTAAAACTGCAAAAATTTTGTTGTGTTGTACCGGTAGCGTTGCTACAATAAAAGTTATTGACATTATTCAAAATCTGAAACTTATTAAAAATGTGGAAATTAAAGTAGTATTTACCAAAAATGCATTTCATTTTTGTGATTTATCAAAGTTTAATGATCTTAACGTACCGTTATTTCAAGACGAAAATGAATGGTCTGCTTGGAATAAGAGAGGAGATCCTGTGTTGCACATTGAACTAGGAAAATGGGCCGATGTTATTCTCATTGCTCCACTAGATGCTAACACCCTTGCCAAAATTTCTCAGGTAATTAAAAGAGTTGAAATTCCCGAAATTTGTTTCGTTGATAGTAATTGAATTTGTGTATTACGAACAGGGTCTTTGCGATAATTTGTTAACATGTATCATTCGGGCGTGGGACTTCGGTAAGCCTTTAATATTCTGTCCTGCGATGAATACCAAGATGTGGAATCATCCAATTACTTCTACGCACATAACGCAGCTTAAATCTTGGGGATTCATAGAAATACCATGTATCAGTAAAAAACTGATGTGTAATGACGTTGGACTTGGTGCGATGGCAGAACCACAGGATATTGTTAAAGCTGTTCGGAAGTACTTGTAATATTTCTGTTTTGTTCTTTTAAACTCGTAGAGTTGTAATTCAAATATCTTTTAGAAAAATGTTTTCAAATATTTGGTTTTCACTTGGTTGCTTCTTAAGTAAAATTATTCTTTCACCAGTTTATCGTCAACTGTTGTATTACTTAAATCGATTTCCAAATGGAAAACTAATAGGTGAGTAATGACTTTCTTGCCTGAGACAATTGTATGAAGTTTACAAACAGATCAGTTTCTTCCCTAGGTATGTACTTCAAATCAGTGAGACTGAGTTTTAATCATTGCTAAAATTAAAAATGAACACGTACGTAGTAATCATATTGCAAAATAAATAAATTATATTAATCAATGGACATGATAATAAACAAAATCTATCAAATTAGAGTTTAAACATACTTTTAATAATCCCAATTTTTCCTAGTTTAAAATGAACATAATTTATCTTTCGGACTGTACATTAAATTTCAGCTGATGTGATCGAATGAAAATAAAGCATGATTTGGCAACTGGCAATCGATTTATCACAAAAACGTATTTATAATACAAAACAAAACTGACACGACCTAAACAGCAGCAAACAGCGAATTCTTAAACCAAATTGAAATGAGGCATCTGATCCGAATATGCGTAGATAACAGAATTATCATTTTGACTTGAACTTCCGGAATCGGACATATTTTCGTTTGAGTTTTGATTTGCTGTAACATACAAACTGTATCAGAGCAATGCAATTTTTATGAAAACGTAATCTTAGTCGTACTCACGAAATACATCTTCCGTTACTTCTTCAAACATATGATTCAATGATTTATCTCCTTTGGTAGTCTGAAAACAATAATCCATCATGCAGTGAAGGAAATATGAAAAGATAAGAAAGTACAGGCACACATACTTCACGATATTTCTGCAAGTAAATTTTTAAAGGTTCAATATAATTGTCAAAACCGAGGGTATTCATGGCGAACAAAATATCTTCCCCATTGATGGTTTTACGTTTTTCTAGAAAACATCTTTCACTGGCTTCACTTGTGATAAAGCTAATAAATTCGGATACACATTCTTGAACACATTCTCTAGCATCCTTGGCAATCTGAAATGAGTTATCAATTAGTATGCATAACGTGGTCAATGAAAGAATTTATTTTAAGAATCCAAACATGACAGTTACTTTTCCTGTTTCTGGTATAGCTTTTTTCATAATCTTAGCTATGTTTGCAATAGGTAAAAATCTATCTTGTTCTCGTAAAGGTTGCTCCGATTTATCTTCGGAACCATCCGGATTTGAATTTTCACCGTCACCGTTGTCACCAGTCAATATTTCTTCTGTTAGTTTGAAGAACGAACATTAGTATTTTCGTAAGTAAGCAAGAAAATGAATGAAACTGAGCATTTTATCGAACCTTCAATATCATCGCGGTGGATGATGAAATTGTGCCCGTCATTTGCTAGCAGAGAACTGTTGATGAATTCTTCTCCATTTTCGGAGCCTTCAATCACTTCATATTTCTCCATTATCACGCGGTCTTACGTTACTCCGTAAAATGAATGAAAATGATCAATGATCAGAAGGAATACAATAATTAATGCTCACTAAAATTGAACACTGATGGATAGCCAAGATTGCATCGTATACAATTTTCTTATTAAAACTTTGAAAAATTTTATTATAGATCCCAATTGTTATCTCTTCTAGATACATGTGTGATCACTGAAAATTTACTCAAGTTTGTAAACGAAACGGGATTCGAATCATTTTTTGGGGCTGAAAAAGATTCCTGATTCGAATCACTTTTCAAAAAGTGTTGTTCTGTACACTCACTATACTCGTTCTGTTGATATACACGTCCAATGTGGCAAACCTGCTATGTTAAATCACTGTTACCAACTATATTAAGTTGTATTGCTGGTTGCGTTCGTTCTGTGATGCGAAGAACTTGTTCCTTTAAATAATTATAACCTGTAAATCTGTAACTCTGCTATCTTACTATGTGCAGCTCGTTTGGCCGTTTTACCTAAAGGTCTGTGATATGATATTCTGTCCATTTTAATTTGCCTGTCATGGTGGTTGTTAATAAAATTCGTGAACAGTGAATTGGTGTTTATTCATTACTTTTTCATAAAATGAACTTATAATTCAATAGGTTATGGGCTCAGGCCCGCTCGCCACTGCGTTTTAAGTGTAAATCTAGTCATTAATGTCGTTTTTTATTTTATTTCATGTGATCTCATCTTTGTGATTGATCGGCCATTTGATGGCAAGTTTGTACTGGGATGCGATCCCATTGTTCCTATTGTTCTCGCACACTTTCGTTTTTCATGTTTTTCATTGATAATTAGCTTTAATTGTTCAATTATGGAACCAGCAGTACCGTTTTATACAAAGCTGGATGCGATGGAACAAAGTGGTGGTCTCAACCATTTCAGTGGATCCAATTATGAAGGATGACAATTTCAATTATTCATCACAGTTAGAGGCGAAGGTTTAGCTGATTTGGTAGAATGAGAAAAAGCCGGTAGTATTAATCGTGATTATCGTAAAAGAGCTGATAAATGTATGTCATTGATTATTTGTTTTCTTGCCGATTCGCATCTTTCATATGCTCAAGATATAACTGAGCCATATGAAATCATTGAAAAGCTAGATCGTGTTTATTTAAAGTCTGGTACCGCTAGCAGAATTATGCTGAAACGAGAATTCACCAACTTGCGATTAAAAGAAGGTGGAAATCTCGAAGAACATTTGCGCCATTTTGAGGATCTCATTGTTAAGATGAAGTCTGCAAATATTAATCTCGAGATGCAGGATATAGTGGAGCAGATTCTGATGTCACTTCCATCATCCTACGATACTGTGGTTGCTATTCTGGAAAATCAAGATAATCCAGATCTTGAAAGAGTCAAGAAGAAGTTGCTGAACGAATACACTAAGGTGAAAGGTCCATCATCAGCGCCAAAAGTTGCAGAATTTCAGTCTGCTATGATTGCTGGTCAACCCTGTGGAAATGGTCATCACTCAAATGGTGCTGGTCATTGTAATTTTGGTTCAGGTCGTCGACATAACAATGGTAATGGTCAAAATAATGGTCAACGAGATGGTAATCAACGTTTTGGTAACGTACATTCTAATCATAGTAATTATTCTTCATCTAGTCGTAACTTTAAATGTTTTAACTGTGGGGAAACCAGGTCACATTAGTCGTGACTGCCGATTGAAGGCAAATAATTCTGGTAATGATCGTGGTACTGATCGCCCACAAGTCAAATGTCATAATTGTAATTGTTTTGGTCATATTGCTAGGTTCTGTAGAAATAATAATAATAATAATGGTAATAAGGCTAATTTGTCTGAAAATTCGAATGGTAGTTTGAGGTCATCGTCCGCTAATAATAATAGATGAGGTTCTAATGATAATGTTTCGTTTATGTGTTCTGATAATTTGTCAGATAAGTCGAGTTTAAAGACAGAGGTATTGTTTAAGCTTGATTCTGGAGCAACTAATCATAACGTAAATGATGATAGTCTGTTTGCAAAAAGTATAACGTTAAAGAATCCTGTTAAAATAAAAATTTATAAACGTAATATGTTCGTGTATGCCACAAAGGTGGGTACTATTGTATGCTGGTCAGAAATGGGCAAGAGATGCACAATTAATAATGTGTTTTATTCTGAAGAATTTCCCACCAACCTTCTATCTATCCGAAAGCTCACTCAGGCAGGGATTAATGTAAATTTTGACACACAAGGCAATGCTAAACTCGTTTGTGAAGAAACTAGTGAGCTCATAAATTATAGTAAGTCATCAGAACAACAGTTATATAATGTTCGTTTCTTTTAAAAAGATTTTTCAAAATCATACATAAATGAATCTGATGATAATGTTAATCTGTGGCATGCACGGTTGGGGCATCCAAACTTTGGAATAATGAAAAAGATGTCAAAGGCCCATATTATAAGAAACTTCAATTATGATAATGTAGATTTTTGTAAGTCCTGTGTAGAAGGTAAACAATGTAAATTGCCTCACAATAGTTCAAGAATAAAAACCTCTCGTCATCTCGAATTAATTCACACAGATCTTATTGGACCGATGAAAACTACCAGTTTCGATGGAAATGTTATGTGTTAACATTCATTGATGAATTTACTGCTTTTGCAACAATTTATTTGCTTGAGAGCAAAGAACAGGTTTTTGAGTCCTTCCTCGATTATGAGGCTAGGGTCAGAAACATGTTCGGTCGAGGTATTAATGAAATTCGATGTGATAATGGCACTGAGTATATGAACGTGCGACTAAAAACACAATGCAAGCCACTTGGCATTGTTATTGGTAATACTGTCCTGTATTGTCCGCAGATGAATGGCCGTGCTGAGCGTTTCAACAGAACATTGGTTGAGAAGGCTCACATGATGCTGTTGCATGCTAAGATGGATAGCAAATATTGGTCGGAGGCTGTGAGATGCTCACCATATTTTTACAATCGAACATTTAACTATAGGTGCAAATTTCCAGCGAGGCTTTGGTACAATAGAGAGGTCAATTTGTACAATGTTAGAGTCTTTGGTTGTGAAGCCTACGCTTTAATCCCGAAGGAGAAAAGAGCTGATAAATTTAATAGTAAAAGTATGTCTATGGTTTTCGTGGGATATAACCCAGAAGGCTATCGCTTGTTGAATACCAACAATGTCAAATTAATCATTGCTAGAGATGTAACCTTTGATGAAAGTAAATTTATTAAAAATCCTAGTATAAATAATAAAAATGTAGAACAGGTTGCATCTACAAGTCAAGAAGGGACTAACGTAAATGGAAACTCAAATGAGGTTAACGTAAATAAATGTAACGTAAGTCCAAGGAACATTGAAAATATAGAAAATATTGTTATTAATGAGCCGAATGCAGATGACCTGTGTCATTATGCATACTCTGTTTTTAATGAGTTTCCTCAAACTTTTCAGGAGGCTACTGCCTCAAATAATAAGTCCGCTTGGGAGGTGGCAATTGCCAAGGAATTGGAGGCGATTCATACTAACAATACTTGGACATTGGTCAACCGTCCATGTAATGTGAAACCCATCAGTAGTAGATGGCTATTTAAAGTAAAAGAGGATAGCGATGGTGTTGAATTGTACAAAGCTCGTTTGGTCACCCGTGGCTTTGAAGTAAATAAGATATTCGATTTTAAAGAACTGTACGCACCAGTTGCAAAAATGAGTACGCTCCGCACACTTTTAACTTATTGTAATTTTCATGGTTATATTATTTCACAAATAGATATTAAAAATGCCTTCCTCAATGGAATACTGCATGATGAAGTATACTTGGAAATTCCAGAAGGTATTTACCTTAACGTAAATTGTGATAGAAAGGTCCTAAAATTAAATAGAGCTTTATATGGACTAAAACAAGCTCCTAAAGCTTGGTTTGAAAAATGGAAGAAGTTCATCACTTCCATTGGTTTTGTATCGTCTAGACATGATGAATGTCTGTATCTTAGTCAAAATTCAGAAATTGCTGTTTTCATCCTTGTATATGTTGATGATATTTTGATATGTGGACCGAATCATAAGATAATATCAGATATTAAAGTAAAACTCAACAGCACTTTCAAGACCCACGATATGGGCAATGTAAGATCGTATTTGGGGTTGAAAATTAGTTATAATAAACACAGTAAAATATTAAAATTAAACCAAAAACAATTAATAAATAAATTAGCCAAAAATTTTAAAGTACAAAATTGCAACCCAGTCTACACACTGATAGAGGAGAAATTGTATCTATCTATTGATGACAATAGGGAAAAGGATGAAACGTTGTGCACTCGTTACAAGGAGCTACTTGGGTGCTTGATGTACGTTATGCTTGGGACACAGCCCGATATTTGTTATGCCGTATCTTACTTTGGACAATTCCAGTGTAATGCTGATAAGGTTGCCTATTCGCACTTGCTCAGAGTATTGAAGTACCTAGTTACCACTGTTCATTTAGAATTGGTTTATCGAAGTGTTCCTAATTGTGATCAGATTATTTCATATGTTGATGCTGACTGGGCCAATTGTCCGACTACTCGTAGGTCAGTCAGTGGTTATTGTACATTTGTTTATGGCAATTTAATACTATGGAGAAGCCGTAAACAATCTCTCGTCACTTTATCTACCACCGATGCTGAGATTGTGGCTCTTTGCGACTTGTACTTGACACAGTTGCCATACGTAATATATTATTAGACATGTATGTAAATGTTTCGTCTCCGTGCCTCATATTTGAGGATAATGATAATTGTATCAAATTTGCCAATGGCTCAGTTAGTAAGAAACATCTCGATGTAAAATTTTATTCTGTTCGAGACTACGTTGATGCCAAGATCATAAGTATGAAAAGAGTGCCAACCCTGGACCAGTTGGCCGATGTGTTTACTAAAGGATTGGGTCGTATAAAATTTTTGAAGTTTTGAGACTTGTTGCTCGACTGAAGTCGCTTAGCCGCGCATTTGAGGGAACAACCCTAAAATGCCCAATGCCTTAGTGTCTGGTAATAGACACATTTGCCCTTGTACATACGACAGGTTGTGCACATACACATTTATATTTTAATATATTTTTAAATTGTCTTTCCATTTGTTAGGAGTGTTGTATCAGATTGTGAACCACAAAAAATTTTAAACCTTTGTGTTTGTGTTTTTATATTAGTTACCTTATATATATATAATTTTAAACTCGTGATATTTTTTATAGCATGTCGATTCATATTTTGTATACGTTTTATATATTTTGAACTTGATACTTTTTGTCGAGTCTGCACTTTGTTCACGTTTGTTTTTATTTTTTTGTGATATTTATAAATCTTCGAAAAAATATCGCATGTTTGGGGGGAGGTGTTGATATACACGTCCGATGTGGCAAACCTGCTATGTTAAATCACTGTTACCAACTATATTAAGTTGTATTGCTGGTTGCGTTCATTCTGTGATGTGAAGAACTTGTTCCTTTAAATAATTATAACCTGTAAATCTGTAACTCTGCTATCTGACTATGTGCAGCTTGTTTGGCTGTTTTACCTAAAGGTCTGTGAGTTTTAATTTGCCTGTCATGGTGGTTGTTAATAAAATTCGTGAACAGTGAATTGGTGTTTATTCATTACTTTTTCATAAAATGAACTTATAATTCAATACGTTCACTACTACTAGCGACACTACACGCAAACACTGATACTACTCAATCAAGTTATGCAACTTGTATGATAATTCATATCTCATACATTGCTAACACTTTTTCACTTTTCCCAATCAAACGCTTTTCTCATAATGAAGGGAGATCGCCATCTCATTTTTAGTTAATTATATTCTTGTATAGTTTTTGTTCTTTTAATATATTAGAGTATTTCAAATTGACTTGTTCACTTTCTTCAGATCTAAAACTTCACTTCATGGTAGCAGGAGCTTCGATCTGTTTAAGTCAATAGGAGGAAATAGTTTAATCATTCACTGAAGTTACTGTAATATTTGTAATTAGAAATTGGAAGTAAATTTTTCTGTTAAAGGGTTAGTTTTCAATGTTTTTTTTTTTTTAATGTGTAAACATTCTTGCTCTCTAGTCCGCTTCCTCCAGGGTGTATAAAAATATTAGATACGAATAAGTTCAGATTGCATAAAAAAACTGTATGGCGTACTACCCAGTTTCTAATTATGCTTGTCACATAACACACGCATGCACACACACACACACACACACACACACACAAAAGCAAACATCCGTGGAAAGCTGGCAGTGTGATACATGAACGCACACATACACACACATTCTCTGTGGTGCGTGGTGGCATGGCACCTACCCACACAAGCATTTTTTTGTCCTGGTTAACATTAAAGTCATGAATAGCTCTGTTTGATAGGACTGCACCAACTTACACCAACCTACACTTCGAGGGCAATTCCACAAATGTAGGAATGTTATATTACTTTATGTCTAGTTTTACATGAATATTTGTGGAATATCCCTACCAGTGTAGGTTGGTGTAAGTTAGTGTAATCCTATCAAACAGAGCTAATGTTTACACATTAAATATGTGAGGGGCGACCCTCACACGACTTTTTTTTATTTTATTAAGGAGTAGTTATCTCCAGTTATTAACTCTGTTTAATAGGACTGCGCCAACTTACACCAACCTATACCAGGAGGGTGATTCCACAAATGTAGGAATGTTATACAACTTTATACTAAGTTTTACTTGAATATTTGTGGAATATCTCTACTGGTGGAAGTTGGTGTAAGTTAGTGTAATTTTATTTTTCATTTTTGAAATTTAATTTCATGTGTTGAATATTTTCTTCAAATAGTTATTTTGAAGATTGTTTTATCTTTTGTGGAACATTGAAAAATTTGTTTGCTGTTTTTGGCATGATTTATTGAAATTATAATTTTTTGCTGATCTGGATTGTCTTCTACTGCAAGGCATTTTTACTCGAATTTGGAACCTGTGAGAATTCGATGTCAATTCTCCAACAAATCAACAGAAAAATCCGCAGAACATCAAGAACTGTAGGTTGAACGAATCGGCAAATGATTGATGATTGAAAAAGAGTTGAAATGTAAAATAAATGAACACCATAATTAAAACTTAGAGTCACTAAATTCGAGAGTGTATTTATTCAACACCAAGGTTGAAGATGGAATAAAGTGTGTCAAATCACAAATATATTATCACAACAATAGAAGTCATAGTATACAGAATTTCCACAGACTGCACAAACACAAACGAAAAATGTGAGACATGATTGTCACATTCTCACACACCTCCTCAATCATGTGTGTCTAACGAAGACATTGACATGAAAACAATTATAAAATATATGAACATAAAAAGTCGATTAAAAATGGTACTTAGTAAATAAATTTAAAAACAAATATCACAGTTATGTTACGTCAAGGTACTATTTTAAGTTAAGCATTTCAACAAACCGACAAAATGTAGGGGTAGACAACCCTTTAGTAAATATATCACCAATCTGGTAATTCGTAGGTATATATATATATATAATTAAAACTATCATCTACAAGGTCACTAACAAAGTGATATCTAGTGTCAATATGTTTGGATCTCCGTGAGTTCCAATTATGGCAACTCTGATTATCTTCGTATATAATAGATTTATTTTTATGCGAAAAGCCGAAATTATTGATTAATTTTTGAAGCCAGAGTCCTTCCGTCGAAGCCTCACACTGAGCTATAAGCTCACTTTCTGTAGAAGAAAGTGCCACTATTGGGTGTTTTCTGCTTGACCAGGACACGACATTTCCAAAAATTCGACAACAATATCCAGATATGGACCTTCTGGTTTCAGTGCAGTTAGCCCAATCAGCGTCTGTGAAAATTTCAATAATATTTTTATAGTTTATATTACGTTCAAAAGTTAACTCTGAATCTTTAGTGGTGATCAAATATTTCATCACTCTACAGAAGTATTTATAGTGTTTATTTGTGGCAGCACTCTGAATCTGGCTAAAATATGAAATAGTGTAACAAATATCTGGACGGGACCCTAACGTTAAATACATTATGCAACCTAGTAACTGCTGATAATTAACATTGACTTGACGATCCAGAGAGTTGAGATTACGTTCAAGTTGCAGTCTAGGTTCAATCGGAGAATGAACTGGCATACAATTTTCTAAATTAAATCGACGAGCCACAGACTCTATCAAAGATTTCTGACTCATTTTTAAAATGCCATTCTCTCAATCATATTTAATTGATAATCCAAGGTAATTATTAATTGTTCCAAGGTTTTTACATTTAAATTTTTCACTAATAATATTTTTAAGGTTTTCTATTAATTTTTCGACATTTGAACTAATAATTATATCGTCAACATAGGTTAATAAGTATATAATATTATTTTTATTTTTATATTTATAAAGACAATTATCAGCTTGACTTGGAACAAATTTTAGTGAAGTCAAGAATTTGTGAAACAAAGTGTTCCACACTTGTGGGGACAGTTTAAGTCCGTACAAAGATCGATTCAGTAATAAAATGTTAGAATTTCTATCAATATTGACTTCAACGCCATCAGGAATTTCTAAATATATCTTTTCCATTACTTTATCATTTAAAAAAGCATCACAAATATCTAATTGATGAATATGATAACCTAAATGATTTGAGATGGAGAGTAGAGAGCAAACAGTGGAAAGTTTGGCTACTGGGGCATATACATCATCAAAGTTGAATCCTTTCTGTTGTTGAAGTCCCCTAGAGACAAGACGAGCTTTGTACATAGTACCACCCTCATTATCAACCTTTTTGGTAAACAACCAATGACAGGTTATAGTGGGATCACTCACAGGATGCTTAACCACGTTCCAAGTTTTATTAGTTGACAAAGCACCAACTTCAGCCTCAACAGCCTTCTTCCAATCAGAAGATTGAGGGAAGTTCAACGCCTCCTACATCTTAAGAGGGCAATTATTCACAGACAATGCAGTGTGAAAACAAAAATTAACAATGTCCCCAAGATCACCGTCTACTTCAATATCACCAACGTTCGACTCATCTACATCCCTCAATATTGGGTCTTCATCCAAATATTTACACGTTACGTTAATATCCTCATTAAACTCAATATCTCGACTAATATAGACAGTTTTCTTATCCACGTCCAGTACTTTGTAGCCAGCAGAGGCATACCCAACAAACTTCAATTTTGAGCTCTTCTTTTCAAATTTATCAGAGCTATGCTTCCAATCAAGCATGTAGGCGTCACAGCCAAAAACCTTTAGATATTTATAATCAAATTCCTTTCGATACCATTTTTCAAAGGGGATAAAATCTTTATTTGTCGGACATCTATTAATTATGTATGCAGCGCACATAAGTGCCTCAGACCAGTAAACCTTGTCAAGATTACTTTCATATATTAAAGTTCTTGCACGTTCACAGAGAGTGCGGTTTATTCTTTCTGCCTTTCCATTTTGTTGAGGGCAGTTCGCTAAGGAAGGCTCAAAATGAATTCCTTTTTCTTTACAGTAATCCCTAAAATATTGATTTGTGTATTCAGAGCCGCGATCACATCTAAGGCGTTTTATTCTAGTTCCAAAACGATTTGATACTAACTCATGGTATTCTTTAAACTTAGAAAGTACTTTTTTCTTACTGCTCATCAAGTAAACAAAACAAAAATTTGTGTAGTCATCTAAAAAAGTGACGAAATAATTTTTCTTATCATAAATGACGGGATTTATTGGTCCACATACATCAGTATGAACTAAATCAAGCGGATTGCTAGTTGATTTTTCGTGTCTGTGAAACAGTTTTTGGTGTTGTTTCCCCATGACACAGGGTTCACAAAACACCTTTTTATTATTACTAACATCTGGTATTAAACCACGTCTAGTGAAAATTTTAATATCATTACTATTTAAGTGAGCCAAATGTTTGTGCCATATCTTGATCGGATTCTTTTGTTCTTCAATTGTCAAATTAACAGAATTCGTTACGTTACACAAAAGATTAATAATATACAGATCCGCCGAGATGCTTTTTCCAGTCATAATTACTTTATTAATTTTATTTGTATCAACAATATTAACTTTTTCTTCCTCAAAGACTGACCAACAACCAACCCTAGCTATACATTTGACAGACATTAGGTTTAATGGTAAATCTTTGGCATATCGAACATTAGTTAAAGTGATTCTGATACCAGATTCAGTCATTAATTTTATATTACCAACCACTGAGACAGTAAGAGCAACATCTTTCTTAGTTACCATGAGTTGAGCAGGTTTCTTTAACATAATATATTTGTCAAACAAAGACAAGTCATTAGCTACATGTGCAGTAGCACCAGAATCTAAAACAAATTTTACATATTTATTACCGAGAGGCTGTGAATTTTCAGTTATTAAACAATTATCAGGTATAAAGAATGTATAATCAGTCTCACAGCACTCAACGTTACCCACTAAACTACAAGAATCTCGATTAGAATTCGAGTTAGACTGATTTCCAGACCTCTCTCGGTTTTTAGAGAAACACTGCTTAGCAATATGACCGTTTTTACCAAAGAAATGGCACCGAACGTTTTGGTAATTACAATTTGAATTTTGATTTGAATTCCCTACATTCCCTGAATCGTAATTACGACTATTTCCCTGACTAGATTGACTCTAATTACCCTGACTAGATTGGTTATTAAAATTATTACTATTGTTACGGTCATTAAAATGATTATTGTTAAAATTTGTGTTACTATTACTAACATTACGGCCACAATACGATCCATGATTCGAATTACCGCTAAAATTGTGCTTATAACTACAATTACAGTTATAATTACCACGTTGATAGGCTGAAAAAGCATTCTTCTTGCTAGACTGAACGTTTAACGAGGGTTTTTGTGAGACAATTTCAGAAGGAGTGGAAACAGCATCCTTATTGTCAATCATTAAATCGCAGTGGTAATTTAACACTTTGCTTACAATCTGATCCCAATTTAGCTTAGCAATCTCTTCCAGCATCACTCACAACAGGCGGTATTCACTGGGCAATGATTTCAGGAACTGAATTACAGAGTTGTTGGATCGCTGTTCTCGATCAATCGGAGACATTTCACTCGATAACCCATGATATACACCTGAATATCGCCGCCGAAAGTAAAACATTGAGTGCACAGTTCGGTACGAAGTTCAACTAATTTGTGATCTGCTTCTCGAACACAGGAATTCAAAATAGCGTTAAATATGTCACGGGCAAATTCGTACCCTTGAATTACTTCAAGGAACGAATCATTAACATTATTCGCGATGTAAAACATCGCTTTCGAATTATTGATACACCAATGCTTGATGCGATCTTTTTGCGCCGGTACATTCATCACCACCTCGTACAATCCCTTCTTTCGTAATAACAGCTCCATGCCAAACTTCCAGCTACGAAAATTCTTGCCATTGAACGGCTCGATATTACATTTTCGATCACTCTCCATGTCACAAAATATATCAAATCACAGTGAACGGAGTACAGGCAAATTGCCGACAAAAAAAAAAAAAATAAGACAGAGCAAAACGAGTTAAAATGGAATGAAGGATTATTACTTGGTTGAAGACATTGATACAGATTCAGACTCAGCAATCGAGAACAATGGAGGCCACGTTGATTCGTGATTCTGGGCCCATAACCATTGTGAGAATTCAATGTCTATTCTCCAACAAATCAACAGAAAAATCTGCAGAACATCAAGAACTGTAGGTTGAACAAATCGGCAAACAATTGATGATTGAAAAAGAGTTAAAATGTAAAATAAATGAACACCATAATTAAAACTCAGAGTCACTAAATTCGAGAGTGTATTTATTCAACACCAAGGTTGAAGATGGAATAAAGTGTGTCAAATCACAAACATATTATCACAACAATAAAAGTCATAGTTTACAGAATTTCCACAGACTGCACAAACACAAATGAAAAACGTGAGACATGATTGTCACTTTCTCACAGAACCAATTGTCATCATGGGAATTTAGCTAACTTCGGACTGGCATTGTCTGTTACAATAAGGCATTTAAATCATTTTTCAAACAACTTCACTGAAATTCTGGAATTTTGATAGTCCAACATCGATTGTCTCTTCATCGTTTTGTTTGTCATTTTTTCATTTTTCCTAGAGTGGATCATTGTCAGTGCTTTTATTCAAATGAATCCAGTTGTTTGTATGTCTGAAAAGGATGTGAGGCTATTCAGATTGTTTTCTCGCAGTAAAATTTTGTATTCTTACAAATTGGTTTCTGAAGAATTTGATAGTATTCTGCAAATCACTGGTAATATATTTTTTGATAGTTTTTATATATATATTTCTTGTACTGTTGGTGAATTTAAGGGTGTATATTGGGTAAGTTTATGGGACATTGAGCATCACAGAATTTAATTTTTTACTCACTGTAGACATAGTTAACGTTCAAATCTTTGTTTAAATCTGGTAAAAATTTAGTGAAGTTATCAAGGGAATGAATTTTTTTCTCTTAGTTAAAGAGTGATTTAAAGATATTGAATGGTGAGGCTTTGGTATGAGTTTGCAAAATTGTTCCACAAATTGTACTGGCATTGCTCAAATTTTGAAATTAGATCTTGAAAAATTAGAACTCATTCTTGAAGGTGAGGAAATAACATGAATAAATATTAATATTATAAATTTTCCTGATTTTTAAACATTTAAGGTGGAAATTCAACTCAAAACTGTTTCAGTAGATATCAGTGGGATTATTGAAAACAAAAATGGCACTGATTAAGCCAAATTTTTGGAAATCTCAAAAAACATTTTTTCCCAACTCCTTCTAGATTCTCTAGAAAGAATACAAAATATCTTAGGACGTTTTTAATCACAACAATTACAGTCAAAAATTCATAAAAATAGACATAGCTATTCATAAAATTCACAATTCAACATAAAATTCAGGTTTCAACACAAAATTCACATTCAAAAATAAAATTCATGATTTACAAGAATAAATCTGATAAGGTAAACTGGACAAGTTTAGATTTTCTCTTTCATATACAATAGCTTCTTTGTTAAGGTTTTTTCAAAACCAAACCTGCACATTTTCATACAATAGCTTTCATATTAGTTTAAATACTTTGTCAGAGTTTAATTTTTATTTATCAAATTTTAAAATTAAATTAAATTTTTTTAATTTTAGTAAGGATTCTAAATTATTTTTTACTTGAGATTGAATTAAAAACCCCAGGTTTATTAGAAACTGTTATCATAGTTAACCTTAACAGAGAATAAAAATATTTTAAATAAAAAAATAAAAATTTAAATAAAATTTTCATCAAATAGTTCATATTTTTTTTGAACATTGAGGAAATAATTAATACGTTACCTAGTCCTCCAGATGGCCTAAATATGGCAGGAGAGAAGAATGGAACACCATCATCAGATGGAGGAGGTACCTCAGGGGGAAGTTGGGCACCTTTATCAGCACACCTGATACATTACGTCAGTCCCCTGGATGAACCTTTTCATCCTTTTCAAAGCCCACAAGACAAAACCTTTGGTGGGCGACATTACCTTGATTGGAAAAGGATGATTATTTCATTGATTAAAGGTACATGATATTGGGATGTTTTTGGTCTACATGTAGAATTACACGCTGCCAAACTATCGATCAAATTTTTGGAAAATTAGATACAATCTGTGGATCAAAAACAAAAGTAGTTGCAAACATGGCCAAATCAAAATGGACAGCTTTCATGTTTACTCCTGGTGGTAATATTCAGGGATTCTTAATTAAATGGGATACATTAGTTCAAGAGGTTTGGGATGTAAGTAAAGAAGTCACAGAGAAAGAGGAACTTGAAACCTTTCAGCTGGCTTTGGCTCCGAACAAACAATTGCAAATATGCAATTAAAGAATTTATCATTCGAGAGACAAAATTTGAAAGTGTTCAAACAAATTTTGAGAGAGGACAGAGACCAAAAAAGTAGGGTAAATCTATTAAGCAATTGTCTCCTCAGAAATTTGGAAACTCTCAAAATAGAAGAGGCAATGGAAACAATAACTCTAATGGTAATAATAGAAACAGTAAATGGCAACACAATAATAATTACAGATGAAATAATAATAGTAATTGTAAAGGTACAAACTCATCAAACAATGATAATGATGGCCAGCAATCTCCAATCAACTTCTGGCAGGAATGGAAATAACAACAATAATTAATAACAGATCTCCAAGAAAAAATAGGAATAGTCAAGTTAGGTGTTTCAATTGTAACCTTACTGGCCATTTTAATTCAAAGTGCCCTAAAAATAAAAATGAAAATAAAGAACAAAATAAAGAGAAACTTAAAAATAATTCATCAAATAACAATAACAATAAATATAGTGAAAAAGATGATGAAAGACCCATTAAATTATCCTATATTGTAAAAAAATATAAAAATGATGACAAATGGCTACCTACTAAACACTTCAACTAAAAATAATTCTGATAATAATAATTATACCCTTTCAAAAAAAAGTTCCTTAAATTTCGAATTTATCACGATTAACCAATATCAGAAAATTTAAAATTACAGTAAAATACAGACACATTTTTATATTCAACACATATGGATAACATGAGAATCTGAGCGAAAAATTGGTTTAAAATTCAATCAGTGGTTGAACTTTTGGAGGTACATTATGTACTAAACTTAACTTAGACATTATATCAGGAATTAAAGTCACAGAACCTGGAGTATTACATACGGACCAAGGGAAAGATATGACTAAAATTCATTTCATAGAAACAGAAGTTCTTTTTACCTCAAACAAATTGGATGGTGTTTTTCAGATTAATTCTGAATATCTTCAAACTCCAAAAATTTGTATGCTTGTCACACAAAATGCAGATGATGACTGGGATTCCTTTTTGGTAGATTTAACCATTGAAGAGGAAGTTGAGGAAATTTCACAACCACCTGAGAAAAATAATAAAAAGGCGTGCGAGGGTCCCCCCTCACATATTTAATGTGGAAACATTCTGTTTAAAATTTAATCAGACAGTCAGGGAATTCACTTGTTTGTTGATGCATTTTATGCACCAAAGATAACTGATTAAGAAATAAAAATATCAAATTTAAATTTGGAAAAATTGATTTTGGGATTCCTGATATACGTAAATGGGGACTCACTAAACTGCAACATAAAAAGAGAAACCATTATGGGCACAAGTTCCACAGCTGCTAAAATTTTAGCTGTTTTTGATGCCTCAGATGATATACAGATTACTTTTCTGCTACAAAAGGAAATTTTCAATGTAGAAACTTCTGTCCAAATATTCGAGGATAATATTTCAGCTCTTCGAATTATGTCTGGCAGTGCACAAAAAAGGGCTAGAGCGTTAATGATCAAATGTTATTCTATAATACAATCTGTGGAAAACAAGGAAATAGATTTTGAAACAGTTAGCACAAATTCCCAGTTAGTGGACATACTAATCATTCTGAATGATTTGGGTGATTAACAGGATAAAACAACCAGTTTATTTTGAATGGTTGGCGTGTTTTAATTGTTGCCCTGGTCTTCAATCTGATGCTTCCTTGCAATTTCAAAAGTGATTTGAATCAAAAATCACAAATCCTTTTCAGCCTTAAAAAATAAGATTCTAATCCCCATTTTTTCACAAATCCTGCTCACTCTTGGTACTGTGAATGGGAAGTCCAGAACAAAAGAGTCTTGCTCTGGTGACAGAAATTACAAGTGCTGAAAGGGTGATTATATTTATTTGGTAACTGTTTTTAAGTACAAAATATTCATTTTTGAAAGGAAATATTTAATGTAAGAAATGAAATTATTGATGACGAAACATGATTTTGTTTTATTATTATTACCAGTACAATTATAATAAAATTGACAGTTGTATAAACAATAACTGTATTAGGAAAATATGAATGTTTTTTTCAGTGTGGGAAATCGCAGGTAAAAAATATAAACAATCTCTATGAACACCCTTTCAGAAGTGATAGAACTTGATAAGCACTAGCACTCCAACATTGGATTGTTGACTGATAGGAAAATTTCTTTGAACCATCTAATTATTACATCATTTCAGATCAATATAGCGTTGTAATATAATTTATAATGAGCAGCTTCTGTGATGCTATGGTAGGAATGTGGTTCTCCATTTGTGTAGTGCTTAGTTCTAATCCCAAGTTGGTCTCAAATTTTGAAAATGTTTTTTTTTTTCAATTTTTATTTTTAAAATAGTTTGTTAGGTTCCCCCATATTTTTTAATGCTTTTAAAAATAATTATTTTTATATTGGACATATTTTTCGTTACAATGAGTTCGGATACTAGAATCACCCAAGTACTAGGTTCACTCATTGCATAGGTGGTGGGATATTTCTGGTAGCTGTAGGGGAAGGCTGGTTCATGGTATGCCACTTTGGGGGTGATAACAGTGAATGGGACAAAGCGGGTGGGGAAAGCCCCACACCCTGGAGTTCACATTGCCATTGCCGACATACAAAGAGGCATGTTTTGGCCAAGGCTCCCCGCATTGTTTGGAAAATTCCTCCGCCGGTATTGTAGTGGCATCTACTATGCTCACTAACACACATGAAAAATAGTTTAAAAAAATCAAAAAATATATTTTTAATGGTTCAAGGAAATTTTCCTGTCAGTCAACGATCCTTCCACCACCACTGGACATCCCAACTGCCTTGAGTGTGACATCATTTTTTTAATTTTTTGGAGCATAAAGACAGCAAATTTGTTATGCATTCGTATAACGATTTACAGAGTTTGGCTATAGGAGAGCTCTGCCTTACGGACCGCCTTATTGTGACAGTTTACTCTTAAGTTAGTATTTTTAGTGAAATTAAAAGCTTCAAACGCGTTTTTAAGAGCTAAGGAGCACTGTGGTACTCCTGAATTCAACCCAGATACCTCACCAGGATAATCTTTCCCTAGTATTCTGTCAGCCTGCAGCGAGGCACTAATTTCCAAGTGTAGAACCCAGTAAGATGAGAGACCTGAGATTGAGCGAAGTTTCGGGACATTTTTTGGATAGTTTTCACAATGTTATGAAATCTAAAAATTTTCTGGCGTTAAAAAAATTTCACTACCTAATTTTTGATGCCAGCTGACAGCTACACACGGTTTCATTGGTTTTTTTTTTTCAAATGTAAATTATGAAAAAGGTGAATTCACAAAGGCCAGGCATAATTTTCAATAAAAAAAAATGTAAAAATATTTCTTTAAATTTCCTCTTGAGACACTTACTACACTTATTATGGGGCAAATTTACCCTTCTTCATTATAGTCCGAACAAAATTTCTTGAATAAATCCGAATTACGTTGAAATGTTTTAATCATTTCCCGACGAAGTTACATTTATTTTTGATTGCATACATAAAAACGTAGGTACTATCTAATTCAAATATTATTTCAAAATAAGGCATAAATTAACGATAAAATTCAATTTTAAATAAAATATTTGCTTTATACGATTGTGTAGTTCCTGTCAATAATACATCGTTCATATTAATTGGCGAATAGTTTGTTTAAATTTAGAAAGATCGTACCTTATTAGTCGTGTGTTTTTACTTTCATTCTTCGCTAAATAATTTGTTTGGAAAATTTCTGCAACATCCCGAAGAAATTATCGACGAACTGGAAAACACAACTGCTGGTAAGTACAACTGTGAAAATTAGAATTTAGAAAAAATTTGAAATTACCTAGGCATGTATTTTTTTTTTTTTTCTTAGAAACAGAAGCACTAACCAAAAAATGAACCTGCATATATAGTGACGACTGACGAGAAATTTATTATGAATAACATTATAGCTTTAGATAATATAAAGATTGAATAATTATGTTCAACAAAAATATTTTGTCAGAGTTATAACCAATTTTCTTTATTTTTGTAAATTTTTTGAAAATGGGAACAGGTGTCTATAGAGAGAGTATTTCCTCTTTGGTTTCATTTCATTTACTATATTCGAAAAAAATAAAATAAAATATTTTGTTTTATAGTACTAGTATGTATATGCATTCCTTCAGACTATACGATTCGAATTTTTTGTTTGATGGGTTGACTTTTAAATTGTATTACAGGATCCTCTTCAAGCTATAATATGTGGGAACCTGGACCTTCAAACAGAACAGTAAGTTGAAGAAAAGATTATTGTGATTATTCATACGAAAATATTGTTCACATAATAAACGAAAAAGGAGGTTATGATGATTGTTTCATCCAAGTACTTAATCGAGAGGAAAAAGTGAGCGTAATTTATTGAATATTTTTCTCGAGATATAGTGTGTTTTATGGTTTACAAAAAAAAAAAAAAAAATTCGATCGCAGCAAGCTACGTTATAAAAAGTTTTTTTTTTTTTATAAAAAACCAACCGGATAATCAGAAGTAAAACCGCAGTAAAAAAATTAAAAGTTGAAAAATTTATACAAAAATTACTTATCTTTAAACTCTGTTGAGAAGATTCATAATGAATTGTATTGTCAAGTTATAAATTACCCGAAGACTTGAACACAATGAAATATACGCAGGCTAATAAGTGATTACTTCGCAAAGAAAACAATAGCAAGCATGCTTTTCGCCCAGCTTCTTTGGTTCATCCGAAATTTACCAGTTTATTTTTTCTTATCAATGGCTTAAGATTTACTCAAATCACTTCAACTCATAAACCATTTTGTCTATCGAAAAAAAATTTGAAAGTGTTAAAATATAATCAGTATCTGCACAAAATTTTTCGATTATTGTTAGAAAATTACGCATTTTAGTGCGTTGAACTGCCAAAAATGCAACATAATTGAATATGTACCAGTTGTACCATATGGGTGGTTGATCTGTACCAAAAAAAATAGCTGGCCTCACTCTCGTCTAAATCCAAATATGGGTAGGTACCTATCAAATTTTTTGTCTTATCAGACAAAAATTGGGACCTATACTGTGGGTAAATGTTATTAGGCATAGGTATTGTTAATTTGATAAATGTGGTTGGTATTGTAGGCCGGTAGGCCAAGAAAAAGACGAGATCAAATCGACATGAATGTATTGAGTGAACGGACAAAATGCAACTGAAATACACGGCAGTGAGAATGTAACCGTAGGTACAGAGTATAATTAAAATGCGTGCAAGTCTAAGTATGTACATAAAAACAGATAACGAGTAGCCTGCGCGTGTATCAGTTCTTCTTAACCTAGACAAAATAGTTAAAACCGCTACAGTATGTATAATAACCAGTTGTTTTACATTATAACCCAATGTGGCTGGTTAATAAGGTAGGTGAGCCGATTTTGGAGGGTAGTTTAGAGCAGCTTAAAGCAGTAGTAGTCCAAATGAACTGAAAATTTAATACTTCATTCACTAAACTTTCTAATATTCAATAATTCATCATTGGTCTCCCCTGCAATCAGTTCCACCCTCCCCGAAATTTTATTTATCAAAGAAGGGAATATGGCCTTATTTGGAATACTCTGTTCTTAATAAGGCTACTTTTTTAAAATTGAATTTAAATAACAAAAATCACGTTTCAAATGGATTTATTATATTATAAAAAAAACAATGAGACAAAATTATTCACGATCAACACAAATGTAAATTTCATCATCTGTTATAGTAAAACATACGCATGAATCATGCACGTAGGCACTGCATTGTAAACATGGATGCATATCTGCCACAAAGCAATGTCTTTATTGAACATATAAGTCATTTCACTCCCTGAAAAAGTAGGTGCATCGAATTTAGTTTCATAAATCACCACACCACTGCAACGCATATTTGATGGAGTGTTCCCTTAAATTCTATATTAATTACATTGCAATTGTAGTTTCTAAAACAATTGTGAGAGAACCTTTTCTTTTAGAAAACTGAAACTTTGCAGAGACATTGCCACATGTTAGCTCGATATTCTGTGAAAATTTAACCAAATTGTACATTTGGTTACGAAGATATGGTCGAAATTATGTCAAATTAAGTGATTCAAATTATATGAACTTAATCAATTCTCAAGAACAAAACATATAGGATTGAACTGAAATTTCGAAGAATCATTTTAATGCATTAGCTAAACAATCTGTGAAAATTTGGATGAAATCGTAGGTTGAGTTTGAGAGATATCTCCGAAATTCTTCAACTAGATTTGAATTTCGCAATCCAAAAAGAATTTTAGTGAAATCTCCCAGTCTCAACATATTCATCCGAATTTTCAGATTCTCAAGCTAACAAATCAATATGATTCATCAAAATTTAAGCTCAATTCTAGGTTTGGCTCTTGAGAATTGATTAAGTTCATATGATTTGAATCATTTAATCTGTCACAATTTCAGCAATATCTTTATAACCAAACACATAATTTTGATGACATTTTCACAGAATCTTGACCAACATATGACAATGTCTCTGCAAAATTTCAGCTCTCTAAAAGCAACGGTTATTTCACAATAGGTAGTTCTCGATAACATTGATTATAATGGAATTAAATGAAAATTTTGGAAATAACAATCTCATAGGGCTCTGTGGTGGCAAAATATGGAAGTAATTGGCATAGTACAGAAATTTTAATGATAGACAATGAGTGAAATTACTTGTATATTCAATAAAGACTTCACCACAATGTCATTATTTTAGACTCTGCAATAATCAAGGCCATGTTTCGGCATTTTCAATAATCATAAAAACACAAAACTAAAAAATTATTTGTCATTAGTTCAAATATTTTCATATTGAATGTTTGGAGTGGCCTGAAATCACCTCCCTTAAGAAAATCCTGGCTACATCCCTGGACATCATTAACCATATCAACACTTCTCTGATTGAAACACGTGTTTGTTTACTCTACAAAATGATGCTTATCATTGTATAGCAAAGTACTTTATACTTTTTTCTCTCTCCTAAAATTTCCATGTCTAAAGATGATTCTGACATCCACACTTTTTAGCTGAACAGAGTATAGCTATAAGAAAAATTAAATGTTTTGTAATTCTAAATATCATGGTAGTTTATCTTGTTTCAACAAATAACTAATCGCCTTATTAAGAAAATAATTTGTGTAAATAATTAACTTAGATTATAAATTTTGAACTGAATACATAATCATTGTTTGACTTGCCTTCTTTTTTTTATCTGACAAGTCTTCAAAATAATTTTCCGAGTCCAAAGTGGTTTGGTTGTTATCTATGTATAATTACCATTAGATAACCAGTTAGAATTATACATTTTGTACAGTTTATCAAGCTAATCAGACATTTTAGTAATTATATAAAAAATAACGGGTTAATATTATAGGTACCTACAAAATAAACAATTTATCAAATTAACACCAACATAATATACGTGAGATCAATTATTTTAAGAAGCAGACTTTTCGAAAACTTTCTTAAACAAGAAAAATAACCGAGAAAAACTTGAAACAGTTGAGGTTATTGTATCAGGACTATGATGTACTATACCAGAAAAAGTGTAGAGGTACCTCTAATTAGAATAGACTTCATTTTTTCAACAAATTTTATTCGTAATTTTTATTACGTACTTTCTTTCCAGACGAAAGTTTTTTTTCCCTTCCATTGTCCGTGTCATTGTTTATATTGCAATGCCCCTACTGTGTATTACTGTAATCTTTATCTACGATACTATTTTCCTCCATCCCCCCCACAAAATAGAGCAAAAAGAGCGATACTCATTCGCATATTCGGGTGGTAGTGTATATGTACCTATACCAGCCCAGTTGATTTACAGTGAATTTTAAAGCTCCATTAGGTAAATAATTAGAAATATCAGATTTTTTTGTTGAAAATTTACTAAACGTCCTATAAGTATATTAACTGATGATTTCTAAACAATTTTTTACATTCATACATATGCAGGGTCGGTTTCATGATTTCTTCTTGGGGGGACTGAATCACATTTCATAATATTGATACATTTTTATGGGAGTGGTTGGATAATTTTTAATTTATTTCATAGACGTAAAATTTGAAAAACCAAATAGTTGTGTTTTAAATTGCCTTTTTTTTTTTAGCCCTGGGAGGATTATACCCCAATTGCCCCCCTTAAATCCGGCTTTGTACACATGTATTAAGTATGGTTTGATATACTCATAATTATAGTTTTTACCACAATTTGTACTCATTTAATAGGCTATGCCCTACGAAAGTCTTACTGAAAAGAATTACTCTTTCCTGAATAAAGGCGTCGTTGATGTCATTTTAAACCACGAATTTCTGAATCGTAATTCCATCAATGAATCAAATTGCAAAGATGTTTACATTGCCTTTCGATTGTTCGGAGTCGAAGAACTCTTCTTGCCATCAACAGACTTCATGAAAAAACGATTAGATGTCGATAACTGCTTCGAAACATTTTCCTTGAGCAGTAAATGGGAAGATTCGTCACTGATGACTGCAGCTGCGAACTTAATCTTTGAGTAAATAGTGTGATTTTTTAATATCTACATTTAAAATAAAAAAATGTTAATCGATATGTTCAGTAATTACTATAACGATCGAAAATTTAATTTTTTAATTTTTTTCGAATTAGGCATTTTGATTTCCTCACAACGAGAGAAACCTTTTTTCAATTAAAAATCGATGAATTGTTGCAATTTGTTGCTTTTAATGCGAAAAATGCGGATAAAAAAGAAATGATATTTCGGGGTATTTGCCGGTGGCTTATTTACAATAAACCCAGAAATAATGATTTTATCGCCCAAGTAAGTACCTATTACCTATATTTTATGATATTTGGTTTATCAACCTCTCATTAGCTGTGATCTTCGCCAACCAACAAATGCAAGTTGTGAACAAAAACCAATCAATTAAAAGCTTCAAAATTATTCTATATTTCCTACCCTTCATACCTATTCTTCAACCTAATTTAATTTCATATCAGTGTTTGCCAACAATGTTAAGTGTTGAACTATTGTTTTTGGAAGTATAAGCGTAGATTTAGAAGAGAAGGAATTTAAAAAAATGCATGAACGGATTTATCTTTTCCTAATTTTAGTCAGTCAGTAGAAAAAATCTCAAAATTTCACAAATCCTTTTGAGAAATTCAGCCTTGAAAAAAATTTTTTATGGGTAAAATGGCTTATATAAAAAGGAGATAAATTTATTACAATATTTTTAGAAGAAAATGTATGAAAAATTCATGTGATACAACGTGTGGAATCTTCGAATTAAAATTTTATCAATTTATTCGAAATTTCGTTTGAGGTACTAAAATGACTAAAAAAAGTTAAGAATAAAATTTATCAATTCATATCAATTCAGTTCATGATCGACACCCAGATGTGCTAAGTATCCTTATCTGCGTTTCATGACTCTTTGGCAACATTTTAAAGCCAATCAGCCAACATTTAACAGATTGACCATTGATAGGCATAATATTGAATACATGTTCCAGTTTGCAGATTATAATACAACGTATGAGATAAATAATGCTCATAATTGTAAAGTTGTCCATTTATTTGATAAAAATAAATAAATTTTTCTATTTTAATCAAATTCTATCTTTGTGTCAACTAAGTAGGTATCCAGTAAATTCTGTCAATGGCAAAATAAAAAAGTAACACTGTTATTGGTTGTTCTGTGTTCTTTGTCTATGTATAAAAAAAAAACAAAAACAAAAACAGAGAGATGTCTATTTATTAATGAAGTAGTACTTTATCTATGCTTAATACTGATGGAATATGCAATAAAAAACTTATACCTATGTAAAAGAGATAATCTACATTTTGTATACGTGTGTACATGAAGATGCGTAGCATTTCTTTGGTAGGAGCAATTTTCGAATGACATGAATTGATTGTTTTCTTTACACGAATATTGAAAGTAAAACTGTCGTAGTTCTGTCATTATGTAATCAAGGGCAAAGGGCACATAATGATGTAACATTTTCCACTCATCTCAAGGAGTACTGTCCAGTTATCTCGTTAGTTAACTATGGCTGAAGTTTAGCAGTCGATAACAGGTATTTTGAAATTTATCCTAATAAGAACAAGCTATGCAACTTTTTATACAGTCGTGTACAAAATGGAGATTTTTATCTATTGCTTACGTATTCTATTACTATTTTTTTGGGGTCCGGTGTACAGCAGTGAGTTAATTTTGATCTGAGGATAACTCAACAATTACCATTGGTCAACTCAAGTACATTCTCAAATTTAGCATTAACTTAAGTGTAATTCACACTTTACACCGCATTTTTACTTATTCTAGTATGTAGCTACCACTATACTCCTTTCTAAATAAGACGTGACGTTATGGGAGATGATGGATCAGGGAGGAAAAGAAAAGGGTAGAGGTCCACCCTATTCAACAAAAGGAGTGTCCGAAATAGTTTTGTTTACACCAGTATTTTTAGCTTTTCGTAGCTGTGGAATGTGATTGTCCCTATGACGTTACATTTTTCTGATTTGGAATAAAGTATTATAACCAATTAAGTTAGGTAAAGGTTTCGTGAAGCATCCTGTATACTTGGTTCCGCACGTGAAGATCGTTTTTGAAAACTACCTGCTGGTAGAAAATTTATTGTGATTTGATTTGAATAAGATTGCAAAATTTATGCATAGTTCCCCATTTTCGACTTGTATTCGATCTAATTTCATGTTTTGGAAGCTAAGTTCGTAATGAACCCCTCCAACCGCCTATGATTTTTTGGAACTTTTTAGATTTCCTAATGAGCTTTTACTTTTTATTTTTTTCTATTTTTTTAATCTAATTCAAAATGGATTATTGTACTTTTGGTGTATTTTTCACTTGAATCATTTCGAATACATGTATGTTGAAATTACGCAGATATATTGTTAGGCAAGCTTTTCAGTGTATGACGAACGAAGAAAAATTAATATCTGTGAAATTTTGAAATTGTAAGCTGATTTTCGCTAAAATTCTTGTTTCTTCATTTGTAAAACAGAATATTATTTTTTTTATGAGTAGAAAAAAAAACGCAAGTAATAGCCTAGGGCCTGTATTCACAAACGTCACTTTAATATCCCTTCACTTAAACTTCACTTGAAAATGACTTTTGGTACAATTTTATAGTTAAGAGTGTGGTAACATTTTATTTTTACATTGGAACTCTCATAAGAGATTCGTATTTGCCTAAGCGCTGACTTAGTTTTTAATAGGTCTTCTTTAGAAAATCTCCTTATTACGCTTGTGTTCCTACAATTTTACGTAAAAAATTGTGCAAAAAAGTTTTTTAATGTGAAATTTAAGTGAAAGGAGATTAAAGTGACGTTTGTGAATATGAGCCTATCAATCTATTTTGAAGCATAGTTAAAAAAAATTCAAACAAAAACGATAGATTGTTTTTATCTCCCAAAAAATTCTCCTTCTCTTGTAATATAGCCTTAATTGAGTAATACTTTGCTTTTTTCTTGGTTCTTTTATTGTATTCATTCTAACAGTTATTGTGATAATTTCTTTTCTTGTCTAGTTTTGGAGACATTTTGATTTCCCATTTAGCGAATCATTCATTAATGACTGCGTTAAAAGCATGCCACAGTTGAAAAGAAATTCATTTTGCCGAGAATTCATTAAATTGGCTAAATTGAACGACATGTGTCCGTCTTTAGGAATTGATGCTCTAAAAGTCCCAACTGGGTTCGATGACAAAATGAAATATGTGCGTATACTATAAGATAGTAATGAGTTGTCTAGTTTGTTTTCAAAAATTGACTACTCATATTTAATTTCACCTTAATCTCAATTTAGCATTTCACTGTTGCTGGTGAATCCAAAATTAATGGAAAAAGTGAATATGGCGAAGAATATAAACCGTTCATCAAATATTTTTGCCCAGCTCGGAATCAATGGATACTTTTGGATTATTTTCCTAGGAATAGATGGTAGGTATAAAGTCACCACTTAAACCACAGTTTCCTCTATAAATATTTTGAACTAAATTGTGGTTTAACCGGTGACTTGAGTTTTGTGCAACTGGCCATTATTAGAATTATTTTTATAATCATTTTAGGGGATACGAGACGGTGATATCAGAAGATAAAATTTATTTTGCTGGCGGTTTCTATTCCGACGGAAATCCATCGCCTGAAATATGGATGTACGATTGTAGCAATGGCCAAGGGAAACTGTTGGCACCATTGCTTAGCCATCGAACTGACTTCGGTGCAATATTTTATACGTACTAATTAAGCTACCTTAACTTGAGAAACTGCAAACGGATTCGAAATTTTATCCAAGAGTTGGCATTTTCTATCATTTCCATAATTATCGAGGAAAAAGTACAAATGAAACCTGCAATTCGATGTACTATAAGTTCAAACGTACTCATAGTGGCGAACGTCTGGGCCGTTTTCTGAAAATACGTCTTAGGCATTCGTAGCCTCATATAAAATGGATCTTGTATCTCAAATTCAACTGCCTACAAAGTCCCGTCGCAAGGAGAGGCCGATATATTCTCAGTGGTCTCATAACGACCCCAGCCTTAAATAAAAATCACCAAAACATACACACGCTATTTTTATATTTCTAGCCTTTTTCACTTAATTAAGGTAGCTCCAAACCACCTGGACGGCATTTTTCAAGCATTTTATGCTTAAGCTTTTTTCCACAGATTTGCTACTGCCTACGCACACCATAATGTACAATAAGCGTATATGTTGTTGTTGTAGCATGTACTGCATTAGTAGGTTCCGCCTAATGGCACCACTGATGAATGAATAGATTATCTTGAACTCAACTTCGCGACATTTTTTGCGGCTGTGAACTATCTTCATACCAATATTTGCCGATCACGTGAATTTCATGTAAACTCCTTTGGTAGAAATGATGTCAAGTCATAGTGACAAACAAAAAAAAAAGCCTTTCGCTTGTATGTACGTAGTAGATTAAATCATTTTACTATACATTTCTCTCTGAATTTAAATAAAGATCAAAGAGAAAGACGAAAGAAATTGAACTTGAGTAAGTATATTAAACGTTTTGATTCGTTTTGCAAACATGACATTTTAAAAGGCTGTTATATTTTATTGTTCCAGTGCTGAAACCTTGTAATCCAAATCTGGGTAAAATGACTGAAAAAAAAAATTTTTAGTTTAAATATTTTTTTTATTTCACCTTAGAACACTTTGTGTTTGCCAAAAAATGAAGTGAATGAAGGCATTCTTCCCATTGTTTTGTTTTGAAACCCTTTTAAGCATAAACAACAGTACTTAAATTTTAAAACACTATAGGTAATTTTTATTGATTATTTAGTTGGTTTTGGAATCAAAACGAAATTGTATAAGAATAACAAAAGTTATATTTGAACAATTTCACGAATTTTTTGCAAATAGTTAGGTACTTTAATATAGCTTTATTGTGGAAAAATTTACTTAAAGATGATTTAATGCAATTAGGTAGCCAACAGGTTAGGTTATAATTGAACTGTAAAATTTATACCCCAATAATAAACTGGTTATACCCCTCCCCCTCAGTAGATGAAACGATGAGTTTTATGTGAATGGTAGTGGCTAACTTCCGCGCATTTTAATTCTAAATTTCTTGTAACAAAAAACATAATAGAGGGATAGGGAAATGAAGATGTTAGAGTAACGAAATCGAATATACCTCCACCCTTTCTCCTTTCAGTTTGGATCCACTGCAAATCCGAGAATATTTTTGTTTAATTACGTTTTTTTGTACTTATTAAGGTACATCATTCAGTTCTCTCACCGCAGGTTTTACCTTATTAAATCACTCTCTATACGTTATCGGTGGCAGAGATGTCGAACAAACTTTTGAAAACAAGATCCAACGATACGATCTGCAGAGGAATGAATGGTTAGAGGTGAAAAATTTCGAAATGAATGTGCGCAGTCCCGCTGTCGTCGCCCATCAACGAAAAATTTTCGTCGCTGGTTTGTTTTTGTTTGAAAATAAATTAAAAAATTTTAAATGACTTTGACCTTTCGATGTCTCGATGTTATGCACAGGTGAAATAAAACGGAATGCACCAACTGAAACAGTCACTTTTGGTAGTTTCGATCCATTAACAGCGAAATGGGACGATTTACCACCATTACCTTCAAAAAAAATTAATGGACCGATTTATGGAGTTGCAGAATACATTTACGCTTTCGGTGATGAAATTTAAAACATAAAGCAAAATTCTTAGTACTGATTTTTTTTTTTTTTTTTTTTTTTTCAAATTTGGACAATTTTTAAACATAAAAAGTTATCGGGTTAAGGAATTCAAAATGATTTTAATACCAATGATTGTTGTTTGTCTTGAAAACTTGAGAAATCTACTGCCTTATAATAGCTGTGGTCTATTCACGAAAAGTCAACCAAATTTCATTGATTGGTATCTAATAGGTACTTAATAATTCAAGAGATACTCACCAATATACCTACGTAAAATGGATAGGTACTCTATTTTCTGTGTGTACGTCAACATGAAGTTGCATAGTACTTCTTTAATAAGAGTAATTTTGAAAAGCCATGAATTGAGATTAAAACTTCAATGATGCTATAGGCAGTATGACGAGTGAAAAAATTCGCGTCATGTCAATGTGTGGCCTGTATTTCATATTGAAGGAGCTATTGGCTGCCGCGAAAGTTGAGTTGGCGATTCTAGACGTTTTAAAATCACTCCTATCAAAAACATGCTATGCAACTTTGTGTACATACATACGCAAAACGTTGAGTGGCTCTTTTGTATATGCATTTTATTAATTATTTCGTCAAGTATCTACATACTACCAACCAATTAAGTTTGATAGGTGTTTATGACTAGCCGAATTTCCTCAATTATTAGAAGGGTAAAAATTCGCTTTCGTTTTTGCCTAAACAAGTCAATATTTCGATTCCCCATTTTACCGAATCCAAAATACTTACCAAATGGTGAATTTTTCCATTCGACCGAATTCTATCTTATGGAAAGACTTTTCACAGAAACATATTGTTCCCAAATAATAATAATAATAATTTTGAATTTTGATAAAAAAGAAGGAATAAAAAAATGCTAATTTTCCAGGCTTTTTTTTATTAAAAACAATATCTACCTCACCTTACCAAACACTGTTGGACTTAAGTATAGAGTAATATTTCAGCGTATTTTATTGAAAAAAACAAAAAAAAACAAAAAAAACAAAAAAAAACAAAAAAAAATAAAAAAAAACAAAAAAAAAACAAAACCAACTTATTGAACCAACCACCAAATGATAAAGGAATAGAAAAATGCCTACCTACTTGAGTCTTTCTAATTTAGAAAAAAAAAAAAAAAAAAACCAACCACCTCAACTTGCCACCCATCATACGATAAGGGCATAGAGAAATGTTCATTTTCAAGTACCTATATTTTTATTTAAAAAACAAAAACAGAAGCAAAAACAAAACTTTTCAAATTTTTCGTTTTTCGATAGACAGTCCTATGATAAAATAGTTTCGGTAAAATGGATTTGGTAATAGCCAATTTTTTCGTTCCATTGACTACGATGTTAAAATAATTTTTAGTTCCTCATTTGTTTCTAATGAATTGGCATCCAAAATGCAACTCTCTATCATCAATAAAACTAAATGTTGTTAGTGAATAAAATTCATTGGGGTACTTGAAAATACTTTTGGTTTTAAAATTTGATGTATCTCTTTCTCATATTTATATTCCTTATTGTACAATGTGGTAAAGAGTCAAAAAGGTGCTCAAAAGGTTTGCTTTATTTACAAAACAAAAAAAGAACACTGGGATTTCACCAAGGGAAGCTATTCTACTTATTTAGAATCGTTTCAACTCTCCAGTTGATGCATTCATTTTGTAAGAGTGGAATAACAATCCAAGGTGTCGAGACCTGATTCCGACACTTCGTGACAAATAAAACAGACCTGAAGAGAAAAAGAAAACGAGTTGTTTTTTTTACGAATCATTATTTTGTAACATTAGAGATGCTATATTTTCGGAACATCTGATGCTTGATGGAAGTGGCCGATTCCATAAACTCTTACTTACCACTCACATTGCCTACTCCTTTATTGATTTTTCTCACTCCTTAGTAATCCCAACATATTTTTATTTTCTCTCACGCTTAATAGTTTCCCCACACTTGTTAATGGCTACTCCAGCTAAGGCTCTTTACTAGCAGATATGTGCACGAGGATATATATATATAGTAATAATAAATCATGTAAAATTTATGAAAAAACGAGTAACACAAGATGGGGGCATATCTCTTATCATCTTCATGAGCGCACCTGCTAATAAAGAGCCTTACTCCAGCCATTTATTTTAAACAATTAAATTATTTATTTATTATTCTCAAAAATTCCCTTTGTCACGATGGGTACTTAACCTATGACCTGCATGTTAAAAGGCATACTCTACCAATTAGGCTAGGAAAACTGGATACATTAATGATATGAGAGTTTTCTTTCATTTGTTTGCATCAGTTAATTTGTTTTTAATTTCACTGATAATCTACCTAAATATCTGTTACAACTGTAATGAGAATTTTCTGTGGGTGTTGGGTGGAAGAGAAAGAGATTTTGGATTTTACTTTTATACATTTCTTTTTAGTTTTGGCCAATTTCCTTTCATATCTCTCATTTTTCATTATTTTTTCACTTTTTTTTTTCCTTCGATTCTTTGATTTTTTCGCTCATTTTCCCTATTTTTTCCGCCAGGCTCAAATATAATATTCGTGCACTCGTTGTAAAAAATATTATACGCAATTTGGTCGGTGTAAGCAACTGACAACTCGTGCGATTGCTGCACTCGCCTGCGGCTTGTGTTGGCAAACATCGCACTCGTAGAGATTCGCTCACTTTCTCCTCCTGTCGCGTAATATACTATTTTGTGAGGCAATGTCGATTCCGTGCAACACTTTGATATCTACTGAACTTTGAAAAATTTTGTATGCATGTTGGTCGTAATATTTTAACACAAAATTATTCGAATTTTAACGATCAATACCTTTTCGTAGGGAGCGAAATTTTATTATGTTATGTTGTCATCTAAACTAATATTTTATAATATTGGCATAGGTGGGTGTAACTCTAGAGAGGTTTTCCGATTTGACACCAGAACTTTCACTTGGTCCAAAGTTTCAAAAATGAGAAAAAAAAGAGAAAATCCAGGTAAGTTGAATGATGTTGTCTTCTAACTCGTATATTTATGAACAGACGTTGATATTTTATTTTGAAACCGTAAATCAATATAATTTTGTAAAAGTGAGTTAATATCTAAAATCTAATATGTAACAACACGTACTCCGTAAAATATTCCTTTGTCAATCATAAAATTATAAAACTTTCTCAATGTACCGAATAATTCGTGAGTAGTTTCCAAAACTTGAAATACGGATACAACCACTAAGAAAAACTTCTTCAAAGTTTAGGTCACTAGTAAGGGGGACTTCTTGGTAGCTCCTTCATTTCATCATGCGTACGCAATTTTTCACATTTCAGTGTTTTGAAATGTTCGAACCTTTGCAGGTGGTACATAATGAACGAAATAATTTCCTTTATTCACCGACCATATTTTCCAAAATTTGCCGATAAAATTGGTAAATTCCAAATTTTTATTTCTTACAGCTCTTTAGCCTGCAAAAATTTTGAAGATAAATTTTGAGGATAGGCCAGGAGTCAAATCGTTTTCGGTCGTATGCATATTTTCAGGTTTTAGAAACTACTCATTCGGACTTTTCATTTTTAGCGGGTATTCAAACCTGCTGTTCGATATTGTGAGTCAGAGAAGTTGGGTGATGGAACTACAGTAGCTTTTCGTTTCACATAAAATTATGACTTTTGGCATAAAAATTAGATATTCAAAAATATTTTTATAATTATATGTATACCTACGTATTTTCAGACGTATGTATGTAATATGTATGTATGCATGTATGTAGGTAAGTACTATGTATACCAGGAATTTATCTTGTACATACGATAGAGGTCGTAATTTTTGTTCAAAAAGACTGAAATTTAGTATGTGGGTAGGTTTTGGCATAATCTCAGACAGGATTGTACATATTCGGTGAAAACTGGTCAACAGGTTAGGGTAAAATAGGTTTCAACAAAAAATTTAAAACGTGATTATTATTTGGTGAGGCTAAAATTTGTTAGGAAGCTGGTTCTGAACCAAATAAAAACTGGTACGGAGTTTGTCGTTTGATGAGAATCGGTCAAGTGGTTCAGCAATGGGGGTTAACAAGAGTTCTACCAAAGGGTGTTAAGATGTAATTGTCATTCGATTAAGCTGAAATTTGGTAGGTAGTTGGTTCTATATCTTATAAAACTTGTACAGAGTTTGATGAGAATTGTTAAGCGGTTTAACCATAGGGACTGACAAAAGTTCCGCCCATAGAGCTACACGTAATTATCATTTGATAGAGCTGAAATTTGACAGATAGTTAGTTCTGAGGCTAACTAAAATGTTTATCCAGTTTGATGAGAATTGATCAAAGGGTTTAGCTATGGGGGCTGAAAAAGGTTCCAACCAAGGCGTTATTGTAATAAAATTTGGTAAGTTGTTGGTTCTTAAATTTATAAAAACTGATGTCGTGTATAATGAAAATTGGTCAAGTGGTTTAGCCATGGGAGCTACCAAAAATTCTATCAATGGGGTTTAAGACGCAATTATGATTTAAAGGGCTGAAATCTGGCACATACGTAGCACCTTCGATAATTTAGGTGTATGGATACTTAGCAGCTATATCTTGCCAGTCTTAATCAATAAGGGCCATGATTACAAAATCCGTAAATGGACATAGATTTTCTGTATATATTCAGTAGGACTTCTATTCTTTAAAAATTAACATATCCCTGCCCTACGGATTGCAGATTAGGATGAGAGAATAGAGAAAGTGAGTTTAAACCATCCTTAAAGTTATCGAAAACCTTGTTGTGAATCCAGTGAAATCAAATCAAATTTATGTCTGTTTATAGGTTTTGAAATAATAATATTGGCATAGTAGATTTTCGTGTTTGCCTGGGTATCCATACACCTTCTACATGATCAAAGGGTAACACTGAACATACTGAATGTCGACATAGATGTTCATAAAAATCAATATTAAAAAAAAAACCAGTAAAACTTTTGATAAAAAATCAAAAACTATCGTTACAGAATGATGTAAAACGAGATGTATGAATAGGTTCAGTATAAAAACTAAAAAAAATTGTAAAACATTGATTTGAAAAAACAAAAAAAAAAAAAGTTCAAATAAATGTGAGATAATAATATTATGTAAAATGAGATGTAAATAAACATGAAAAAAGAGGTATGAATGATTATTGATGATTATTGAAAATCTGATTTTTAAGCGTAGTTTGCTGCGCTAGAGTTTTTTATTGTACTTATAATAAATCACTAGGTGTATGTTTTGGGACGCTGAATTCGAATTTCACATTAATTTTTTAATTTGACCCATTCTTTAACTCCCAGGGGCTTTAAAAAGGGCCAAACTTTGACGTTTGGAATTAATATTTTTTATCTTTTTTTTTTCCAAGGTAGTTATTAAGTTAATTTAGATTTTGTTTTCCTGTTTTTCGTATTTTGGTGATTTAAAAAAATTAATTAATATTTATCGCGTTTAAATAGATATTTGCCTTATTTTCTAAACTTTATATTTGTTTATATATTTCGATAAGTTTGATTATTTTTGTGTTCCCTATGTTATATAATGAGAATCCATACATTAACTTTCAATGAATTAATGAATACCGCTGATGGTTAGCTATTATTAAGTTTAATCTTAAAATATACCACCGTTTCAAAGATTTTATAGTATCAAATAGATTGGTCCGCTCATCGGGTGGGTTTTGCGGCTTGTATATTATTATCGGGATCAGGAGTTATGGTATTTAAATTTAGGTAAATGAATACCAAATTTTTCTCTAGTGACAATTTCTTACATTTAAATTCTTCAAATTGCTATGACCGACTTTTAAATAAATTTATTTAGGAGTGTTTGCTGTCAACAAATATATTTACGTTGCTGGTGGCCGAGGAAAAGGTCGAAAATTTCGAAAAACGATCGAACGATATGACACCGCGAAAAATAAGTGGAAAACTGTTGGATTTTTGCCATCCCGTGCGTCGGGTATATCATGTTCTTACTTACCGGTGGGTAAATTATTAATAAATTACTTAATTTTTTAATTCCATCGATACTAAAGTCCTTCAGTAATAATTAATTGAGGTTTGTTTGATATTATTCAGGCAACGATCAGGAATTGTGGATTCATATACACACTACCCGTTGAAAGCAGTCATTAAAAATTTATACTTGAAAATTTTAGACCGTGACTTAGTCGTAATTAATCTATTGCAGTAAATTTAATTTTTTTTTTTCCAATAATGTAGATTGCAGGTGACCAAAATATGTATAGAAAATATAATAATAAATTGAAATTTTCGTAAAAACAATTATATTAGACATAATTAACTCTCATGTGCAGGTAAAGCAGTTATATAGTAATTTTTTGATGGTTTTTAAGCATTATGTCGAGTTATTGCATTTATCGTAATAATGAAAAAATAAATTTTTATCTATCTTTTCATGTAACTACAGATTACAAGTTAAGTAATTTAGTCTGATAAGCATAATGATTACCTAAGTACTATATTCTTTCTTTAACGTGTAGATACTGCTATAATGTAATATTCAATTATACAGAAGACATTATGTGAATATTTTAACTCGCAATTTTCATTTGGAGAGAGTAGAGCCGGTGGAAAGGAAGGTTTCGTGGTTGAAACACCACCTCCTGTGGTGGAGGAGTTTACTATAATGTTGGTTTAACGTCACAAGGACAAATAAAATATGTACGTTGTCACAGGCGTACTCTAAAGTCAGTAATTTGGCTTGTCAGACCAGTCTATTTTTGTCATAATCAGGAGGGAGCTATCGGAGGTACGATACTACGTATCGAGTTTATCTACATCTCTGTCATCTAACTCCAATGGAGCCAAGAACTTGAGAGGTCTTGTAGATGTTTGCTTGCTTGAGAATTCTATTTTTGCGTGGCGGACTTGTCCATCACGAGATTTCTCTAAATCAATGATTTTTGCAAGTTTGTAAATGCCAGGTTTGGATGTGTAGTCCAAAACGTGTACTATGTCGTTTACTTTCGGTACGAATGGTACCGTGCGCCCTGGATTGGAGAGCGCAGTTGGTGTTCTATCTCTTATGTATAAGAGATATTGTCTCTTCCAAGTTAACCAAAGGTTTGTTAGGTAATCTTGGTCGAGTTTCCAAATGTCCATAAGCTGTTTTGCTGTAGGAGTTGGATCTTTATTCGATTCATTAATTGGATTGCTTAGGTGGCCTAAGTTGGCCCGCATGAAATGTGCGGGTGTTAATGTCAACTGGTCTAGCTCATCCGGAGATGGGTATAGTGGCCTTCTGTTGACCATTGTTTGTATATTTTTCAAGCTCGCTTGAAAGGTATGTTTGTAGATTGAGTTGTGACCGTGGACTTTATAAAACACTTATTTTATAATGCCAATCAGTCATTCATAAACTCCACCATACCATGGTGCTTTAGCTGGGATGAAGTGCCATTTAATGCCTCTTTCATCTAAGCTAGGTTTGATTTTTCGTTCTTCAGTGAACGTTTTCCAGTACTCTGGTAAGTATGTTGCAATTAAGTGGAATTGCGCTGCGTTATTGGATAGGATAACTTTGGGCATACCTACCTTTGTCAGCAAAAAATGTTAAGAACGCTGTCCAGATGTCCTCTGTTGTCAAGTTTGACCCTGAGAGTAGGTGTACTGCTCTGGTGGACAGACACGTAAAGATCAACACCCAATTTTTAACGGGTGGTGTAGTTGGTGTTGCCAACTGTGCTTTTGTTTTTGGCAGGTATTTGTCAAATACCATGAAGGGGCCAAATATGTCCACACCTGTGTAGGTGAATGGATTCACGAAAGGTACCAGACGAAAGTCTGGTAGTGCTGAAAAAGTTGGTTGTTTAAACAGTCTTGGTTCAGCTTTTTTACATAGCGTGCATGACTTCTTTAAAATTTGAGGTAACACTTTTAGTGACTTTGGCACAAAATAGTGTCTTCTAAAGTCGACTATGGTAAATTTTGTACCAGAGTGTACGTTTTTCAGATGTGTATGCTTCAGAATTAATTTTAAGTGAGACTTAGGATGCATCACGATTGGTGATAGCATGTCTCTTGCGTACTCGATATCGGGTAGATAATTTACTGTACGTAATATCTTAGATGGATCAATCAGAATATGGAATTTTTCGTACAGGACGTACGGAGGGTGATTTTGTTTTTCTAATACTTCGAGTAGTTTTCCGAAGTATTTCTTTTGGTCAGCTCTGATGATGCAGAGTAGAGCAAAATGAAATGTGAAATCTAACGATGCATAAGGTGAAATTAATCTTTTCTTCCTTATTCGTTGTTTACTAAATCGTCGTACAGCTTCTATACATTGTAGGAATGTACGTACGGGTTTAGATAAAGTATTGAATTTTGTGATATCTATGTTGAACGGAGTGTTCGAAGGTGGATGTATGAAACTTTCGAAAGGTATTTCATCTTTTGGAATATATCATGATTTGGTGATTGTCAAATCAAGTGGCTGACTTAGATTCGGTGGATCAGCTATCCACTGTTGAGACAGAACCTCAGGTTCTGGTAGTGTGACTTCACATTGATCTGTATTTGGACCAATGAAGAAGTGCGGGATGAATCTTTTTGCTGATTTCATCTGCCTTAAATATTTTGCAGGATGAAGTTTGTCAAAAATTGATTCATCGTCAAGTGTTATTGACACGGACTTTTTAGAAGTTGAAGATAATACTTCTTTCATTGTGTGAAATACAGGCGTATCTATTTTGGTCGGTTTGTCTGGTAGGCTTTCGATTATATTCAAATCGGTTTCTGGCCAAGATTTTTCATCTTCGGATAGCCAAGTTGGGGCAGACCACCATAATGATTCGGAGAGTTCATGGATAGAGGAACCACATGAGCCAATATCAGCTGGGTTGTCTGTTGATGGGACATATCAATATTCGACGGGTTTTATACTTTTTATTTTGTCCACTCTATTTTTTACAAATTGTGGGTGGACTTTTCTTTCTAATAGCCATGTGAGGACACATTTGCTATCAGACCACAAGAATGTTGGTGCATTCTGTAAACCAAGCGGTTTACATAGGGAACGTAGTCCACCTGCACCTATAAGTGTTGCAATCAATTTGAGTTTTGGAATTGTTATCGGTCGCATAGGTGTTACGCGTGATTTTCCTGTTACAAATTGTACTGCATGGCAATTCGATTTAGTGTTGTTGAATCTGATATATATTGCCATGGAGTACGCTACTTGTGATGCATCTACAAATACATGTAGTTGGTAGGTATTCGGATCATAAGTTCCTAGATAGAATTGTCTAGGTATACAATAGTTGAGGCTGTTGCTGAGATCAGTAATTATCTCAGTAGCTGTTGGTTCGAGATCGTCTGGGATTTTTTCGTCCCATTTCAATCCCTTGGACCAGAGTACTTTCATGAACATTCTCGACAGAACAAATGCTGGTGCAAACCAACCTAAAGGGTCATAGAATGATGATAGTGCCCTAAGGAATATGTGTTTTGTCCATAGAGACATAAACAGTTTTGGTTTGGGCATGTAAAGTACATTTTTGTCCATATCCCAATACAGGCCAAGCACTTTGATGAGTGGGTTGCTTAATGCGTGTTGTGGGTTGAAATCTTTTCTTAGCTGTTTACAATTGGTGCCCCATTGGGCGAGTTCCATGGAGTTATCGTTGAATAATTTATTCAATTTTATGTATAATTCTTTTGCTTCTTCGTACGTCGGTACAGAAACGATTAAATTATCAACGTAAAATCATTCAAAGAACTTGTCATGGAACTCCATGTTGACCATTCGGAAGTGATGTAATAGCAATGCTGCGAGTAAGAATGGTGCCGTTATGATTCCAAAGGGAACACGGCAGAATCGAAATGTTACTAGATTGTTATTGTTCATACCATTGTTAGGATTTTTAATCCATAGGAAACGTGTGATATCTCTGTCATCTGGGTGCAATCAGATTTGATGAAATGCTTTTTTAATATCAGCGATTATTGCGTAAGGGTTCTTACAGAAGCTTACAAGCATTGCTATTAGATCAGCTAATAGTACTTTTCCTTTGTGCATGCAGTCGTTTAATGACAAGTTAGACTTTTTAGTTTTGGCCGATCCATCAAAAACTACTCTGAGTGGAGTGCTTTTTGTTGGATCGTAGATACCCTTGTGTGGTAAGTGATGTATCACTTCTGCGGGTCTATCGTTTTCGATAGGTTCGATCATTTCTAAGTGGATTAGTGAGGTAAAATACTGATCGTATCTTACGAAAAATTTTGGATTTTTCTGCAATTTAGGTAATTGTTTTTCTAATTGTTTGAATGCTAACTGTCTATTATTGACTAAGGGTGGTGGGCTATATTCGTATAGCCATTTGATTTGGTATCTATTGTTCACTAATTTTATATTTTTATAAAATAAGTGCAATGCTTCAGTTTCAGCATCGTCCTCAACTAAGTTTTTGGTTTCAATCCCTAAAGTATCCAATTTCCAAAAATTTTCGATACTTTCTGGGGATGTAAAAAATGATGGTTCGAATGCGTCACACTCGGTTGGTTTTCCTAAGAATCCTCCTAACATTTTTCCAAAATCTGTTTCAATGAAGGTTAGGGTTGGTGACAAGTGTTTAATGTGCTTTATAAATGACCACATGTAATTGTTACCAACTAATAAATGTATCGTAGATTCTCGGTCCAAACCTGAAAAATCGATATTGGAATATCATGGGTAACGGTTTTTAAATTCATCAAAATCAAATTCGGAAAGGTTGTTTGCGATGTGTGGAACCGTATTGGCTTCCATTTGAACCTTAGTTCCATCGTCTTTGAATAGTTCAAATTTTACAATTTGTGTGCGAATTTGTTTTGACATTTGTCTAGCTAGGCCACAAAATTTGAATGTTTCAGAGAACTCAGAAAAATTTTGTCTGAGGTGTTCATAGGCATATGTGTAGAACATATAGCTATGTTTGCTTCCACAATCGAAAAAGCCATTAATTTTTACTGGTTCTTTATTGTTCAGAGCGAGAATGTACGATGAAAACGTTAAGAAATGAGCGTCAGTATCTTTAATATTAAAAAATGATAAGCACTCACTTAAAACTGGAACTCCGGATGTGGAACTCAGGTTCTCATCCTCTTGGCGTTGCTGCGCAACGAGGTTACTGGTGTCTTCTTTGGAAGCTGCAGTCGTCTGTAATGTTACAGTTTGTTTAGGATCGGGTGCAGGTAATTTTTGTTGCTGTTTATCAAACAGGTTACCTGGCGGTAGGTACTGCTTGCAGTCCCTCAGCATTTCTACCCATGCCGCAACTTTGCCTTCCGTGATTGGATATTCGATCGCAGGGCACAGGTTGGAGTGGTGTTCGCTGCTGCCACATTGGAACCAGCAGCAGTTTTGCGGGTGGCAGCGCCTTACAGTACTGCGTACTGGTGTGCAATTGTGTACATCACGTGCACAATCGGTATCGTTTGTAGTGTGCACGATGTGATTCCAAAGTACTCTTTTTTCTGCATAGGTGAGCATGGTGGTCACCTTTGCAGAAAATACAGGGTTTGTTTGGTTTCATCGGCGTGCGCACTGTCGACGCTGGGATGCGTTGTCCGAATGGTAATTGGACCCATACCATCCTATCTGCATTTGTGTTAGATAAATTTTCGTTAGTATCCCTATTGTTTATGCAATTTGAACATTGGGCTGGTCGTTTACGAGGATTGGATTTATTCTGTCCTCTTTCGTTCGGTTTCTTTTGTGTTGAAATAATCGCGAAATTTCTCCTGCCTTTAGGTTGAAAGGGATTTCTATTTTGCGGTGATGGATTAGGCTTATCGACCTTTTTTGGTACAGAGGTACAGATAGGCTCTGATAGTTCCCTAATTTTAATAAACGATCTAACTGCTTCGAACAAATGTTTAGCATTGGGTTCGCTACTTTTTAAAGTGTTTTGGTAAGATCGAGGTGGGAATTTTTTAATTACTATGTTAAATAATTGTTCCTCGTCGATTACTTTTGCAAGTAAACGATACCTATCTACCATAATGGTGAGGGTGTCTAACGTGTCTATGATTGACGTTGTATCGTTATTGGTTGTGGTGTATGCAGTTATTTTTAGCCACATTTCAGCTCGAATCCTGGATTTGTCCCCATACCTACTATCTAGGAATTTTAGTCGTTGGATGTAGCCAACGTTGTCTGGGGAGAAATGGTTAATTTTCTCTACCAAGAATTTCGGTAGGGCCCCTTGCAGTAGGTTAATTTTTTGTGGGATAGCGATATCATTTCGTTTATTAATGTAATTATTAAATCCGTTAATAAATCCAGGATAGCCTAGAATGTCGCCATCCCACTTTTCTAAATAAAATTTAAGAGGTTTGAGATTTGCAAACCCAGCACCAACTTGATCTTTTGGATCATGTTCCCAGCATTTCGAAATATAATTTTCAGATGGTGGTTTTTCGATGGTGTTTGAGTCCATCGCTACTGCTAGGGGTGTTTCATTTTCTATCGGGTTTTGCGATAGTTCACGACACGACGTGTCGGATGTTTGAGAATTAGTTTGGAATTAGGAGGGTTGGTGGGAACATAGCCCTTTTGGGCTTGGTTCTCCCTCATTGTTTTTGGGAATTGTTACGTTTTCAGTTGAAATTGAAATTTCATTACCTGTAACCATTCCGGGTTGGCCTCATTCACCCCTTTCTGGGGTCCCTTGTTTCAGAGCCGGTGGTGATGATGGCAAACGGTCGCATTTGGTGGCTTTCTTGGCATTGGGGAGGTATTGATGTATGAATTCGGCCGCCTGAACGACAAGGTCCTCGTGGACTAGGGCAGAAAGCTTGTGTACTTTCCTCTGTGAGGCGGTCAACACCTTTTGGGCATTGGCCTCCTTGCGCAGAGCTTCCCCAAGCTCTCTGGCCAGTTCCAGGGCCCTGGCATCCCAGTGTGCCTGCTCCTCCCGATGACGCTGCTCATCAGCGTTTTTGCGTACCACCAGTACGGGTGCTGGATTCTCTATTTGGTGCTGCTGGGTCTTTGTTTTTATTGTCGATTGCAGCACCAACAATTTGCGTTTTACTTGGCGTGCCTTGCGCAAGTCTTGTCTTGCGAGACCTCGCGGCACGTAGTAGAGGTCCTTGAGTGTGGCCTCGATTGCCGGGTCTTCATCGCATTTATTTTGTACGCACATACGTTCCTATCCTCAAGCTTGTTCTCGATGGTTTGGCTATAGTCCTCCGCATCTTCTAATACTGTGAGGAATTGCTGTCGCTCATCCTCACTGTCTGTTGTTTCAGAAGTTGCGTACGCGGTTGCGCAGCTATGAGGCTGCACGTCCATTTGTACGGTTTGGGTAGTGCTTCTTGGTGAAGGTTGTGTGCTTGGCAGTATTGCTGCCGCTCTGCGCAGCTCCTCTTCATCGATCTCCGTGGCCCAGCATGGTTGTGGGGCCAGGGTTGCATCTTGCTGTTGGGATGTCGATGCCTCGGTTGATTCCTCCTCTTCCATTAACAATGTTTCCGGGTCAAGGAGGACATCGATCTCGTCACCACGCGACGCTTTTTTGTCTTGTGTATTCATGTTCTAAGAACAGAGTAAATGAACATCGGAAAAAAATGAGTTATTTTTCTTTTTTGATATAGGTATTATGCCTAACAATCAAAAATCGGGATGCGATCGAATGTGGTACGATGGTTTTGTTTTTCTAAACGCACGCTGTATTGTCGCATAAGGGGAAGGACGTGACCGGTGTTATGAATGTTTACCATGTATTATGCGTTTCATAGGTAAGAGAAATCGTAAATTGGTTTTTACGCGATTTTATCGATTTTAGAAAATCGTTTTTTCAAAATTTTTCAGTCTTTTAGGCAAATGAAAAATCGGGCGTGACCCGTAGGTGAAAAGATCTTTTTGATTTTTTATGGAAATGGTTTAAGAAAATACTTGCAAGTCTTATCAGGACGTGAAAAAATCAGGCATGACCCGTGGGCGAAAGGGTCATTTTCAATTTTTGCGAAAAGAGAAATAATTTTCGAATGTAATTTTTTCTAACTCTTTAGAAAGAGACGAAAAATCGGGCATGATCCGTGGGCAAAAACACCTATTCGTTTTTCAAGAAACTGATAAGTTTATTCGAAGTCAGTTTGGTTTCCAGGGTCAAGTCCTAATAAAAATTTTAGTGTGACCCTGGGGCGACAAACCGATTTCGATTTGTAATTAAATTACGCACAAATAATCTTAGAAGTTCGCACTAAGATCGATATGCGATCTTAGGCTACTAAAAATGGCGGACTGGCTATTGAATTTACTTTAAAGTATGATAATGCACAATAGAATTAATTTGATTTCAGTCCGAATAACTATGATTTAGTCTGCATATTTCAAATATGGCGACACTTTAGAAAATTTGCTAAAGTTTATAATGAGGCGTAAGAGTACTTACGGTTTTCCTGTTTTTAAATGGCTGCACCTTGCGGAAACTTCGCCACTACACTCCGGGGGGGGGGAATGTTAATTAAAGTACGTAAATAATTACGAAAAAACGTTTTAATAATTATTAAAAACGTGGTATTGCACAATCAATTACTGGAGAGCACAGTAATCTCGATCACTTTTTGACAATGAGTAAAGATGATCGTGTCTCTTTTCGTACATCAGGGGTACGTCGTGTTGAACATGTTGTCGCTGCTGTTGCAGCGCAATGCACACATTATCTTTGTGTGCGTAATTGCATAAAGGGTTACGATCCTTTTTGCGTATGTGTGTGTTCACACAAAAAACTCATATGATGTTCACAATTAGGAAATGTATTACTATACTGGGTATAGGGAATTATTATTGTGTTTCAGTCTCTAATAAGTTGAATTGTTTAGGTCTGAGTATAACTGTCAGACTAATTCTTATTGAGACTGCTAATTGCGTACTACGTACGGATGAGAGTTGTTTCAAAGTGGAAGCGATTATTATTTCAGTTCAGGTGGAACTGTGTGTTGGCCCGCAAGAAATTAATATTTCCGTTTTTTGCAGTTGGATACGAAATTAATTTTCGGTTTCCAGAATTAGATTTCGATGTTCGAAATGACATTTCAAATTTGCGAAATTAAATTTCAATTTGCGAAATTAAATTTCGATTTTGCGAAATCAAATTTGGATGAAGACGAATTATTAAATTCGAGGTCCAGTGAAAAACACTGTGCTCCTGCTACCATGTGGTGGAGGAGTTTACTATAATGTTGGTTTAACGTCACAAGGATAAATAAAATATGTACTTTGTCACACACCTTAGCTCGCGCCTGGTTGTTAGACAACTGTTAGCGTCGCCTCAGCCCAGTATCTACAGTCATGTCGAGTCCTCTCCACATCGCTAGTGCGCACAGGACTCGTGGGCGTAGCCATGACACCTCCTCCTGACCAAAGCGATAAAAAATGATGGATCATACCACAGATTCTACGTAAAATGTTTTGAAGGGCGAAAAATACGAAAGAAAAACGCTTCACGCAGTCCCTAGTTGTAATAAAGAGCACCAAGGGTTGCAGTTTTTTTGACGTCTTTTTGTTATAAAAAGTTTTTTTTTGTTGAACATTGTTATGGTTTGTGGTGAGGAAATACCGTTCAAGGTTTGTCATAAATTTGTGATACATTAAATTTTTTTTGACAGAGAAACGGTGGCATACCCAAGGGAAATTGCGGGATAACTCCTCTCTGAATTTTTTTTCTTCAGAAGATTTTCAATGAGTGAAATCATTAGGCATAGGCTAATGACAATTACCATATAAATCAGAAATTCTTGTCATAGCTTATAATTTTATAATAGGCTAAATCATTCACTTACTGTCTCCCTATGTTCAGAACACTAATTATAAATATGAGAAAAAGAATTCAGCAATTCCCTAACAGTCCCGACAATATATTAAATCCCATGAAACATGCACCAAGGAACGAAGGTATTAACCAACTACATTCGATGATGCCCACAAAACCAGTATCACCCAACCTGCATAGCCTGCCAGGAATTAGTTGGACTCGAATTTATACCATGCCAATGGAGTTTAAAAAGATCGCAAACCTTAGCTATGTACCTTGAATTTTACTTATATTATGAAGTCATTAATTCTCAGCCGTACTTAGGTCAAACACCACCAGTGGTCATTGCCACTGAAGAAAATTCAAATAGCCATTATCAAAATATTACACAATGTATTATAGTATTGAAAACACATATCGACGTGAACATATGAAAATAAGGTAACATAAAAGTGTTCCTGTCTGTACAAACAGAACTAGTAAGAGACAAGAAGTGGAATGCAATCAGTATATAAAATGAGTTTAGAAGCTTGCTCGTCTAATTAAAAAGAAAGAGGGAAAGAAAAAACCGGTTTTTAATAAAGTGGGAATGTGAATTTACTATCACACACATACCTAGGAATGTACCAAGGCAGTGGTGTGAAGAGAAAGTCAGGAGAAAATATGAAAAAATAAATAGCCTAGGTATTAAGGTTCCATATGTAGTATTTCAAAACAGAGTCTTTAATTTTGAATTTAGATTTTTATTTACCTGATGGCCAGATCCGTCATCACTCTTTCTATTTCGCTTCTTTGTTTCTTTTTCTCATAATTCATAAATTTCCCTTATAATAAAACAAAAATAACACAAATGTGAAAGAAATGAAAATTCAGTGAAATTCAGACTAATTGCTGATATTATAAAAGGGATATGAATGTAGGTACATGTACAATATAGGTACATATGTATGAACACATACTATCGCACCATAAACTTCTATATACTATTACAATAGTTTATATTCCCTAATTTAGGTTGTAGCTATATGCATTATACTTTTCATTGATGTAATTCTTGTTTTTTTCATGGAGTTAAAATTGAATAGATAAGTTTAAATTATTATATTTTTATGAATTTTTTTTGGTGGATGGGTTCTGGGGAAAGCGGTGGGTGTTACATTTTTTCCATCCTATCTTCATCGAGAAAATCCTGACTGAGCCACTTCAGAGAAACCTTTCTGCGTCACTGTCATAAGTATTTTAGTTTAAATAAATTTTATTCACTTTTTGCTTATAACAAGATTAGTGTATTCCGCATCCACAATGATGTTAATGGCCGTACCATGCTGAACACTCTGATTCTTGTCAGATCACTGAAATAAAGCAGCATTAAGCCCAGTAAGTATCTAATTCGTTGGGTGACCACTTGGGAATGCTACATACCATTAGCTCACTTTGTCCAGTTACACCTAAATCAGATACGTTTTTTACGCCCCTCATTGGTTCAGCCTTCGATTTTTTTTTTCAGCCAGAACTATAAGAAATTAAGTTTTCAATCCTTTGCTCAGTTTGAGCGAAGAATTTGTGGTTAGGATTCAATGTTCTTCTCCTACATTGTCTCAGTGACTCATATTAGGAATTTTTGTTGCTAAATCTGTTGTTTTCATTTTATGTTTCCAAACATGAAGAAATTTAGAAATAAATCTTTTGCATAGTGTGTAGCAAAAATTCACTCGGTGGATTGTATTTTTATGTTGAGTTATAACTTAATCATTACATGTCCATGAGCCTAACCAATACACCAATGAAAAATTTACGTTTACATGTAGGCGTACAAGAGATATCAAAAAAATTTTAAAGTATAATCAGTAATTATTGATCGAATTCATTTTGAAGTTAAAAATTGAAATAACTACTTACCAATTTTCTGTGAAAGGTGTCAAAAGTTTTTGAAGGCAGTTCAGCCTGATTTTCTTCAAACATTGAAAAAACCGTTAGATCATTAATTTTCTTCTTAAATAATTTACGATCATTCGATATTCTTAATATGTTTCCATGAAATTCAAGATTGTGGGATAAGATATTAAATAGGTACATAAATGGCATAGCTTCTTACCTTGCAAATTTCCGAAAGTAAGTAGACGTTTTTGGGCGTAAATCTCGATGATAGTTCGCACCTGTCACTTTTTCGAGGGTTTTCTTAGGGTAACGATTAACCATATTCAATCACCTTCATTAGTGTTTCACTTTGTTACGTCATCGTCGCCATTGTTGTCAATATTGTTACGTGACTGTGATATTCTGGTCCTTTATAACACTTGTAGTGCCTATACCTAAATATTGCTTGATTTGTTACACATTCTGTATGAATATTTTTTCTTTTTATTAAATTCGGTTTTTATCTACTTTTCACGTACCTATGTCATCTTAAATAATTTTTGTTTTTTTGTGATAATCAATAAAAGAGTTACAAAGTAGGTAATCTATCATGATGATGGAGCCAATATTGGCTGCTTCTATATATGACCCTATAATTCGATATACCTATCTACTTACTAATTAAATAAGAGTAGTATATAGGTATGGGTACCTGTACCCTATGATTTTTTTCAACGTACTAATTCATGGATTTACAATAAAACTCAACACGAAGGTCGTGTTATTTTTTATAGGAAGTTTGTTCGTTTTATTTAACCATAAATCAGTTAGCTATTAACAAAGATTTCACGGCTGAGCTACGTATACTAAAAAAGTTTAAGTTCGTTTGTTTCGCAGCAAATCCTTTTCCAAACAAAGCTTCTGAAACTTATGACTCTTCAAGCATCACATATTCACCGGAATGTTATCTCCTGAAACATGCGCATCGTTAAATTTATGCCCAATTAATTATCTTCTTATCAAATTATGATCATTTCGGTAAATTGAATATTTCAAGTCGGTACCTAGTTGATTATTATTTGTGAACCGAAGTGAAACGTTTTTCTATTCCACTTTTAATATATTACGCGCTTCGGTTTGATTATGCTTAGATACAGTTTAATGTAATAATTTTACTAATAAACTTTTTGTAGGCTATAACATTGCATAGCTGTATACAGGTTGCTTTTAATCAGAGAAATGACCTCCACCACCAATGCTTCAACCATCGAAGTTCTTCATGCTACAGCTAATTTATTGGATTTTACAGAATATGTCACATTTGGATCTCTATTAATAGTTTCGATTTTGATTGGTATTTACTATGGCTGTATTAAAGGTAATCAGAATACAGTGAACGAGTATATGCTCGGCGGTAAAGAAATGCATATTTTTCCGATTGCAATGTCACTTATTACAAGGTAAGTCACAGCTGACATCTAGTTTTGTAGCCAACAATCGTGTAAACATATAAGTATACCTATAATATTGTGGGTTGAGCCTCGTAACCCACAGGCATTGAATATTTACCGTTTTGATTAGACAGCCAACCTTTTAAGACTCAATTCACTGGCGACTAACTATAGGCATTGCCTGTGTATATGATTGGCTGTACATGACGTTACCTGCAAGTATTGTGATTCACGTAAACATGTTTAGGCTAACGTTGATTATCATACAAACATATACATAGACAAATCGGCATTGGCTGTTTTTGTAGTATATTTTGGCTAAATAGAGAATGAATTTTGTAGTTTGTCTGTTTAGCCTATATTCTACAGATCGTTATTTTTCAAGTCTGTAGACTAATAAAGAAGTGGATTTTGGGGATGGACTGAATCCACTGTCTGTTGACTGGGGTCAACCCCCAAGAGGAAAGGAATAACATGGTCCTCACAACTACTTCCCCCAGTTTCACTGTTGGAGGAATGATTCAGGTTAAAAGTCTGGGGATATCCATGAACAACTTTTAAGTGTCTGGTAGGTGGCCTCGTATCATTACAAGGGTTGGAATTTCCTCCAAAGTGTAAATTTCAGAGGGCCACGCTAAGGGTATGTCATGCAATAGTCCCGTTGTAGTAGGACAGTCTACGGCATTGTTGATACCTAGTCCTTGTTTGGACACTATTTTCTACTTGTATGATGTTCTTGTCCATCTGCCTCAATGTTTCTAGGATTTGGATTATAATTTTGAAGGCGTGGGGATTGGGAAGTGCCAACATGATGATGTTCATTATGGATGGCAGAGGTGGAGAATTTAATATTAGAAAATTTTAGCTTTGCTTTAGGAATTATTTGTATTTTGAAGAGATCCTGCTTTTTGGAAGTAAGGGGATCACTCACCTTCCTAGAGTCAGATTTTTCTATGATTTTAGCCTTGGAAGAACAAGCTGCCAATTGGTCTTCATAAAACGAAGAAATTATTAGGTTTGGTTGTATCCTTTTGTTATTGATCCATTGGCAATTTTCTTTGAGGATTGAGAAGAATTGGTAGGTTTGGGAGGATTTGTTGAATTGGAAAGCAATAGTACCTTTTTATAATCAAGAAGTTGGTAAACTTCCATACTGGTAGTTGAAGAAATGGTATGAAAGAAGGCATTTGTTTTCAGCGAGCGAATCGCAAAGAAGAAAATGCGAGAAAATTTGATTGAAAAAATAGATCAAAGCGAACAGTTCCCAATATTGAACTTTAGATGGTGCTTTGAGCAACAATTGACAAACGAATGATTTGTGTTTGTTGGTAGTTGCATTGATTTGGTTCCTTTTTTGTTTTGTAATAGCTGTTTGTTACGTCATTCTATCATTTTTATGTGTTTTTATCTCACCTTCGATTTTAGGTTCAACGTACCAGTGTATTTTTGGCACGTGTGAGATAAGGGGTTGAAATTTGTATATTATATGTATATATATTTTATTTTTCAATCTTTAGAAATTTGAGGTGATATCACACGTACACATACACAGACGAATCAGCATTGGCTATTTTTGTAGTATATTTTAGGTAAACAGAGAATCAATTTTGTAATTTGTCTATTTAGCCTATACACTGCGGATCATGTATTTTTTAAGTCTGTAGACCAATAAAGAAGTGGATTTTGGTGATGGATCGAATCCACTGTCTGTCGATTGGGGCTGAGCCTCGAGAGGGAAGGAGGAACATGGTCCCTACAAATATTTTAAGAGGCTAATCAAATGAGTACATAGTAACAGGTGTATTCTTTATGGAAAAAAAAAAAACAGCCCTTGAAAATTTTGGTTCACAACAGCAACAAAGGAGCTATTCCACTAACTTCACGCTCTTTAAACAAACTTTGCACTGTTCGGCAATGGTGGCAGAGCATTATTTGTCTAGAATTTGGTAGATAACTAAGTTTTGAAGAGCACAGCACTGTTTTGCCTTAAAGAATATGCCTAATGATGAGTATAAATGGACTCAGATAAATTTTTAATTTTTTTATTTTCAAAACGTTGTACTTCTCCAAATTTTTTATGATATGATTTTTTGATTTTCTAGTCATTGCTCCGGTATAACAATTTTGGGGTATCCGTCCGAAACATATGAATTTGGCACTCAATTCATGATTTCAATTTTGAGTTTAATTGTAGTGGTGTACATTACAAATAAATTTTTTTTGCCGGTTTTCTACTCGTTGCAACTATATTCGATGTATGAGGTAATCTTTTTTTTTTTTTTTTTTTTTGAATTTATATTAACATTTTAGTTTTAATACTTTATAACTACAAGGATATTTCTCAGAAAAAGCAAAATCAATTTGGAAAATCCATTTGAGCACGTCTAAAAGCTAAACTGATTTCGGGAGTAAAATTCAAATTCAAACTAGGCTACTTGATATTCTTTAGGGGTTCTATTTTTCGACGAGTAATCATTATAACCCCGAAAGTACAATTTTGTAGGTTTCGAGGAATTTGAATATCGAATGTATAGGTATTGGTACTGTAGGTACTTAATAATTAATTTATTTATGTACTGTATAAAAACAACCAAAGTTAAGTAATTGGTTACTGTGAGATTTTATGTGCAGTATCAGTAGAAAAAGAAGGTGGAAATAATTAAATAAGGCTTTCATAGATTTTTCTGAAGATAAATTCTCGCTACCATATGTTTTAATACAACTGTATCGATACATAACGATGCCACGATTCTCTTCTGTTAGGAATAATAACGAAGAACTAGAAAATTTTCTTAATTTATTTAAGATCAAGCGAATCAAAGTTTTTGGAAAAATATTTTTTTTGCTGAATTTTCATTTTTAAATACAATTTTTGTGAACCCCCATGTTGCTTTGCTCGAAATGAAGTCATTAGGGTTGTACTATCCTGTCAGTGTTTGGTGTTCAGAACAGTAACCGCCACAGTCCCGAATCAAAATGGCAGCGTATTCGGTGCGCTATTTGTGATCCTGTAAGTGATTTTTACAAATGTATGCTAGTGAAACATTGGCAACTGTGTATCCCTACCTCCTCCCGTACTTCTACATCGGTATTTATACAATCATATTAAATCCTACAGGGAATGGGTAAATTGGTCAAGTAGGTACCCAAAGCCCAATGAAAAATAAAATACCTACCTAAATTAAATATCCTGTTGGTGGATTCGAAGCAACATAACAAAATTTAGGCACTTTGGAAGGTGGAATTTTTAACTGCTTAGATATTTTTTCATTGTAATACTTAATCGTTCAAAGTGACATATTTTCTTGGAGAGACAATGGCATTTTCACTCCGTCAGTCGTCATGCACCAAAGTTGTGTAGCTCTTCTGAAAAATTTCGAAAAGTAGATCGAGAACACACTAAATGTTTTCAATATATGTTCAATATTCAATAATTTTCTTTCAAAACCAGAAAGAGTATAATTAAGTTTTAAAGTTTTAAATTATAACCGAAATGATTTGATTCGGTTTAAAGATACCAATACTTCATACACTAATTTGGGTATGTTGAACCATGAAATTTCACAATCTTACTTGATCCGTCGTCTTTCTCATTTCTCCGCTTCTTTTAAACGTAACTATTCATAGTTTGTTGTTAGTATAGGCTTATTCTTGCATGTGGAGAGAATTTTATACAACCGATTAGATAATATTTTACATAATTTACTGCTTTATTCCCAGAAGTTGAAGTTATCATTTTACGCCGTATACTTAGAATACGTAAATGTGAATGTTCGTATGTCTGTCTGTCTGTCTGTCTATCTGTCTGTCTGTCTGTCTGTCTGTCTGTCTGTCTGTCTGTCTGCCTGTCTGTCTGCCTGTCTGTCTGTCTGTCTGTCTGTCTGTCTGTCTGTCTGTCTGTCTGTCTGTCTGTCTGTCTGTCTGTCTGTCTGTCTGTCTGTCTGTCTGTCTGTCTGTCTGTCTGTCTGTCTGTCTGTCTGTCTGTCTGTCTGTCTGTCTGTCTATCTGTCTGTCTGTCTGTCTGTCTGTCTGTCTGTCTGTCTGTCTGTCTGTCTGTCTGTCTGTCTGTCTGTCTGTCTGTCTGTCTGTCTGTCTGTCTGTCAGTCTATCTGTATACTCATCAATTCAGAAAGGCTCAATTGATCGATCTAAAATTTTCAGGACTTACTTGTGTTGCCTCAAGGAAGGTTTTAAGCCAAGTCTGAGGTTCGTATCTTCCTTGAAGGCAAAGTATCTTGAACTATTGCTCGGAAAAGATGATCAATTCCAGCTGAACCAAAAAAGCTGGTCGAAAGCAGGCTTGCTTTTATTTTATTTGTAAAGCAATCACTTCCTAACTTACGTACGTTTTTTATGACTTCACAATGCACTTCATTCTTTTACTTCATTATGAATTTCCTTGACACTTCATTTTAAATGCAATTTTCACCCTGTATTCTTCCAAATCTGTATAATATATTGTATAAATGTGAATGTTTGTCTGTTTGTTTAATGTTTTCTAATTGGGAGGTATTCTATACTTATAAAGCAGCTAACTATTCTTAGTAGGTGGAATAAACAATTCTGGAATTGTCTGCATTACTTAGAGCAAGCAGCTATAGGTCTAAATAAAATAAAATCAAAATTTCCATTCTTGATTTTCAGGTTACTAGCGTAATAATTATATCATGATTTTTGGTGATCGACATAAACGGGTTGACACGTTTTAAATGACACACTGGTTTAAAATTATTATCAATCTATGGTAGGTAGTTTATCTGTAACAATTTTCATACTAAAAGTAGGGTCTCGGAAAGAATAAATTTACTAGCCCTTTCAGTGCCATACAAAAGTTTTACCTCTACGAGGGGGTTACAAATTCATAAAAAATTTCGCGAGCGGAGCAAACGAAAAAAATTGTTCAGGTCTTTTCGTGTTCTAGAACATGTATTTTAGTATTTTTTTCTAGCTGTGGGCGGGTTTGACTCCGAAAATACCCTATGGACCCATGGTTATAGCTTTCATGCCCACTTTAAACAGTTAGATACCTAGGTACTTAAAAAGTAATTCTTACTTCAGAATTTAAAAAGCCAGACATACTATCTTTGGTATTCTTTACCCCTCTCTGAGGCTCTGATTGAAAAATATATAATATCAAACTATTCATGTTACCCAATAGTAATAAAATATTTTTGCTCAAATGGAATTTCCTTGTTGGAAAGGCTTCATGAGAACCGGTTCTGTTTAAAATATTAATCTAATTCAGTGTTTGGAACGAGATTAAAGTAGCCTAAAAGTAATTTTAAAAAATTCCACTAAACATTTTTCTTTTGTTCCAGTATCTGGAAATGAGATTCTCTGTGACTGTTCGTAAAATGTGTTCCTTCATTTTTGCTTTAGTCTTGGTATGCTTTCATTTTTAAAAAAATTTTTTCGATTATTTTTACATTTGTATGGAACATAGATCATTATGAGAAAATTTTTACTTTTGTTTTAGATGTTTTATGTTCCTGTCATTATCTACATACCTTCTCTAGCATTTCAACAAAGTAAGAGTTTCAGTATGAATAAGCCTACCTATTAGGCATTATTTTTTAGCATAATCATTAACATTACGAGTAAGCTTCTTACATAATTATAATTTGCTGAAGACAATGGTGTATTGAGTAGGAGGGAGGGATAGAGTTAGAATTACACAAAGTTAAGAAAAAATGTGAAAAAATGTGAAAAAATGTGAAAAAATGAGGAAAAAAATGAGACATAAAAACATGAAAGGCGTGAAAAAAAAACTTGAGAGGAAAAAACTGAAAAATAAAATTCAGTTTTACCTCTAAGAGAGAATTCTCACTTCGCTGTTGATTCGAAATATATTATTGTTTTGTTGAAATATGTCGAATAATTTTTTCAGCGGGAGTTGATGTAGGGGATAGAAGCTTATAATTAGTGGTTTAAGATCCAGCAGACCATATAAAGTTGGTTGGAGTCACACGCCTTGTAACTCACAACTGCTTTGCCTCAACTCCAGCATCCCCAGCTTGCTCTATTAAGTGCGCAGTTAGGGAGTCCAGTCCATAGGCTATGTGCAGGACCCTGTGGGTGGTGGTTTTGGTAGGCTTTAGAGACTACCCTGGAGATACACCTGAAGTATCAAAATAGATTAGACATGACAAGTACATATATTTCATTAAAAAAATAAAAATGTACAAAAATGTAGTAATGTTCTTTACAATGCAAAAAGGTATAAGTATGTTTATATACATACATACACATTTGTTTCGGGCAATTGCTGGATGCCTTAGCAAGAGGAAATAAGAGTTTTATTGCCCATAGATAATGTATTCTGTGAAGAAAAATTTAGGAAATAAGCATATTGCAAACATTGTTAGTGTTTTATGTGGGTATACTATGTTGCCTATTGCCCATGATCTTTTGTAAAATAGCTTGACAAAAAAATGTATGAGAATGGATGAGATCCATAGGTTTTTGTGCAATACATACGCCTGTAGCGCCACTTAGGGCTGCTATTAATTCTAATTTTGGAATAGTTGTGGGTTGCATAGGAGTTAGTGAGATTTACCCATATGGAAGCGTACTAAATAGGAATTTGACTCCTTATTATGGAAACATACGTAGATTGCCAGGGAGAATTCTATTTTGGATGCATCTATAAATACATGTAATTGGCAAGTATTGGAATTATAAGTCCCCACATAAAAGTGTCTAGGAAGACAGTAGCTAGTAGACTGCATTAAATCATTTGAAATGTCTGTAGCTACAGGTTGTAGTTTTTCTAGGATTGGTTGATCCCATTTTAGTCCTTCACACCAAAGTATTTTCAGAAATGATCTTGAAGGTACAAAAGATAGAGAAAACCATCCTAGTGGATCATAGAAAGTAGACATTGTTTTCAAAATTAATTGTTCTCTCTAATAAGTTATCATAGAGTTTGGGGTAGGGATGTACATAACATCATTTTCCATGTCCCATACTATACTTAAGACTTTTACGAGTGGTTTATCCAATATGTAAGAAGGATAAAATTCTGTTTTTGTGGGTATACAATTTGTTTCCTATAAAGTGAGTTGCATGGAAATATAATTAAACTATTTGTTTGATTTGACGTATGAGTCTTTAACTGCTTGATAAGTAGGTAACGATGTTATAAGATTGTCAACATAAAATTTTTGCAAGAATTTGTCGTGAAACTCTTTATCAACCATTTGAAAATAGTACAACTAAATTACTTCTGAAAGGAAAGGAGCTGTCACTATTCTAAAAGGAACACAACAAAAACAAAATAGTACCTACTGGATTGTTTAAATCTGATAGGTTTGTGGGATTTTTAATCCAAAAGAAATGAGTTACGTCTATATCATCTGAATAAAGTCCAATCTGATAAAAAGTTTTCTTAATATCAGCTACTATGCCATAATGATCTTTGAAGAAGCTTAACAAAATAGAGACTAAGCCCACTAAGATAATTTTTCTTTGTACATACAGTCATTCGAAGAATGATATGAATTTTTAGTTTTTGGGAACTGTCGAATGCAATATGAATAGGGGTGCTTTTTGTTGGATCATATATACCTTTATGGGGCAAATAATGTGCCAACTCAGCAGGCCTATCATGTTCTATCAGTTTAATAATTTCTAAATCTACTAATGAGTGAAAATATTAACTGTAGAGATGAAAGAACAGTGGGTCCTTAATCATTTCTAGCAATTGTTGGTCTAAATACTTAAATGCTAAAATATAATTATTGTGTAATGGAGATGGGTTAAACCTGTAAAGCCATTGTATTTGATAGTGATTATTAACAAGTTTTATATCCTTGTAAAATAATCAGAGTGCTTTAGCCTCAGTTTCAATCAAATTATTGAATATAATATCAAGGGTAACAAATTTCCACAAGTTTTTGATACTTTGAGATGATGTAAAGAACATTGTAGTAAAAACATTACTTTCTGTTAAAGGATCTATTGACCTGCCAAGCATATGGTCTAAATTTGTATTAATAAGGTTAAACTTTTGAGAAAGTTGTCTAACATTCTTTATAAAGGATCAAATATAATCATTTCCAATAAGTAAATGTATCGTATGTTCACAGTCTAACTCAGAAAACTCTATATGAGCATATTGAGGATAGAGAATTTTGAATTCTTTAAAATTTGGTTTAGAAAGATTTTTGGCTTAGTATGGTACTGTATTTACCAAAATTGGAACTTTTGTTCTATCATATTTTTGAAGGTTAAATTTCTCCTCATGAGATCGAAAGTTATTTGATTTTGAATTTGCAGCACCTTTAAATTGTAAGATTTGAGATTCATTGAGAAAATTTGTTTTTAGATGCAATTTTGCATAAGATTTGGTAATGTAAGTTTCCTTACTACCTGAATAAAGAAATTCATTAATTTTGATAGGTTCTTGTTTTCTGCATAATAATTCACCACCATTGGACACTGAAAATAACTTGTATAATTAGGTATATGATTTTTGTCATCTAGGATTTGTAACTGGAGCGGGTGGTGAGGGGGCGTAGATCCCTCTTGCAAAGCTAGTAGTTTGATAAGAAAGAAAGTGATGTATTTGACAAATGAACATACGACTGAAATGTAAGAAAGTACACAAAAGTATCATTATTATTAAAAAATGAATAAGACTCAGGATCACAAATTCTCTGGAGGTGACCACATTTGATGCACTTGATACTATGTTGATTCTGTTGGACTTTTTAGAATCACCATCCTTGATGTCTGGCTGTAAAATTAAAGAATTATGATTATGCAAAGAATTATTATTTTCTTTGGTACTTGACTGTTTGTCAAACATACTTTTTTCAGGAAAGTATGCCTTATACTCTATGAGATCCATCTATGCATCACGTTTTCCCATGGTAATGGGATAAGGTGCATTAGGGCACAGATTGGTGTGATAACCTCTGTCCATACATTCAAGCCACCTGCAATATGCAATTGGAATGTATCAGCAGAATTATTCATTGATAGGGTGTTGATTAGTACAACATTGGCACAGGTTGTGTTTGTCATAGAATTCTTTACGCTTCTCGAGCATGTTAACATTACAGCATAAGAAGCTGTGATGTGGTTTGTTGTAGAAGATGCACTTTCCCTGTGAAGGAATTAGAGGATTGTGTAAAATGCTGACCAGAATTTTCTTTCCTTTCGACAGTTTGAGGAACACAGATTCAGAAGTTTTTACATATTTAGTTGGGGGAACTTTTTTGTTGGGATTAAATTTGTCTTTCCCTTTTTTAACTTCATTTGAAGAAATGACATTTCAATCTTGAAATGGTGCAATTGATTGCAATGACACAAATTTTTGTACAATTTTGAGCAAATTTTTGTGGTTTTAGGTTTCTATTTTTAGAATGTATGAGCTTGAATGAGAAAGGTAGAGGATTATTTATCCGTTTTTTCTTTTATATTCACACGAATATATCTTAGAAATACAGTTAGCAAATTATTTGCTTGGTTTTTTAGACCTAGTCTTTTTAGATGTAGCATTTTTACTGCTTATATTGTTAAAATATTATACGTATTTGTTAGACAATATGGAGAAAGTTATTCTTTAGCATAGGTTCATTGTTAATGAAAAGGTAATAAGTACATAGTATTTTTAAGTAGATAAGTGCTCGGGGCGATGGAAAAATTAAATTATTAATTTTTTTACCTGTGTTATATGAAGTATGAAGACAAATTACTTATGCAAAGTAGAATGATAAATTCTGTAGGAAATTATCCTTAGTGTTAAGGATAATGGAAATTTTGTTTTTGCTGCTATCCGTAGAATTATTTATTCTGTTTTTTCGAGAGAAGATTGCTAGTCTTTAATAGATTATTTTCTGTTTCTGAGATGGAAGTAACTAATATGAAGTATTAATTCAATGAACTATTTAACTGTAAAATGTTATAGGGGAGAGCAGGGTTTTTAGTCCTCAAAAATACGATGTATTTTTGTTTGAGAGTTTTAATAGTTGAAGTGAATTATGCATGAGAATTTATTTAATTCTGGGAATTATTAATTCCAAACCACAGGATCATTTTTGCTCCTGCTACTATGTGGTGGATAGAAGCTTATAATTAGTGGTCCAAGGTTTAGCAGACCATATAAAATTGGTTGAAGTCGCGCTTACTCTCACACACCTTGTAACTCACAACTGCCTTTCCTCAACACCAGTATCATGTTTCCCTATTAGGTGTGCATTGGGGAAGTCCAGTGTATAGTCTATGTACAGGACCCTGTGGGCGGAGGCACGACAGTTGGTATCTAGATTAACTAAGCTACTGGCTACTTAGTATCATTTTAGTGTCACTTTGTAGATCTAGACATAAATCAATTAACAAATTCTTAAATATTCATCCGTGTAAACAGTTACAGGAATTTCACTGCATTATATGACACCAGTAATTTGTTTTGCTTGCATATTCTACACCACCATAGTAAGTACCCCCTTACTTATTTGTCATATATACATTCAATGTCGTAGTTGAAAATATTATTAGCTAAGGAAATCATATTTCTGAAATGGTTATTCTACTGCGGTCATTGGTTTGACTAATTTTAAGCCTTAGTTCCAGTTTGTAATAGTTAGTTGCATGTTATCCTAAAATTTTCAAAAAGTGGACACTCTGCCGTGAATGAGTCTTACTGCAAATTCACACGTCAATAAATGTAGGCCAAAAAGGATGGATAAATGAAAGTCAAAACTTGAATGAATTTACTAACAATTTAGGTAATCTTAATTTGCCTTATCTCATACTTATCTTAAACGGTTGGGAAGAATTTCAATGGATTTATTTGGCTGTTGAATATCGGCAATGAAGAATGTAAATAACATAGGTCAAAGAAAGATAGATTGGTGGGAGGAAGACAGGGCCGTAGAGAGAAAATTTGGGCCCAGAGGAGAAAAAATATATGGGCCACCTAAAAAACTGAAAATCTTATCTATAGTTTAAGTGCAATATATAGAATTTATCTTTGGAAGGGGTTTTACAATACTGGGGAAACCAATTTCGCGAACGGAGCGAGAAAAAAAAATTTTTAAAGAGTTTTTTAGTGAAAATCTACTCATTTTTCTTTTTAACATTGGAAATATTCAACCAGAGGTCTGTCTTCTTTCTTTTTTTGCCTCACCTCACCTAATCAGCCATAATAGCTACGATATGAGAAAAAAATTTATGGAAAAAAAATTCGAAAAAAATTACAATAAAAGTTATTCACCTTCCCTAACCATTCACTACACACAAAATAGTTATTTGTAATACAAGTGTATAAATAGGTGATTTTGATACTCGAGCGATTTTATAAACACTTGTGTCACATTCACTATTACTTGCAACATACCACCTCCAAATAAAGAAGTTGAAACAAGAAAAAATTGGAATACTATTTTTAGTAGGTACCCAACTCATCAAAAGCTCTTCCTTAATCTGTAATTCAATCAATATAATTATATATATATGACCCGTGTTCAAATCCTAGTCAGAATTCTGTTTTTTTTTTTTTTTTTTTCTCCCAAAAATCCTATATGGTGTATAAAGTAATAGGTACGCACAAGCCCGTGCATGAAGAATTTAATTTCGGTACTTAGAGAAATGCAAGAGCTGAAGACGATGGATAGTGTAAAAAACAATTCATAAATAATTTACAACGTATTATGCATATTGTTATAAAATCGTCCACTTTACATAGGTATCGTCAAAGGGTACATAATAATCTACTTTATCGACAATTGTTGCAAAAAAGTTTATTCTGATTTCTAACACAAATTCGAACTTGGCACCTCCAGCATACTGAGCATACATGCACCCAATGTGCTGCAGTAGCAGATAAAAATGTTGGATCGTTACCTAAAATATCTTCACCATATGCAAGTGTATATTTATAGGAACGTGCCAAATACAGAGCTCACTGAAACACCTTTGACAAATTCATAAGTGTGGCAAACACAAATATTTGTTCTCTTTGTTTTGGGAAAATTTCCCGACAACAATCTGGAACAATGAGCATGTATTAGGCAATGCTCGCCAAATGCACAATTCTACCTGAGCAAGTCTACTACATTATTTGTCAAATTCATTTGGCAAATGGATGAATGTGTGGAGCGGGGTGAATAATCAGGTATGGTTTAACGGACTGATGTGAAATTTGAAATATAAACTTGTCCCAACCAACAGGAACTTATTGCCAAAATATCAATGTATTTATTTAAGTATTGATAAATTATATCAATAATGTGGGGACAATACTCGTATGAGGTAATAGGGGCTCACACCCATCTACAACAGTTGCCGCCCAAAGGCTGGCAATAATCGTCTTTATGACGTTAAACAAATATACACTGGTGCGTTTGTATGTTCGTACCTGTACGTATGTACAGGTAAGATACATTGTACAGGCTGAGATCAATTACCAGATAACGATCTTGGTGATGTCACAGCCCGGTACCAAATGCGCTGCGTCATTTCTTATCACCTCGACGTAGGCAAGAAACGACGTAACGCATGACATAATTACGTATATGTACCTATGCATGTGTGTCTGTGTGCGTGTACCAAATCCTGTATATAAACTCTCAGAACCGGCTCAAAAATCACCAGTGTTCGCCGAGGATTTGGCTCTCCCATACTTAACTGTATGAAGTGGCAGAACACGCAAAATACTGTTGAAAACCTCCCAGTGTGAATATCTCTCACAACAAGGTATTCCGCAGTGGTGACCCTGACGTGATTTTTTGGCTATGTCGTGGGTATCTAGGCGCGTTGCGCTAATTCTAAAACTAGGCGCGGTGCGCTGGCAAGTAACTCACTTGTGATACAAATATTTTTTAACAGACCTAGACGCCTTTGGCTGTCAAAGCAGAGGTCTGACTTTGAAAGTGGGAAATTAAACCCCCCTTCCAAATATATTTGCTGGAAGGGAACCAAGAAAAGTAGACCTGGAGGAACAAAGTAGCCCTCATCTGCCAACTCCTCCAGCTTTGACAAGAGACTCACAAGTCTTTGATACTCCGGAGAAACAAAAACAAATCCGGAGGCCAGAAGCCTTGCGTTTGGGAGCTGTTGTCAACCCGAACGAGACAACAACTCGCACCCTCAGAAGTGGTTGTCTTTTGAGCCAAGACTCCGACCCTTCAACCCCAGACCAACAACTGACGGAGTCTGGTGGAACCTTTGCTAGAAGCAACTCCAAAGAGATACAGCAAACAACAATGCCCAACACTAACAGAAATGGAAATACGAGGAACCTGACATCGAACCAGCCTGGGACAGGTGGAAGTGGTCAGCCACAGCTGACCCCCGAAGTGCTTGCACAGCTATTACAGCTGTTGCAGATGCAGAATCTACAGAACCCTGCAATCCAAAGGTGGAGGATCGAGATTCCGGAATTTTTGCCAAATGAGGTAGAACTCTGGTTGACTTTCCTCGAAGGAACCTACAGAACAACCAGAAGTACACACACATTTGCAGTGGCATGCCCACAGAAATAATACGCCGCATTCCGGATATCATGGAATGCCCTCTGGCGGAAGCAGACAAGTACAGTTGGTTCTGCAAGATAATTTTCAATGTGTTTGGTAAGACCCAAGACCAAATAATTGATGTTGTCATGGGTGGAATGAAGATGGGAGATGATAAACCCTCCATCTTCATGGCCAAATTAAGACAAAAGGCCGACAATATCGTATCACCATGGGTCATTGGGAACCAGTTCTGTAAACAACTGCCCCAAAATGTTGTGCAGTGTCTGGCAGCTGTGGGTACCACGGTAATCAACAATTCCAAGGACCTAGACTTCTTGGCAAAGAGGGCCGATGGTGCACTGGAACATTCGAGATCAGCATCCTCAATTTGTACAGTATTGGCAGGGACAGGAGAACTAGCCTAGCTTAGAGCCCACATAGCTAAGCTGACTAGTGAAATAAAGAAGAAAAATAGCAACAACAACTCAAGAAATGCTAGAAGCAATAACCTCTCAAAAAGCAGGAGCAACAATAACAGAAACAATGATAGAAAATCCAGGTCTAGAGACCAGAAGAGCAATTCTACCAGTGGTCAGAGTCCAACTGCCCCTAGAAGAACATCATCCCCCAAACCCCCATCTCAGAACTGGGATGATAAGTCCTGTTTTTTCCACAATAGAGTTGGCACAGAGGCCACCAAGTGCAACAACAGATGCCAATGGTGGGGAAAAACATACAATAAGTCGTCAAACTAGAAAGAGGGGTTGTCTATGAGGCTGAAGATCCCTCGAAAAAGTACTCACACCGCCTGTTCATCAAGGACAGGACTAACAGGAGACGTTATCTTATTGACTCAGGTGCTGACTTGAGCATTTTGCCAGTAAGTAAAAACCAAAAGGCATTTCATCCAAAATACTACCTCCAAACTGTGAATGGTCAAAACCTTCCAGCTTATGGAATAGAATCCAGCAAAGTAAGCATCGGTTTGCGAAGAAACATGACGTGGTCCTTCACAATTGCGTATGTTCCAACTCCTACCCTGGGTGCAGATTTTCTCGCGCACTACGGCCTGGTCATTGACCTCAAAAATGGAAAGATCATAGACAACAATACTGGTCTATGGGTGGAAGGCAAAACGCTAGCGTACCAACTGGACACCAATATATCCAGCTGCACTAAAGTCGACAAACAATTCCTACGGATTCTGTCAGACTATCCTGGAGTCACTCAACCATCGATTCGCAGGCATCCGACCTATAAACATGACACCGTTCATTATATAGAAACTAAAGGACCACCTGCCATGCTAGAGCCCGCAGGTTGCTGCCTGATAAACTCAAAGCAGCATGGGAATACTATGATCGCATAATAGGAAGGCATATTCCGCCCCTGGAAGAGTTCATGGAGTTCCCCGATCCACATAACAAAAAAAGCCATTGGAGAGTGGCAAATCGTTGGAGACTACAGGGCCTTAAATGCCAAAACAGTTCCTGACTGCTATCCAGTCCCAAACATAATGGACTTCAACGCGAATATGAAGGGTAAAACGATGTTCAGAAAAATCGACATCAACTGGGCATTCCACCAAATTCCAATGGCTGAACAGGACATTCCAAAGACAGCAGTCATAACTCCCTTTGGTTTATTTGAATACCTTCGAATGCCGTTTGGACTCCGTAATTCTGCACAAACTTTCCAGAGATTCATCAATGGACTGTTTATGGATTTGCCGTTTGCTTATGCATATTTGGATGACATATGCATTTGCTCAGAAGGCGATGAGCAACAGCACGAGAAGAATGTAAGAACCATCGTACAGCGTATACACGCTGCTGGACTTACCATCAATGTTGGAAAAAGTTTATACAAACAGACCAAAATTGACTTTCTCGGCTATCAAGTCTCAACCAAAGGCATTTCCCCTCCGAAGATCAAGGTAGAGCCCATATTGAAATTCCCGAAACCCTCAAATGTTGCTGAACTCAGACGCTTCTTGTGGATGGTGAATTTCTACAGACATTGCATTAAAAATGCTGCAGCCGAACAAAGTCGCCTTTCTGCTGTTGACTGTAACATGCCAAATTCTTACAATATTTTTCCACCATTTTTCTTCCTTTCTTTTTTCCAAATAATTTCTGTTTTTTCCCTTCCTTGTATTATGTCGTCTCCAATAAACACTCCATTCCCGACTCCAAATTTCCAATTTGTCTTGCCACCAGTTCCTGAGCCTGTAAAGACACAGGAACAGATGGAGCACGAAAAGGAGATTGAAAGACTCGAGAATGAATTGCTCATGGACATGACCTCGGCTGTGGACATCGTCAAGATGATGTCCGCACCCCTTCCTGCCCTCATCTCACCACCGAAGTCGCAGGAGAAGACACTGAGAGTGGAGAACCCACCCTCGGAGTCCTCAACCTTGACGATGTTGGTGTTGAAGAGGCAACTCCCAGTGGAAGAGGTGCCACAAAAATGCCCTCCTCCCGCCATCAGTCCGATCTATAAAGCATCGGGGACTTCAAACTTCCCGATGTTTAAACAACCGCGACCAAAAACCCCGTCTGGTCCTCCACATTCCTACCATCCCCATCCCTACACCCATCCGGCTCCACCAAATCAACCGCCTAGACGAAGGGGACAGGCTAGCAGGGACGCCTACCAGGCCCCATTCAATGCATGCAAACACTCTTACGAGTGCGTAGAGGCTGTGGTAGGCTCAGCCCTTGCTAAATGGGAGAAGGACCAGAGACAGCAGTAGACTTGATAAGTCCCCCTAGGCACGCAACTTATCATTTTTGCAGTGCAAAAACTGGGGCTGAGTAGCTGTGGGGACAATACTCGTATGAGGTAATAGGGGCTCACACCCCTTGACAACAGTCGCCGCCCAAAGGCTGGCAATAATCTTTATGACGTTAAACAAATATACACTGGTGCGTTTGTATGTTTGTACCTGTATGTACGTACAGGTAAGATACATTGCACGGGCCAAGATCAATTACCAGATAACGATCTCGGTGATGTCACGGTCCGGTACCAAATGCGCTGCGTCATTTCTTATCACCTCGATGCAGGCAAGAAACGACATAATGCATGACATAATTACGTACTTGTACATATGCATGTGTGTCTGTGTGCGTGTACCAAATCCTGTATATAAACTCTCAGAACCGGCTCAAAAATCGCCAGTGTTTGCCAGGATTTGGCTCTGTCATACTTAACTGTATGATGTGGCAGAACACGCAAAATACTGTTGAAAACCTTCCAGTGTGAATATCTCTCATGACAAGGTATTCCACAAATAATTTTGGGATTGTTCGTATGCATATATAATGTTTTGAATATTATTTCAACAGAAATTTTGAAACAAAAAGGATAAAAAGAGAGGGAGAGCAACAGAGTAAATGAGAGAAAAAATTAAATTAATTGTTTACAAGTACATTGACAAAGATAATTTAATTATTATATTTTGAACAGTTGGTCATTTTGTTATAATGTAAGTAGCCACCACTTTTTTGAGTTTTTCCAATTTCCTATTTTTTGAAATTTAAAATAAATCTGAATGAAATATAAATATTAAAATAGTTATTTGTGATATAAGTGTAAAAAGTAGATGTTTTGATATAAGCGTGAATTTTGCAGGGCGACCCAAAGGCGAGTGCTGCAAATCACACGAATATCAATCATTTACTTTGCACGTGTGTCATACACTGTTTTTTGCAACACCCCCCACTGTCCCCCCAAAAATGGCGATGAATTTTTTTTTTCTTGTCAGATCCAAATAATAATTAATAAATTTATTATTTTTTTGAATTAAAAAAAATTTTTTTTTTCATTTTTCGCAGTTTGCTTGTTTTTAGAATGTTTTTGAAAAATACGGTATTTAGTTCCCAGCGAGAAAAATAAAAATTGAGAAAGTAGCCAACTCAAGCCAGAAATTAATTAACCCGAGGGAGAAATTCATCCAGATGTGCGAGAAATTAAAGTTGTAAGTGCGCATTTGCAGAAGATAATTTTTTGACTTTGTATTGAAATTCGCTACTTTTTGTTTCATCAAGGCGCGTAAAAAGACATATTTTTGGAAAAGGCGTTGCAAAAATTTCTTTTTCAAACATTAAAACGATTAAAATAAAGAAATATTCAGAATTTTTTTAAATATTAATTTTTGTGTTTTCTAAAACAATAAAATAATACGTATACTTAAAAAGTAATGATCAAAAAATTTGTTTCAAAATTTGGCTATCGTTATAAAAACATGAAAAATAAGAAGAAATATTGTATGGAAATTTAATATGTAAATTTGACGATAGGCCTAAGTGGAATTTAGAAAAAATCAGAAAATTTCCAGAATTCATTTGGTATATGGTTTACTAATAAATTTCTTTCCTCCTTCAATTCTAGTTTTCCATAGCTTTGCTGTAGTTTGATATATAGAAACTACGTTTCTCAGCTGAACTATCTCTTTTTTTGTAGCCTAATTATAATTTAAAAACACGATCTTAGGTTAGTGAACACTTAGCTCAGGGATAAGATTTGAATTCACGATCATTCGATTAAATTTATTTATGTTTTGTTCACTCAAATTCGCCTTTTATTATTAATTTGTGTGTATGCACTAAATGCAGTACCAGACCTTGGATATTTTATTTGTGTTTTTTTTTTTTTTTTTTAATTTATACTTCTATAGAATACAGCGAATTTGGTCCTCAGTCTATTTTAATGCATGATCAGACTATATTATTTGACTCTTCATTTTACTTCATCAAAAATTTTATTGAATCCTTATTTTAACATGTTTTGTATCAATTTTTATTCGTCCAGTTCCGTCATCTTATTGCCAGATGTTTTCTCTCTCATAGCCCTTTTTTTTTTCTGTCTTACCTACTTAACACTTATACGTTACCCTCTAAATTTTCCAAAATACTTATATGGTGTTCACTTCATAACTGCCTCTTATAGCTAAATACACAATTTTGAGTTTTTTTTCGTAACATGAAAATTTCCTATTATTTTTGGACAGCAGGGTGATTATCTGCTCTTTGTTTAAATTTAACGGGAAATCGAATGGTGAAAGTTTCGAGATCGTTCCATCAAAATTGACGAAAATATAGTAGCTGTAAGCAAAATTTCACTCAGCATTTAGCATGAGTCACAGGCTTAATAGAGCTTAGTTTTACGGTGGCTGAAGATTTTTTAGTCAAAAATATTATGTTACTGAAGAAGGAGGTTTAGTTGAATATTTATTGCAAAATAGAATTTCAATTTCTAAAAGACTTACTTTTTTTATATCTATATTGTTACTGAAAATTCGGCTAATTCCTAATGACGTCTCACGTCATCAACATTGAGCAAATACTTTGTCAGCAGGACAAATTTTTCGACAAGGGTAAATCAAAGTGTGACTTTTCGAGGCAGTTGTCACCTTATTGACCTTTCGCTGTAGCATTAAAACTTACCCAAAGCAGTATAGGACTCGCCTGTTTTCAGCTAACCAAATTTTATTTTAGGGTGGTCTAAAAGCAGTCGTCTGGACTGATGCCATTCAAGGAGTATTCACCATTTCTTCCATCATCATGATAATAATTTTAGGAATTTCCAAAGTTGGTAACATTCAACGAGTAATTGAAATCAGTGATAAAGGGGGTCGCCTTCAGTTTTTCAAGTATGTTTTCTCATTCCTTTCCTGGGTAAGATATAATAACTTTTTGTTCGCAGTAACGTTACACACACTGTTCAATTCATTTGATTAGTTTAGATGCGAATCCTTTTTCGAGAAGTACATTTTGGAATGTAACCATCGGCGTGGCAATGATGTGGATTTCAGCTTTAACAATTCATCCTGGATCGTCGCAGCGTTTTGTCGCCCTGCCTACCATGAAAGCTGCCAAGCAGTAATTGTTTTTTTTTCGTTTTTCGTTTTATTTTTTTTATTTTTTTTATCCATTATTCTTGTCAAATAATCTTTATTTAATATTCTAAAATGGACTTGTAGGTCAGTTATTTGGTTTGGTGTTGGATCCGTATTTTTAAATTTGACAACATGTTTCGTGGGATTGATTATGTACGCTCATTATTGGGATTGTGACCCTTACAGGGCTAATGTACGTAAGTTGTTGATGGTGAACATTTTCAGTTATTTATTGTAGAGTGCTGCTCATGAATAAAAATTTTCAGACATATAGGTGCGGCATTTTACATTTTAACAAGTTCATAAAATAGCCAATATAAATGAACTAAGTAGTCTACACCTTCATTCATTTGAAGGTCGAATTATGATAGTTTGACTGGGCTATTTAAATATCACCTTCATACCTTCTTCCCAATGTAATAAAACTGAGTGAGATAGTCAAGGAGCCCAAATATTGTAGAGTCATTTATAGTTTAAAGCTAAAATTTAGCAAATAGTAAACGTATATCATAAATGAAGGGTTGTGGTGGCAGGTAAAAAAATAATATCGTCAATGGCTGTTCTATTATTATGTCGTAAGTACTTAGAACTATTTTCAATATTCTTTTTTATCCAAAATATAAGCATCGTGGACGCTGACTTAGGTTTTTTTCTTTTGAAAGGGTCTGCTGAAGACCAAAGGGAAAATGTTTTAATTTACATTCCACCCAGATATAAAATTTATAATTATTTAATACAAAAAAACGAACATAAGTTATTTACTTAGCACAATATATGGAACAAACAAGGTGTTTACGGATTTCTTTTGTAAAGCCGGTAAAAAAATATGAATAGAATTCGTTAAGAAGCAAATCCATGCTCAAAAAATTTAATATTCCCAAACTGCAGTCGCTTTGTATTTCAAACAGTTTTTCAAAAAAAAATTAACTAAATGGGTCTCTTCTTTTCTTTTTTGTTTTTCAACCACAAGGAGGTTAAGAAGATACATTTTTTTATATCTGTTATTACAGATTGTATCAAAAGTAAGACATCTGGGATATAGAAGGAAAAACTGAATTATTATCAGTCCTATAGCTGTAAATTTGGTACCTAGCTTCTAAATTTTCAGAGCCCCTTCTTCCTTTGACAAAAAAAAAAATTACATAAAAAATTATTTTTTTAGTTTTTCACGCATATCTGCTATACTTATGACATAGACTATTATAAATTTTAAAGAAAATTTATTTTTATAAATTTTTTCTCTCAATGGGTCGCAGTGGCATCCCTCTAGCTGCGCCACTGATTATCATATTGTTCCGGCACCTTTTTACAGACAATTTAGTTCATTTACAAAAACGTGTCGAACAAAATAATGACAAATATTATTCCCAATTTTGAGAATAATAGCCACCTATATTATATCTGTTCTCATGGACAAACACCACCAGATATGCTGACAATGTAAAGTTATCATATTTGGCGGATGTTCCGATGTCACGCCACCTATTTTAGGTCGGCCATTTTAGAATATGACAATGAAATTGCTGACACTGTGTTCTCTTCAAATGAAGACAAATTCATTCCTGTGATTACTCTGAAACAGTGAAGTTAAGGTGTCTACACTAGAGGATTGTAGATCATTATGTTTCACTAAGAAATTAAATAGAATTAAATTTAAAGTAAAGAAGAATAATTGAATATTTAAAGTGTTGATATAATTGTGGTTGTAATTTTAAAAGAATGATAAAGAGATACTAAGAAATTGTCTCTATTTCATTCAGGTTTCTCTAAATATTAGAAAACACTCAGTACACATACAAGTACTTAATGATGTAAATGTGACGAAAAACATTTAATTACTTACATAAAAATATTTTAACTTTAAATTCTGAATGCACCTACTCCCCTCCAACTTGTTTAAAAGCATTAATTTACTTTAACATGTTACTGAATACATTTTTAATCGTTTTTCATTTATACTGGCGAGGTACTGTTTCAGTAGGTACCTAACTAATTGCTTCATAATGAAATTATAAAAATTTTTCATAAGGGAGGCTCCATTTCAAAAACTCAATATTTTTTTGTAACCAACTAAAAATCTGGGGTGGTCAAGTAGGGGCTTCGGAAGGGGGAGTTACAACACACGATAAATCTATCTCTCCTCAAAAAAATTCTTTTAAAAACTCAATGTTATATCCGGCAGCTTCCTTGTGAAAAAGGCATTACCTATCGCACAAAAACGCATGATCAAATACACCAACCAAAACAGACAAACCCGTGTTTTTGATACAACTTTACTTCAACACCTCCCAAATAGCATCAAAATGATCAACTAGTTGCGTAATTTTGGATAATATTCTGAAATCATGAAAACCAAAAAAAAAAAAGAAAGAAACTAGTCTGATAAATGGGTATATTATGTAGGTATAGGTGTGAAGCTACATACTGTTTTACAGTACAGGTACCAATCTGTACCATTAAACAATTCGGTGAATTCAAAATAAGAATAAATTAAAACTTTCAATTCGGTACCTCAAAAATCACTTCATCGACATCCATCGAAGTAAATAAATATTATCTTCTGTCTTTTTGTTCATCCATGAAGGGACGGGAGTGCCTAACAGATCTTTTTAAACCTTTTAAAATGACACCTGAACAATCAAAATTGTTCAGTAGTTTAGTGGAAGTAATTCGCATATAAAAACACCCTTGCGTATCAAAGCCGATTGAATGTAGGGCTACTCATTTTGTAAATTTGGTTGAGAGTGTAATATCATGGTGTTTTTTTCCTACTTAGGTTGTAAATAAAACTGCCCAAGTGCTACCTCATTATGTAAAAGAAATCGGAGTGGCGTTTCCTGGATTGACAGGACTGTTCTTATCGGGTTTAACCAGCTCAGCATTAAGGTGAGTATACCAACCAGACGTAAAATCTTTGCTGGTAAATTTACCATCAATACCTATATTATTGCGTTATTTTTGAAAAATTATGCTCAGCACAATGTCAGCTGGTATTAATACCGTGTCAGGCACCATTTATGAAGATTTTGTACAAAACTGGATCCCCAAAGGAACAACTGATGCTACGGCCAGCTTCATAATGAAAATATTTGCTGTTATTTTCGGCATTGTGTGTATTTTTTTGGTATATATCGTGGAGCAAATGGGAGAAATTATGCAGGTGGTAGCAACTTATTATTATTATTATTAATGATTATTATTTTTATTATTATTATTATTATTATTAATTATTAATTATTAATTATTATTAATTATTATTATTATTATTTGTGGGATTCCACCAGATCCCACTTGTGCGTGTCCGTTGGCCTTAATTATTATAAGGCAGGCAGCCAACCATTTATAGGACTACGCAAGCAAACGCCGTTTTGGAGAGCGAATGCTGGGCAACTGTAGCTGATGCGGCGTGGGTATTTGTTACCCGCGCCTAGCTACGTATAAGCGAGTGGCTACGTATTATTATGTAGCCCGCTTCCTAGGCAACCGCACATCGTCTGAATAGACGATGTGCGAGTTTGTAATTTATTATTATGATACGTCGATTGACTGATCGACGTATCGCCTTTCGGCTGAGGTCGAGCCTCACAGTGGGGCGAATCCCCACAGCACTCCCCCCAATTTTTGCGCCACAAAAATGACAATTGCGCAGCTATTGGGGGGATTTCGCCTAAAATCCTACCTAATTCCTATTGTTCCTTTCCCTCTCCCAGTCACGTAAGGTTGTGGCTAGGGCTGCCCCAATACTTTTGTATTGATTAGTTCGAGCAGCTTGTCGGGCATTGAAATTGTGCCGACTATTTTGTCCTCTATGACGAGGGGCTCTGCCTTGACTGTGGTGTGAGTTTCCGTGGGAATATGGTGAGTACCGGGAATTTTCACAGGATGGAGGAGGAGGGGGCATGTTGTTTAGGGCTATAAGCCTGTAAGCAACATTACCCTGTGGTACAGGAAGAGCACTAGGAGGTGGTACCCTATCCACAATTGCAGGAATCAGTCTTTGAACTTCAGCAATAGGCTGTTGTAGAATGACCATCTGCATAGGAGGGGGGATAATGGATCCCACAGCCTCGTTAACAGGGGGGCTAACATCCATTGGGGATGCCAAGGAATGCTGCTCCACCTGTTGTATGTTCGCAGCTTGTCGAGGGGTTTCCTCGGCAATAACTCCACGAACAGGGCTTGCTGGAGGAGAAGGACCAAATAGTTCTTCTTCCAGGAGAGCTAACTCCCTCTTATGGTCCACATTGCATCGCCTCTTCATTTCATTGGAGAGGCGTTCTGCATCAGACTCAACATGTATGGGGTCAGCGGAAGTCGACGGAATATTTTCGGAAGACATTATCGGGAAGATAGTTTCAAAATTAATTGAAACAGTAGATGATGTCACGTTAAATGACAAAAACAGGAAAGTTTAAGAAAAACAACAAAGTGCGGATCAGGCAAAAGAAAAATAGACACAAAAATTTATAAGACGAATTTATAAGACACAGTCAGTACGAAAGTACGAAAGCGAATGAAGCCTTGTACATATAGTTTGACTTTGGTCGATTTTTCTCTCGTCTAATCTTTTCGTTTTACATTCATAGAGGGAAGCGTCTTGTCATAACTAGAAAAATGATACCAAACTCGATGTATTTTGGTATTGTAGTTCATGAGAAATTGACAAGTTAAGATTTGTCGTTATTCAAAAGAATTCTGCATTTACTCATTATGAGCGTGAGATTACGTGTGCAGGTAAAAACGTCTTAATTGTCGTGGCAATGAACTTTGTTACTCACACAAGCACGTGGATATGTTATTGGAGATTCCTTTTTATACCTTCTTCGTAATTTGGAGGTCGTTTAGCACGTGCGTAGCACTGGCTTTTTTCGTAGGAATCTCGTTTGAGTTCGTTTGTTTCCATTTATTTATTACTTTTTTTACGAGTGCATTTCTACGCACTTAGTTATTTGATTGGGAGAACTCGCAGGACAGGTTCAAACCCTGGGTCAGGTGGAAATCAAATTTTATTTTTACGACTTTGATTTATTTTTAAAATTGTATTGACGCTTGGATAGTTATTTTTGATATCCCTGCTTATTATTCAGAGTGTTTTTGCAATTTTCTATCGGAGCTCTTTTGCTCAACAATTAATCTTTTGTGGAGGTGATTGTTGTGTCAACCAAAATCATTCGTACATTTTTGATTATGATTTTGGGATTTTTATATGAAGTTAACCATTTAGGGAAATAACTTCGAACCACAAAATTACTTGTCAATTTTCGGTTGTAATTTTGACGAAGATGTTAATTTCTTGACGATTATTGTCAACAAGAATTTTGCATTATGTTTTAGCATTCGCATTATTCCTGTGAGTTATTTTGACGCTATTGTTTGTGGAGATTTTTCTTTCTCCAAGTCCCTCAGTGCTATACGAGCAGATTTTCGAGTAGGACACATGTTTTTAATTTTGACACTTCCTTTAGGCCTACCTCTTTTTCGTAGGATTATGGGCTCTTTAGGAATGTATTTGGTAACCAAAACGTCGTCATTTTGTTGTAAATTATTTTCGTGTAGTGATTTATTTATTGTATCACTATTAACCTGTCCGTTTGTTTCGACCAACTTATTTTGAGAGTTAGTCTCATCAGGCAATTGAGAAGGCAGATCATTATGTTTGATCTCAAGTTCTCTCTGTTTAATGGTTGCATTTAACCTTTCCTTATCGTCACAAATCAGGAATGCAGGTTTAAGTCTATCAATTGAGACTGTTTTTTGTTCACCTGCTTTCAATATCACGAAGTTTTTCTCATCGCGTGATATGACCTGATATGGGCCAGCATATGGCTTTTCAAGTGCACCTTTCATTCTGTCGTCACGCACCCACACATGTGTTGTGGTGGCCAAATGCTTTGACACATAGACTTTAGGCTGGCCATGTCGAGCTGCCTTTTGAATGACGCTATTTGCATTATCACGGATGTTCTGAACCATGATCTCTGGGCTCACATCTTTGGATGTGGTGAAAAAGTCACCTGGTAGGCGTAGCTCTTCGCCGAGTGCAAGTTGCGCAGCAGAAAATCCTGTGTCTGACTGTACTGCGGATTGTAAACCTAATAAGATGGTAGGTAATATATCAACCCATCTTTTTGTATCTGCAGCCATAATGGAGGCCTTTAGAGCTCTATGCCACCTCTCAATCATACCATTAGCTTGAAGGTGATAGGCTGTAGTGCGATCATGTTTTGCACCCAGCTTGGATGCAAGTTCATTGAAAATTGAACTTTCAAATTAGCGACCCTGGTCAGTAACAATAACCTCTGGTACACCAAAGCGGGCAATCCAAGTATCATACCACTGTTGGGGCTGACATTTCTGTCAATGGGATTGCCTCAGTCCATTTGGTTATTCGATCAATCATAGTCAGCAGGTATCCGTTCCCACGAGATGGTGGTAATGGACCAACCAAATCGATGTGTATAGTTTTGAAACGCTCGGTGTTTTTGAATTTCTTGAGTGGCGACTTTGTGTGCCTTCCAACCTTGGACTGTTGGCAATTCAGACATTGCTTAGCCCATTGGTTGCAGTCGGCTTTCACTCGTGGCCAAACAAATCTAGATGAAACTAGATTGGCAGTACTTTTGGGTCCAGTGTGTAATAAATTGTGCACACTTTCGAACGCCATTTTACGATATTGTTTCGGCAGGAATGGCCTTTCCTTGCCTGTACTCCCATCACAAGTTATTAGGATGTTTGTACTGGGAATTTTGCGTTGCCTCAGCTTTATATTGGTTTGCTCATTGGTTAAATATTCCTCGACTTCCAAGTCCACTAGCTGATCTTTTGCTATATCAGCGTAGGGTAGCTGGGCTGGAGCAGAGACAGCTTCTACTCGACTCAGACAATTGGCAGGGATGTTTAGTTTCCCTTTGACATGCCTTATGTCTGTAGTGAATTGACTTATCAGGTCGAGCTGCCTTAATCGTCTTGGAGAGACGGGGTCAGTTTTCTGCTTGAAGGCGTGTGTGATGGGAAGATGATCGGTGTAAACCGTGAACGATCAACCCTCTACATGGTGTCTGAAATGCCTAATTGCAGCATAAACTGCCAGTAATTCCCTATCATAAGTACTGTAGTTTTTTTCAGCTTTAGAAAGCTTTCGAGAAAAGAATGCGAGCGGTTGATTTATGTCATTTTTCATTTGGTACAGGGTTGCACCTATCGCAAAGTTGGAAGCATCAGTTGATATGCATAACGGCAGACTGTCATCTGGGTGAGTCAATAATGTTGCCTTTGCTAGCAATTTCTTTACATTTTCAAAGGCTTCTTCTGCCTCAGTATCCCACTGTATAGGGGTTTTATCCCTTTTTTTATTAGTGGTACACAACGCAAATAGCTTGCTTTGTTCAGCAGCTGCGTTGGGCATGCAACAGCGATAGAAATTCACCATCCCCAAGAATCGTCGCAAGTCTGCAACATTTTTAGGTTTGGGAAAGTCTAATATTGACTGCACTCTGGTCTTTGTTGGAGAAATACCTTCGGTCGAGATTGTATACCCAAGAAAATCAATGTTTGCTTGTGCATATTCGCACTTTGCAGGATTGACAGTGAGGCCGGCAGCGTGTATACGCTGTAATACAGCTCTCACATGTATCTCGTGTTCCTCCTCACCGCCTTCTGAGCATATACATATATCATCCAAATATGCATATGCAAATGGTAGATCTCTTAACAATCCATTGATAAATTGCAGGAAGGTTTGCGCAGAATTATGGAGTCCAAATGGCATTCGAAGATATTCGAATAATCCGAACGGGGTGATAACCGCGGTTTTGTGGATATCCTGTTTGGCCATAGGTATTTGATGGAATGCCCAATTTATGTCCATTTTAGTGAACAATGTCTTTCCCTTCATATTCACGTTAAAATCCATTATATTCGGTACTGGATAACGATCAGGGATTGTTTTGGCATTTAGGGTACGATAATCCCCTACAATTCGCCTTTTTTGTCATATGAATTGGCGAGCTCCACAAACTATTTGATGGTTGGACTATTCCTTCCTTGATCATTTGATCATATAGTTCTTTAGCTGCATTGAGCCTGTCAGGAGCAAGTCTCCTGGCTCTCGCAGTACATAGTTGTCCTTTGGTTTCAATTATATGGACTGTATCATGTTTATAAGGAGCGTCTTGTTTGAAACATGGCTGGTTTATGCGAGGGAAATCAGAGAAAATTTTCATTAATTTCTCATTAAGTTTGCTGCAGCTATCAATCGCTTCGTCAATTTTGTACATTAGCGATTTGCCCTTCACAAATAATCCTGTAGTTGAGTCGATAAGCTTAGAATTTTTCAAATTGACCAACAAGCCAAAATGTGCTAGAAAATCAGCACCAAGGATCGCATTTGGCACGTCCGCAATCGTGAAGGACCACGTCATGTCACGTCTCAAACCAATATTCACTTTGCTGGTCTCTAATCCGTAAGCAGAAATGTTCAGGTCATTTGCTGCACAGAGATAGTGTTTCAGAGTTCGTACTTTTTGTGTTTTGCTAGCTGGTAGGATACTAAGGTCTGCACCTGTATCCACCAAGTACCTTCTCCTGGTCGTCCTGTCCTTTATGAACAGGCGGCGCAAGTATTTTTCCGAGGGGACATCAGCCATTGAGAGGGCCCCTTGTTTTAGTTTGACTATGGTTTTTTTACTTGCCACCATGCGCAAGTTGGTTCGCACTTGGCAGCTGCTTCATTAAACAGATTGTGGTAGTAGCACCAATTTTTATTGTAAGGTTTTCGGTTGGGACTTTTTGATTTGCTACTGTTTCGAGGGGGAGTTCCTTTGGGACTCCTACCCCTATTTTGTGAACAATTTGACTTTGGATCTCTGGATCTAGATTGTCTCTCGTTTCTATCATCATGACCTTTTGGGTTATAGTTTCTACGGCTTTGTTGATTGCCGTAGTCGTTGTTATGTTTTTGAAGATTTTTGTTTTCATTTTTTAGATCATGGAAATTTTTGTTTAGCTGGGCTAATTGTGCTCTCAGCTCTTCATTAGTTCCAACCTCTGATGATACTGTTGCAATGGAGGCTCTATTAGCAGTCGCTGCGATTGCATCATCAGCTATCTTGGCCAAGTATTCTAATTTTCCTTCAGTGTCTGCTCTATTAGCGCCTAGTGTATGGATGAGTTGAGATACACTGGCTGGTAATTGCTTGCAAAATTGGTTGGCAATCACCATTGGCGTGACCATTTTACCACCAGTCTTGATTAATTTGGCCATAAAGACGGATGGTCTATCATCTCCCATCTTTAGGCCACCCATGACTTGGTTGATGGCTTCATCATCGGTCTTGCCAAAAACATTTCGAATTTTGCTACAGAACCAGTCGTATTTATCAACAACGTTATTTGGGCAGTTCATGATATTGCGTAATGTTCTCATGATTTCTTCTGGCATGTCTCCACAGATGTGTTCATACCTTAAATTGTCAGGCAGTTTTTCTTTTTTAAATTTGCCTTCCAGCAATGCTAATCAGATTTCTATTTCCTTTGGAAGAAATTCTGGTACTCGTATTTTTATTTTGTGTTCACCATTACCTGTCGGAGCTCTATTCTGCTCACGAAGGCTCATGAATTCCATGAATTGTGCAAACAGTGCCATGTTAATCGGTTGCTGGTTGCCAGGGGCTCTTGCCTCTCCTGGATATTGTTGTTGTTGTTGTAACTGTTCATTTTCCAGTCTCAATCTTTCAGCTTCAGCTTCAGCCTCTTGTTGAAGTTTAAGGGCCTCGGTAGCTTGTTGCTGAGAAATTTCTACTGGTGTAGGCATTGTTGTATTTTGATTTTGCAGAACTATGGATTTGAATACAGAACCAAGAGAAATGGGGGCAGAACCTAAGTTTTGTGGTTCTACCATTATATTTGAAGTTGAAGGTACAGCAGGGGACAAGTTTGCTGTTTGAATTTCCTTACCACTTCGAAGTTTGAGGATAGTAAGCTCCTCTTGTGAGACTTGGGTCTCCAATAATTGGGCCTGTTTTCTCCTAACCTTCTTTTTGGATTCAAAGGTAGACACAGTAGTTGTGTGTTGGTTGGCTGAAGGTGGAGGGGTTGGAGGATGATTTCCAACCTGGTTCTCCAGTCTGATATTTCCCTTTCCAGAATCCTAAGAGACTGGCAAATATATTTAACAGAGGGGGTTAATTTCCCACTAACAGACTTTCTATTTTCAGAATTGCTCACAAAAATGCTTAAACAGCAATTCCCTACAACCACTAAAATTTTCTGACTACAAAAATAATTTTTCAAGAAAACATTCAAAATTGCAAAATTGCACTTTCGGATTTAGTTGTTTTTATTTACTTCCACTCTCGAAAAGCGCTGCTAGCGCCAGCGCTACTAGTGCCTAGAGATGGGCAAAGCGCTGCTAGCGCCGTAGTAGAACATCGGGGTCACCACTGTGGGATTCCACCAGATCCCACTTGTGCGTGTCCGTTGGCCTTAATTATTATAAGGCAGGCAGCCAACCATTTATAGGACCACGCAAGCAAATGCCGTTTCGGAGAGCGAATGCTGGGCAACCGTAGCTGATGCGGCGTGGGTATTTGTTACCCGTGCCTAGCTACGTATAAGTGAGTGGCTACGTATTATTACGTAGCCCGCTTCCTAGGCAACCGCACTTCGTCTGAATAGACGATGTGCGAGATTGTAATTTAGTATTATGATACGTCGATCGACTGATCGACGTATCACCTTTCGGCTGAGGCCGAGCCTCACGGTGGGGCGAATCCCCACATTATTATTATTATTATTATTATTATTGTTGTTTTACATAGTATAACTTGTAACCATTAAAACCATATATATATACGTACATACGTTACCGTCAAAACTAGAAATTTGTCATTTCTAGTTTTGACTAGTCCAAACTAGAATTGGAAAATACATTGGGCGATTCTAGTTCTGACCAACATACAATTATTGTCAAAACCAGAAATAAGCTAAAACCAGCTTTTCCAGAAAATTTAGTCAAAACTATTATTGACTGCCACCAAATCTGTATTTGATCTTAGTCGGCTATACCACTTTACGTTTTTTCAGTTTATCCTTATTAAAGGTTTGTTCACCTCAAAACTTCACAAAAAAAAAAAAATTCTAAGTGATATTATAAATAAGTTTACGTTAAAAACTAATTTAAAAAAAAAAGATCTTTCATTTATTTTGTTTTAGCTTTAGCTTCATACAAAATAAATATTATTTTGTTGAGGTATGTTGACTGCAGTATTGGTATATTTTAAAATCGTAGAGTAGTGAGTAGAATAAAAGCTTATAATGAAGTATGTACATTAAACCTAGGCGAATAACTTTTTTTTTTCTATAAGAAAAATGCTGATACACTTGGTAACTGGCTTTGATTAGGGATTATTAGTTTCAACTACAAATTTATTTCCTCATTTTAACCAGTCAGAACCAGAATCGCCCTACTCATTTTCCACTTCTAGTTTTGACTGGTCGGTACTAGAAGGGTCAAACGTCATTTTCCAATTCTAATTTAGATTAGTCAAAATTAGAAATGACCGAATTTTAGTTTTGATGGTAACATAGTTATACATTATGTTCTTGGGTTTAATTTTGCTAAGTTTTTTATATAGATGGTGTACAGTCTGGGCAGTGCTCCTAATGGTGCAGTTTTGGCGGCGTTCGTCCTTGGTCTGTTTTTCCCATGGGCCAATTCAAAGGTGTCGGATTTAAGCCTATTCACTCTTACTTAAAATCACTGTGAGATCTAAAACGTGAATTATTTCAAATTTTCAGGGTGCTATTTGCGGTATGATTGGTAGTTTAGCATTTAATGCATGGTTGATTGTTGGTACACAGTTGGCTAGGATGGATCATAAAATTATCTACGTAGGAAAACCAACTTCTGTTGAGAGTTGTGTAGCAAATGCGACCATATTCAGAAGCGAAAATTCGTTAACCGGGTACAACTTTACATAAATATCACGTTTTTATCAATTCAATTTTGTTATCTAAATTACAGCTATTTCGTTAAAACGTGTACTTTTATATTGGGTTTTACAGTTATCAACAAGTCGGAGATGCGACCTATATCTCTGGCGATGTGAATCCGATGTTTGCTCTTTCATTTTTGTATTATTCGCCTCTCGGTGGCCTCATTGGAATCATTATTGGTTTAGTGGTCAGTTTTTTGACTGGAAGCACTGATCTCAAAACACTGAATCCGAAACTCATTGCGCCGGGAGTACGAAACTTTTTGCCAAAATCCCAAAAAACGGTTCAAGTTGAAATGCAAGGAGAATACAAATCAATAATTCAGGAGGAGATAACATTATAAACTTGATGTTTTCTCATAACCATTGAATGTTTTTCGAAATAAATTATTTGTAATAAACTAGTCGAGAAGCTTTTACTTATACTTAGATGAAGAGACTTGTCAACAGTATTAATAACAAATAGTGTGACTACAAATATTATACTTATTTTTGTTTTAAATTTGGGAATAAGTGTGAGTTTTTCAGTATCCGTTCCCTTTTTTCATAAATCATGAAATGATGTAGGGAACCAATTGTCTAACTTGGTGTAAACTACAAATTCGTTAAAAAGTTTCTTTCCACACTTGTTGGACACCATATATTCTATAACAAGGGCTCGAAGTGTCCTATTTGAGCCAACGTAATAATAAATTTGAGAAAAATTATGCGGGAAAAAGACTGAGATTGAAAAAAAGTATAATGCTTGGTAAAAAACGAAATAAAGTGAGGCATATAAAACGAAGAAAAGTGCCTAAAAAATTCAAAACAAAAATGAAAAAATAAAATTCCTAACACATTTACGCAAACTCTTTAACATTATACCACGTAGCTTTGTTAGCCTAATAAGTTATAGGTATAGTGGTCGGTTTCCACACCAGCGATCAAGGTTGTAATCCCACGTAGGAGAAATTTTTATAAAGTTAAAACAATAAATGAAATAAGTCCAAGTACATTTTCTCCTTGATATTCGGGTGTAGGTACGGAAAAGTTGCTAAGCAATCGTAAAGGTGTACAGGAATTATTTATAAGGAGTGTGGAAAAGCAGAAAAGTGAATGAGGGTACCAAGAAGGCACGCTGAGTGAAAGAGTTCAAAGTGTTTTGAAATTTGCCATTTTTTCCCTACTAAACAAGTTTCGAGAGCGAAGCATTTTGAGCATATGTTACAAAATATTTATTGGTGATGGTGATTTTGACACGAGTAGTAATCACCTACTTTGTGCGAGTGTCACACATTTTTTGCATCAGCCCCCATACAAAATTTCATCAAAAAATTTTTTTTTTTGAAAACTCTCTCTATACAATACAAAAAGGGTAAATTCTCATTAATTCGCGGTTCTTCGTTCATTTATTCTAAATTTTTCGAAAAAATCAATCTAAAAAATCAATCCAAAATATCGAACTATGGAATCGATATCGACTAGATTCTAAACCATTTCAAATCATTATTTTTAATTTATCCCTCTTCTCAAGATAAAATATTTAGCCATCGGTAAAACGATTTCGTATTTAAAATAAGCTATCAGTGTCTTCTTCGACATTCAGTTGCGTAACTTTTAATATTCAACGGTTAGTATAGAAAAATGGAGTTCTTTAGGTTTGTTTTATTTTTAAAATCGTTTATTCTGTTATCATCACTCATAAATAAAAGAGAATGCATTTTAATTGAAACGAAGCAAGGGAAAATGCGTGGCCAAATGGAAATCAGTCGTGGTGGCCGTCAGTTTTACGCATTTTATGGAATTCCTTACGCCGAACCACCAGTTGGAGAACTCAGATTCGAGGTAGGTAACTAACTTACATGGTGAAAACATGATCAAAATTTTATATTAATTAATTGTTTGTCGCATTGAAATGGTTCTGTCACCAGAATGAAATTCCGAGTGGGCAAACACGGCAAATACCACATTGGGGAGAATAAGATTTTTTTTCTCAGATATATCATCTTACAATGTGGTTGTAGAGAGGAAATTCGGCCCTAGGCAGAAACATTTATGAGTTTTCTAAAATATTGAAAATCACATCTGTGTTCACTGCTGTGCTTATAATTTAATTGTTGAAGAAGTTTAATAATAAAGTTTTTTGGGGGCGTTTTTCAGTAGATTTTCCCAGAAAATCTTCTCAATTTTCTTTTTTTTTGAAATGTTGAACTCATAAAAAGTCGAGATCCTGGAGAATTATTTATATCTTTAACAAAAATATTAATCTGTCGATGTTTTATCTCTAAAGACTGCTTTTCCAGAGATTTTTAATTTTACTGTTTTCTCGAGAACTACCAAACCAATGAGCACCAAACTTCTTTCAGATCTGCTTCCATACAATAGCTAGCTTTTTTGATAATTTCAGCCTTATCTGCGTCGTATTTTTCTTAAAATTGTGAACACAAAATGTTTTCCAGCAATTTTTCTTCTTCAGTTTTCTTGGAAACTACTAAACTAATAAGCACCAAATTTCTAAGGGACTTGTAACAACATAAGGAAAATCTATTGTGAAAATTTCAGCCCGTACCCTTTTGTCATTTTTTCAGAATCTCAGAAAAATGACTTTTCCAGGAATTGTTTTTTCCAGTTTTCTCTGAAACTACTTGACCAATAGGCAACAAACTTGTTTCAGACCTAGGGAGATATTCCTCTAACAATATAACATTTCAGCCATTTACCCAATTCAAAAAACTTTTCAACTTTGAGGATGGTTTTGTGAGATTCTTATGGGACTTTATGTCATGTTAAAGGAGATGTGAATAGCATAAGTGACTGAAGTGATTTAAAGTGTTGATGGAATAACTCCCCTGCTCCAATATGAGAACTATCTCTCATAAATATTTCAGCCTTATTCACTTGGTAGTTTTCTTAAAACTGTAAATACAAAATTTTGGGAGATACGTACATACATACATGCATATACATATATATGTACATACATATACATATATACACACATATCACATATATTCATACACATATGTGTATATGTATATATATAAGCCTAAAGCGCCGCTTCATGGTACTTTGGTTTGGGCTAGCCCTTGATTTTTTTTGGATTACTTATAGGTAACACTGTAGAATTTATTGTTTTGGAGGAAGCAATGAACATTTTTTTTTGTGTCTTTGTGGGACTGCGTGGGTAGCGTATGAGGGAATAATTGGCAAAATGATGTCGGGAAATAATTTTGTGAAATAAATTTAACAAACTAATTAACAGCTTGTACCTTTATTATAATGATGTATATATTATATACAGTAGAAATCATAACAAATATCTGTTACATCAAACAACTGGCTAAAACACACAAAATGCATGGTCTTGGCAGAACTCTATTTACTTCTATGTTAAAGAAAATTGTTTTTAACAAATTCAGCTACTACAAAAAATTCGCTACATCAAACAAATTTGAGTTCCAAGGGAAACCAAAAAACCGCCTACAACAAATTAATTCACCTGTGTTGTCTAATTTCTTTTACATTTTACTATACAATCTCAATATTCTTCCAGTGGTCACGTTTGTGTTTCTAAAAATTATCGTGTATGATTAAGTCAGTATACAATTGCATTTTAATAGCCAGTGACTGCAAATCCCCATCTCTAACCCTTTTGTGAAGTCATTTTTATACTACATTTGCAAGAAAACTGGGTAGAAACGTTATATTGAATCATACAATCAATGTTTCCAGTTGCCGCAAAAAAATTTCCATACTGAATATTCACAAAAGAGAGAAATCTAAAAAACAAGTATGTTGGAGCTTGGAGGGAGATATATATGTAATTTTTGATTTTTTTTCTACAGTGGGCAAAAGCGGTTTAAGGGTGTTGGCCCCTGGCCCCATCTGGTTACAGGCCTGTATTGAAAGATTTTAAATTGAACTTTCTTGATAATATAGTTGATAGTTACGAGTGAAAAAGTATTGGGAATAATTTTGTAATACAGACCTGTGATAAAACATCCATGTTCCAGTAGTAACAAAAATACGGTACCTAGTTATTTATGTGAAACATGGCATAAGATATCCACAACTAATTATTATTACAACTGTTGTCCTACTACATCGATACTATTCATATGTATAGACAAAAATAAGAATAAAGTTATTCAGTAGGTAGCTATTATGTAATTTAGATATTCTTTATAATTATTACAAAATTGATTGTTGTTGTTTTTGTTTGTTTTTTTTTTGAAAAATTACCATCATTCTAAAATTGCGTCACTCGGTAATGTCTTCGCTCCAGTCAAGATATTGCTATCTATTCAGTGAGACACTTTCTTGAGCTTAGTTATTTACAGACCCAAATATCTTATCATGCTACTAATGACCAAATCTGCCCACTGAAAAATTGTGTGATATATCAAATGTGTGTGTTAAATTCATGGTTCATTTTTGGATTGAACTTCGCACTAGGTCACCTATGGTTCCAAGAAAGGATTAGGTTAATTAGCTTTATAACATCCATTGGTATAAAATTTCAGAACTGAAAGGAGGAATCATTAAGTTTTTCAGATTTTTATTTTGAATCAAGTGGTTTACTAATTTGCCGTCAAAAATAAAAATAGGCTACTGAATAATTATTTTATATTAAATAAGTATTTAAGAAAAAAAAAAGAAAAATTAGGAAGTAAGTAAATAAATACCTTTATCTCATTTCTGATTAATCTTAATTCTATTTTAATATAGAATCCAGTGCGTGGGAAGAACTGGAAAGGAATACTGGATGCCACAGTATTACCCCCAGCATGTTACAGTGTTAATCGTAATACTACTTTTGGTCAAGAAGATTGCCTTTACTTGAATGTTTACACCCCAAGGGTAAGATATTATTCCCTAAGTAATGTAAAAGAAAATAGTTGAGTATACCTAAACTACTTAATTAAATTTGAAAAAAGTAAAAAATTGAAATATGAACATAAAATAAAATAAAAAATAAATTTAAATAGCTAGATAAGGAGACGGAGAGTAGAAAGTTCCTTTAGAACTTCTTTCATCTATACTTCCGACAAGTAATTTATTATTAGAAAATTCTGCATATTTCATGAACTTATCCGATACAATGAATGGAATAAACATGCAGAATGTAATTCAAGTTGACTAGCTAAAAATATGAGTTATGGAAATGAAACTTGACTTTTTGGTTCTGTTTGATGATATAATATTCAAACTTGGAATTAAATGGAAATATTTTTCTGAAAGAAATTTTTCTATATTGATGAAGCTCCCAGTAGCATAATCAGTTTTTTTTTGGCGAGGGCCAATGTGGGCTGAGAATTGAAAATAATGAGAGATAAATGGGTAAAAAAAAATATGTTTACTTTGCCAGCTTCCCTTACTAACTTTAAAACATTTTGAAGCCTAGAGGTAATTTTCCTTTTATTTTTTTTCCAATTTTTTAGGTGGGCCAGGATTTTTTTTTCTTGAGCCCAGGCCCATCTCGGCCCACCTGTAATTAAGCCACTGGAAGCTCCAATGTTCATTCATATAATATGCATCCAAAAAGGTTTAATTTTTTAAATCTTTTATTTGATTTCGTTCAAGAACAGAATTTAAATTTTATGAGGATAATTGGATTGCACCCTACAGTCTTCTGGTTTTATTTCAAAAGGTATGTTTTATTATGACAACAACCAAATACGAGCATAGTAAATTCGGTATATTTTTCCTTTTCTGTTATTATGGTTTATGGGTCCCTCTTGTTTCGAGATTAAAATTTATGATTGAAAAAAGGTTAATTTAACAAATACTTTCCAGCTTTGCAAAATTTTTAGTTTTTAATGTATTTTGAGATGAAAATTTGTCATTCTTCATAGGAAGAAAAGTGGAACATCAGGTCAATGCCTTTTTTATCAATATTTCTGCAATTACACAATTTTAATATTTATGGGGACTATACTGAGACCATTGAAAAAGATTTGGATATTTTGAGCCAAATTTACATGTTTTGGACCAATTTTAATTCAAACTGACTTAAGAACAAAATGGCTGGTTTGGTACGCCTGTATTTTAAAGTTCCCTAGTTTTATTTGCCACGCAGTGTCGACACCAGGTTGACACCAAAAGTGCTATTCTGCTCTTGCAAGATAAATGCACCAATGGAAGAGCAGAACTGACTCAAAAGTAGTGGAATAGCTTCCCTTGGTGTCACCCAGTTGTCGTTATTTTTGGCAAATAAAACATTGCTCATGTTTTTAATTGTAAAAACTGGATAGTGGTGCTATACTGCTAGTCTACTACAGCCTACAAGCCACAGTTACCTATTTTTAATAAATTCCAGAGACCATGGTAACCAAGGTTTGGCATTTGGAGCGATGATTTCAAATTCGGCAATCAAATTTCATTTGACCCATTACTCGACCCTTTGGGGTTCCAAAAAAAGGGAAATTTTGAATTCAGATATTGTATAGTGTGATTCATCATTGGGTATGTTTTTGGGGGTGACGATTTCTAATTTGATATTCATTTTTTCGTTATACCCATTCCTTGACCACCAGGAAGTTTAAAAGGGAGCCAAATTTTGACTTCTTTTATTTTCTTTTGTGATATATCATTGTGTATGTTTTTTGAGGCCCTGATTTAAAATTTGGCATTAATTTTTTCATTCTATCCATTTCTTGAGCTTGAGGGAATTCAAAGAAAGGCCAAATTTTGAATTCACGTATTGCATTATGTGATATATCATTGGTTTGTTTTTTGGAATGCTGATTTTGAATTTGCCATTCATTTTTTCATCTGACATCTTCTTGTTTTCATTTAACTTATTTTTTGACCCTCAGAGGCTTTAAAAGAATGCCAAATTTGGACTTTTCATATTTTGTTGTGTACTAAATTACAACTTGTGTTTTCTAAGGTTACCAAATTTTATATTGATTGGCGAGAAGTCAGTTGTCTGGAGTGTTTCCTCACAGCTCACAAAGAGAGAAGAAGTTAAAATATTTTCAGGAATTTTTATTTTGCTTTTTCATATTTTGTGAATACATTTTCGGTAATAGAATTTTCACTTCCACCTCGTGTCTTATGATATAATATTTTTTTATCCCCTATGTCCACCAGATTTTTAGAAACATTTGTATTGCTATGTTTATATCACTGTATTCTAAGGTTTTTATATGCGCCATAAAATGGTGTTCGAACTGAATAAAATCACATTAAAACGTACAAAACAAAATAAATAAAATTTTTTTTAGGTAAATGCTTTTATTTAAACTATGTAGTAAGAAAGAAATAACTTCCTAAAAATGGGAAAATCAAATTTTTTAAATTTTGTTTGTATCTTTCAGATACAGCATTAAAAAAATGTGTGGGGTTGATACTCTGAATAAGCAGTAGAGAGTTGTAATTACCTCCCACTCCCAGACAGAATTTAATTGGCACAGAATGGCAAGGATAAAATTTCTATTTGATGAAATTTCTAGATGATACAAACAAAATAAAAAAAAAATTATTTTCTCATTTTTAGGGAGCTCTTTCCTTTTTAAAACATTAATTAAATAAAAGCTTTACCAAAAAAGAAATTTTTATTTATTTTATTACAGTGGGTTTTCGTTTTCAGGTAGATAAAAATTCATTGCTCCCAGTTATGGTGTTTGTGCATGGTGGTAGATATATGTATGGACATGCTTTACCAAACAGATATGGACCACATTATTTCATGGACAAGGATATAATAATTATTACGTTCCACTACAGATTAGGTCCTTTAGGTAATCGTCTTATTTATTTCTAAATATTTATTATTTGCAGGATAATTTTATTCCATTTTTACATTTATTCAATCTAACAGCCACCGAAGCAATATAAATTATAGTTGGAGGATGGTACGATGCTTACTTACGCATGAAAATTTGCAGTTAAAAATCGTATTGAAGGTGTGACTGTGGTGTAATACCAGGTGCTACGAAATTGGTAACTATTTGATAAGAAATGCATCTTGCATTCTATTAAAGTGAACAACAAAACTCACACACCAAACATCTCTTATTTTTTTGTCTCTGTTATTTTTCAGAAATTTTAATACTTAGCCACATGAAGAATAATTTTGATGGAAAAATATATTTTAACGCTTTGCGAGAAGTTGTATGTAAATTATTGAACAAAATTACTTTTATAATAAAATTCATCCTAACAGAGATACATGTAAAATGCATAAACCAATTTAGGTGGCAGTACCTAGTAAGTATAGGTAGCACTGATGTACTCTGTTTCTTTTTGATTGGAAAAAAGTGGACATTTTCGTTTAGTTCAAAATGGAAAATTTAAAATATCTTTTTGTTTTTCCCATCGGCATATTATTAGCAGGTATCCCAATTTTCACCTTAAACTATTTTTTACCACCTTTTTCTTGCTTTTTATCTTCTGAGACATAAAAATTATTTGATGACTTTTATCTTTGCTTGTCAATTTCATCATTTCTTCATATACTCTAGTCCACTGAAAAAAATCTGTGCACCCGAGTAAGAGGGAACATATTGGACAATTTACTTTTTTGGTCTCTACTGTTAGAGAGAGGCCTCTCTTACCGTTAGATGGACCCACAGATCATCGAAAAATTGTTTCCTGACCAAGGAAATTTTAGTTGTGAGTTGCCACTTGGCCTATGGTATGAATTTTGGTCATTACGACTGGTTCAATACCTACACGTACTTTCTATGTTTTCTGCAGTAAAAAAAGCGCTGTTGTGCTGATATTTTTACAACATAATATGTTAATTATTTTAGAGTCCTTCTCCAACACAATTTATCAAAATAAAATAATTTAAATTGTAAAAAGGCAAAAATACTAATTATATTCACTGTTCCTATATGATTTAATTTTTTTTTCCCCAGGTTTCCTCACCACTAGTGATGAAGTAATGCCAGGAAATTATGGATTAAAAGATATTGTGGAGGTACTGCGCTGGGTAAAGCGAAATATTGAGTCATATGGAGGAGATAAAGATGTAGTAACAATAGCTGGGGGCAGTTCAGGTGGAGAATCTGCAAAACTCATCTTAGTTTCACCTCTGGCAAAAGGTTTGTAATAATAATTTCCATTGGTATAGAAGAAAATAGGTTTTTAAGCTTTGGTATGGTTAAAGCAAAAATTTTGTAAGGCGTTCGAGAAATACATATTCCTACTCTTTTATTAAAGTGAATGGACTATAGACTATAGATTGTTCGTTATTATATTTGTTTGGTTCAACTCAGTGTTTATTACTCTGTCATTTTAGGTAGATTTTGTAAAATCTGCCTATTGTGAGAGGTGAAATGTTAGGACTTCGGAAAATTTTATTATAGTTTTTCCAATTATGGTCCGCAGACCTCAAAAATACCATCACCCAAAAGTTTATATGATTTGTGTGTATATATATATATATATACACACTATACCCTACCCAGACCAACACACACATGATACATACACAACCATTTAACAAACAAATGAATGTGCACAAGTCCTGTGCAGGTATATGCCCAGATCCACAATGCAGCACATCAGGGTTTGTAATTAAATACTAGATTACTCAAGTCATCACGCACAATAGGAAAGTAACACGGTAGTGGTAGTATTGTAACTTCCCAATTATGACGAATCGAGTGGTCACACTCTGGGTCACGTCATGATCTGGCTTATCAGTGCACGTATCCTCTTTAGCAGTTTCCATAGCAACCATAAATACAACTAAATTAGTCACCGCACATACATATGTATTTTATACCTACATATGTATGTGTGTCTGCGTGCATGTAAAGAGCCAATATATAATGCTACAAAAATCTAGGCTAAATTTCCAATGTTAGCCGAGGTCTTGGCTCCCCCATATTTGGTGTACGAAGAGGTGAACACTTCAAGTTCAGACCACCTTCTGTATTGTGGAATATTCTTTCGCGAAGTAAGGTATTCCACAATATTGGGAAGATTTATCTAATTTTTTGAAACAGCTAATTGTTATTCAGGTAAAATTTCATTTTTCCAACTTCCCTGCAAGGTTTTTGAAGAAAGACACTGAAAGTGGGTAGTTTAAAATTTTACAAATAATTACATTTTTCACAATTTATGTTCTTAACTGGGCATTTATAAAATTGTCTAATGCCCATGTCCAAAGTTGTTTTCTTTCACATTAGATAGTATTCACAAAAATGATTGAAATGTTTCAGACGTAATTGTCAGTAATCCATTAAATGTTTTCAGTCAAAAAGAATAACATGCTAAAACAAGTTCGTTTTTAGGTATACAGTACTCGTTTGTGATTAGTTGTTTCTGGAAATTTTACGATTTACAATAATGAATAATTTAGCCTCCTGCCAAAGTTATTCAGTCAAAAACGTTAATTCCAAAATTCCCTGTTACCCATAAAATTTTACATTTCCAACCAATAACATTTAGACAAGGCATATTCATGAAATTCAAATTAATGGAAGACTTCAAGTCTTTCTGTTAATTTTTTTCCTTTTGTCTAGGAATTTAATGCTGTTAAAGTCATTATTTTTGTCCGAATAGTTACAACATTTGGCACTAACTGAGAGGTCTCGATATTGTATAGATATCCTTGTGTATCGATATTGAGTGTGTTGATATTTTGTCATTACGAGTACAGTACCATAGTTTGTTGTAATTTATTTTATTATAAGGTATTTAAACTTCGGTCTATATTCCCAATTCATCAAACATTTTTCCTTTTAATTGTGACACCAAAACACTATCAAAATATCAAATTGCTAATTTTAATCTGTTGTAATAGAAATAATATCGACATTATTTTACTGTCCCAATATTTTTTCCTGCTATGCTGATGGGTAGGTAGGTATTAATTCTGAAGATTCAGGTTCAGGATTCATATGAAAGAAATAATACAGACGTAGTCCCATTAAAATTTGGTTGTGATCCGATAAATATTGGATTTGTAAAGGATCCGAAATTACAGAAATTAAATTTAAAATTCAACTAATTTCTGTAAAAATTTGTCTTATTTGGGAGTTTTTTCAGTTGCTGATTACCAGTTTGTTGTCAGATTTTCAAAATTGTAAATTGTAGATCCAATAAATGGTTGATTCGAAATTATAAATTCAATCAATCGGTGTAAAACTCAGTAAGTAGGTATAGTCCTAATGGTGGATTTTTTATTGGGCTCTTTTATTTCATATTCAGTAATTATATTGAAACTAAAAATTTAAAAATGAAAAATCTTTTTAGATCGAAACAACTTTAAAAAATGATAAGTCAGCCCTAAAAAAAACAAACTGAAGAAAAAAAACAAAAAATAAAAAAAAATTAATTTTCTCAGGAAAGATGTCATAGGTAGGTAACACCATCGTCTTTTTTCAAAATTAACCCTGACACCTTTGACATACACGGAACAAGTACCCATATATATATTTTAGGAATAAAGCTGAGATATAGACTTCGTTTGAAGCAGGTACCTAATTGTAGGCTTGTATCTTTTTTACAGGATTGATTCATCGTTGTATTATGCAAAGTGGAACTCCTCATCCAGTCGCAGAACCAGACTTTTCACGTAGAATTGCATTAAAGTTCATTTCATTTACTAACTGTTATCATGAAAACATTTCTACGTCGGAACTACTGAAATCATGTTTGAAAACGTTACCAGTCGAAGAAATAGGGAAAAACATCGAAAAAGTACACGTGAGAGAAATTTATCGTTTTCAAATTTTAATGTCTTCTACGAAACTCGGCAAAGGGAAAAATATTATTTCCCAGTTTTTTAATTCGCAGACATTTAATGTGATATTACCAAATCTACCGTATGGTCCATCAATTGAAAATGAAAAAAATTCTGGAGCATTTTTAGTTGATAATCCGTACGAATTATTGAAAGGAAATATTAATATTCCATTGTTGCTGGGGATAAATTCTGGAGAAGGAGGCATGATGGCAATATGTAAGAACAATTTTCGATCAATGATCTGAAAATTTTTGAAGAATAAATTGCTTTAAAAATTTCAATCGCAATTGATATTATATATTTGTTTTTTCAGTCACTCATTTAGCAGGTGGTTTTGCAAATAAATTAGCGAGCGAATTGGAAAAAAATTACCTTCGTTATTTTCCAGAACTATTCGATTATGGAAAACATAACGAAAATGTTCGATCTGTGAAAGAAAAAACAGAAGCCATCGTAAAACGTTATTTTGGAGACACCAATATCAGTGAAAATCACCACGCTTTCGCTCAAGTCAGTATTTGAAATGAATAATGGCATGTACCCAGCACAAAATCGTACCGAATTAAACTTCAAATTTGAGATGACTCGCTGTTTCAGATTACAAATGCAATATTTTCTGCAAGGCTGAGGCAGATTGTTAACGCGTACAGGGCTATAAAATACGTCTATTATTATGATCATAGAAATGAGGAATCATTCGACAAGCATTATGGAAATCCCACGAATGAAGATTTAGGTACCTATATACCTACCTGAATTATTATTATAATTGAGCTTGGGGGGAGGGGATTTAAATTGCAGTTATAACTGTTACAAATTAATATCCAAAATTTACAAACAAATCCTATTTTGCAGGCGTTCTTCATGGCGATGAATTAATCAGTATGTTTAACTGGTCCGAAGAAATAAAACCAGTCGTAAAGGGTATAGACCTCGTTGTATCCGAGCAAATTATTGACCTTTGGGTTAATTTTGCTACATTTGGGTAAATATAATTATCCGTTATTCACTAAAGATAATATTTTAGAGAAGGGGATGTCATCATGTTTCCTTTGGGTACCAAAAACTAGCACAGACTAATGTTTTGTCTGAGGGATAGCCAGGATTTCTTCAAGAGGAGGGTCAAAAAAATTATTCAATTTATTTTTTTGCGCCACTTTTGAAAATTTTAAAAATTTTCGCATATTCAATGATAAAATTTTTTTCAAAGTTTAAAAATAAATTAAATTAAAGTAAGGTCCCAAGGGCAATCGCTCATTTAGCACCCCTTGACTACGCCCTTATGGTTTAAATTAAGCAACAGTACAATTGACTGGCAAACTCCTGTATCTATATAAACAATTCATGTTTATGTGTATGCGGAAGCGCACGTGTGTGCTGATTTTTGATGTCTGTTCTGTTATTCGAAAAAAAAAAAGATTTTTTGTTTCTAACGTCACCAAGCACCAATATGACTTACCACTTTAAAACTAACAATTTTTTATTTAAAAATAATTCAAAAATTACCTTATCGATTTAAAAAAAAAAAACTGAATATGATGACCACTGACCTCTGAGGCATCCAAAATCAAATGGCTTATATGTTTGACTTTCATGTATGGTGGTATTTAAATGCTAATGACGTGACAATGCCCTAAGAATAAAATATCAGGCAGCCAAAACACTGATTCAAATTTGTCTTGAAATGACTTCAAGACGTTTTTATTTTTTTTATCTTTGTGAAATCCTACGGCTAAATTCTTTTTGACTGAAATTAAGTCTCTTGAATACGGCGGAATGTAGCTTACCTTGTCTTCATATTTAGTCAGCAGATTGATGTGTTGAATGAATCAACAATAAGTGTGGAGTGTCGACAGAAGAACTTAACAAAGTTTTGATCCATAAAAGAATCAAAACCTACAAAAATGAACAACAGAATTATTTTGTCGAAGACATAATTACAAAAGAATTACAGTGTTGACAAAGCAGATGAAACAAAGTTTACTTAACGCAAAAAACAAAATAATATAAAAAAGCTATCGCAGACAACAAGTAGGAGAAATCATCAGGAAGTTCTTTTGTCTTCACTTATTTGTTTGTCTTCATAAGAGATGGAGATGTGGTTGTGTAAAAGATTCCTATTAGAAACTTTATGCTTTGGAGCTTTTGTGTGTGAAAAGGATGAGTGAGGTGAAAAAAGTTACAACTAACACAGATGAAGATCAAACATCACTGTGTGCAAAAGAAGGCTCTTCATGGCCTTTATTAACAGAGCAATGCACTCATCTTGAACAAAGCTTGTCGAAAAAGTTTGTAGGCAACACACCAAATTACCCTCCTAACAATTGTCAAGAACTCCATCTGATTGTATTGTCGACTAAGATCATCACCCACAGGTGTTCTAACAAAGATCACCTTGAAATACGATATGAAATGACATATTAGAGAAACTTTGATCATCACTACTAACCCTTCTGATCCTTCATGATACAAAGAATAATCCCTAATTGTCTTTGTCTTCGACATAACCTAGCCTAAGTTTGACTACTGTCCTAGTGTCTGCAAAGGAAGATGTCGGTTCGAAGTTTTTTCTACATCCATAGATGGTACACTTTATAAAATTGCCTATACGAGGACTTTGACGTACAACTTGAGACTTGGACTTCCTTATATCAGCCTACACAAGAAGGACTATTTGAAAAACAAACCTAGTACCAGGTATTGCTTAAACAAAAGTGTTTGGAAAACACTGTTTGTTTTACAAGGTAGCTTTCTTATTGGCAAGGTTTCCCCACGTATTGTCTTCACTTACTCATCATGAATATACGTACAAGAAGATAAAAAAGCGTAAGAGTCAACATACAATAAGTGAAACAAAATTAAAAACGATAAAGCAAAAAGACATTGGATGCATGCGTGTTATGGGAGGGAGGTTTTTACTTTATATTCAATTCTACATTGCGCCATATTCTATCTTGAGTTATCTGTCAACCAAATGAAATCCTGTCATCTATACACAGTGTCAAATTATGTACCTGGTAGCTCTCTAATAGAAACTTGACAAAATATTAATGAAATTGTCTGAAAAGAATTTAATTTGGTTACTGTCGTCATATATTTTCGTCTTCATAATGAATTTGACTTCGGATATTATATTGTCTGAATTTGTGTTTTGTAGTCTGCATGATGTCGTCATATTGTGTCATCATTATGAGTTCAAAATTATTTTTACTTTGACATCAAGAAATCTCAAACTTCTCACTCCTATCATTTAAGAAAAAGTTTATAAAAATTTGTGTCCACATTGAAAAGTTATACTGCAACAAACTTTAAAAAAAAAAATTATACGAGGATTTGAAATTTTCCTGTTTTTTGAAGTTGGTTAAAAATTAAAATCTGTGGTACCCAAGATTTGCAATTTTATCATGATGATTTTTTTTCTTTTTTCTTGAAAATAAACTTTATTCCTTTGTGTTTACATTAATGCTATGGTCTGGGTAAATTTATTTATTATTCAAATGTGTTTGTCTAATTCAAATACCTATACTTATTTTTTAGTGATCCTAATGGTAAAGGCAAAACAATTTGGAGTCCAATGAAGTCATCCAAATTCCAGTACTTACATATCAAAGATGGTAGCCTCAAAATGGAAACAGAATTAATGGAATCGGACAATGATTTTTGGGAATATATTTGGTCGTGAATAATTTAAAATGTTTCAATTTCACTTCGTGGATTCGAAAAATAATCTTTTAACTTTTATTATCAGGAAAGTATTTGCGAGGAATTTACTTATTTTCGAAATAATTTTTGATTCCTGAACAAAAATTTATATCGAAAAAAGTCTATAGGATTTAAGCACTTGATTTCATCGTACCTTTTAGTTTTCTATATTTCCAAATAAGTATTCAATGTAGTGGTAGCAACCTACAATATTTTTGTCGTTCAAAATCAACGTTTTGTGATAGAAAATAATTTTTTTTTTTTTTTTTTTTCAATACTAAGCTTGTATATTTTGAATACAAGGTATTCGAAACTTAAGTACTTTCTTTCTATTTTTTTATTTTCCCCGAATTACTTCTTAGAGATAAACAATAAAATTGAAATGATTTTCGTTAGTTTTCATATTATATTACAAAAATTTCAACTAAAAAGTTGAATAATTGTGGTGTTATTATCAAAATATTATTTCACCGCAAAAATGTTCGAAAATTATAGCTTGCAGCTCTGAAATAGTTCCGTCGATAGATTTCTAAACAAGAACGCACATATGGTATTAAAAGAAAAATTTTAATTATCCTCATTAGTCACTTATATTTTTCAGAAAGAATTTAGCTTGCTCTCGATAGTATTTTCTGAATCACACTATACTAATCTGTAGTGACTAACCGACTCAATTATTGTCCAGGTGAGGACTACACAAATACGTACGTTGTCATCCTTATCAAGTGTACTGCACTATAAAAACATGTACACGCATTGCTTGTTGGTATGTTTTACTTGCTCACACAAAAAAGTGATATACAAAGTTTGAGAAATAATAATTTGATAGATAAAGATCTCGGTGATGTCTCGGACTGGTACACAAACACATTATGTCATTTCTTATCAATTGCCATAGCAATGAATAAGAAATGACGTACTTTCTATAACATATATATATATGCATATGTACATATGTGTGATGGTGTGCGTGTGCCAATTTCCTTTGATAAACTCACAAAACTGGCTACAAAATTGCCAGTGTTTGTCCAGGTTTTGGCTTACCCATATGTGTGTGCATATGAAGTGGCAGAACACACAAATAATCTGTTGATTACCTTCTTGTGTGAATATTCTTTCATGATAAGGTATTCCACAATCTATTTGAAACCAGTATTTTTATTTTATTTTTCTCAAGATAATTACTCACTGGCGGACTAAACATTTTTATATTTAAATAAAATAGGCCCAATGCTGTCTCTAATTTTGTCAAAATTTGTTTGCGTAACTTTATGGCTTCATGCCTTGTTGATTCAAAAATATCTCTTCCACGCATCAACTGTGTCGATTAATGTGTAATTTTCCAAAAGTGAGAAATTTTGTAATAGCTGCCATTGGAAAACCAGCTGACTGATTTCTCTCAATTTCCAGCCCTAACTGGTTTTTAATAGGCTCCAACTATTACGAAATTCTTAACTCAAAATCTTTTAATTTATGGGATTTATCGTCATATTGGTTTTGTTTATTAGATATGAGAATAGAAAATTATAGGTATGACAGTAAATGAGTTTGTTCATTTGGCAATAAACGGAGCAATCTTACTTATTCTTTTTACCATATTTTCTCGAAAATGTGATTTTAAACTTAACCTCATGGAAGGGTTAGGGATGGGAATGATAAAAATTATTCGTTTCATAAAAAAAGAAAATAGTTAACATAATTTTCCTATTTTTCACCTAATTTATTTTTTTTACCTATTACTTATATAGTGTGTTAAAAGCAATTTCCAAAAACGGCCTTTGGTCAAAACAATAGCTTCAAATATGTTTTGGCACTGTGAAAATGACCATAACTCAAAATGCCCTAAATGGATAATAAAAACGAAGAAAAAGCCACATATTGTGGCACTGTCAAAATGCCCCAACGCATTTTGAGTAACTACCAGAAATTTGATTAAAAGAAAAAAAACATCCGCACACGCACGCGCATTCGCACGCACGCGCATTCGTGCATAAACGCATTAGCATACACACACATGCACGATAATAAATAAATATTTCGATGAATTTGATTAAAATAAAAACAGATCCGCACATGCGTGGGCAGGCTTTTCTGTTATTACCCAAATCATTTTAGGCGGTGTCGTTGATTTAAAAAAAATGTTCATGTGCATTATTCAAAGGTGAAGCTAGAATGGGGAATCATTCAGCTAAGATCCTAAATCAAGGTGAAGTCGCCTATGTACATAAAAAATTCATAAATATTTGCTGTTAAGAATAATAAAAAAATAATTCGTCATAATTCATTTGAGGAAAAGATGATGACTGAGTTCCCTGAAATTCTATTCTAGCTTTGTTTCTAGCAATATCTTACTTGGCCAGTTATTGTCGTTTATTACTACTCGCTACTGGGCAGACGCATGAAAAAAAAAAATTGGCCTGAAACAAATTTATATATGAAAATTTTTTTAGGGAAGCAGTTCATTTGTTGGAAAACATGAAAAAAAATTTCACTTGTGGAAAAAAGGTAACATTTCATTTCTGAAAAACCACAATGAAAATATTTCATTTGCGGAAAAATAGAAAATTTCATTTTCCGTTAACATAAAAAAAAACTAACGCAGTAGCAGCTCCATTGGAAAAAGTAGATTTTCAAAAAGTAGAAAATTAGTTGCTGAAAAGTTATTAATAGATCATAATTGCGATGATTATATTAAATTTTGTAACATACTGACTATGGGGACATTACTTGTATGAGGTGAAGAGGATCAGACCCGATGACAGTTGTCGCCAAAAGGCTGACAAATATTCGTCTCTATGATGTAAAACTAATACACGAGCTGGTCTGCCATTTCTTATCTAACGGAAATACGTAATTACTACATATGTGTGTATGTATGCATGTAAATAAGTCCCTATTATAAACCATCCGGACTAGCTCTAAGATCAATAGTGTTTGCCTAGATTTTGGCTTACCCGTATGTTTACATATGAAGTGGTGGAACAGCAAATAATTTGTTGATTACCTTCTGGTAAGAATATTATTTTCACGATGAGGTATTCCACATTGACCTAAAACCTTTTTTTATGGTTTTCCTGAAATGAAGTGTTGCTGTTTTTCTGCAAATGAACTTTTTTTTCTGGCGTTTTCTGAAAATGAAGTGCACCTTTAAACATTGACATATTGAAGGCATTTTGCAAGGGAGAAAAAGTAATTCAGAGGCCAACTCAATTTTTTTTTAACTTCCATATAAAACTGAAATTTGAAATGTATAATGTTTACCTACATAGTCACGTACGATCAGGGACTTGAAGAGAAAAATTGGGCTCGGGAATAAAAAGTTTAATGGTATTTCAAAAAACTCAAATATGCACACGTGTTCAGTGTGCATATATAGTATATCTATGGAACGTGTTTGACAACAAATTGGAGAAGCCAATATCTCGAGTGGAGCCATCAAATATTTTTTTGGCTTTTTCAGAGAAAATCTACTCTTTTATTTTTCATTTTTTTTTAATCAAATTATAGGGACCAAAAGTCAAGGCCTTGAGTTCCCCCTTCTCCCGCTTTTCCATCTGCCATTTTATATGATAAAATTTATCATAAAACCCGAATATAGGTAGCAGTAATGAAGCATGAAAAATTTGGTTGGGAAGACAATTAGGTTTTTTTATAAGATTTGATATAAGTATCGTTATAATAGATATAAGCGGGCCGAATTTAATTCGTTCATTAAAATTATTTCACAATAAGTATTATGCTGCTAAATTATTTCGCCAATATATTCCCTTATATTCGATGCACATGTGCCACTATCCACACAGTCACACGCAGACATGAAAAAAAAAAAACGTTAGTTGCTTTTGCTGCAACAACAAATTCTATGGTGTTGCCTATATGCCAGCAAAAATCCAGGGCTGGCAAATGCCAAAATGCCATGAAGCGGCACCTCAGGGCTTGTAATATTATACAACATGAAAAAAACAAACAGTTCACTACATGCACCAAGAGTTCTCGACAACATGGAAACAATTACAAAATTATCTACCCCGGTCTTTACAAACTGGAACAAAAAAAAAAAAAAAAAACGCTCTAGGGTGTCAGCGAACTAGAACATTTAATGTGGTACACATTTCATAAATTCGTTAATGAAAATTGAAGTTTGAAAAAATGATAACACAATATAAATGAATAAACATATCGATATCATATCGATATATCGATCAACACCAATTCCTTCATACTCTTATGATAAAACATTACATATCGATATTAATTTAATTGATATTCCCTCATTTCGACTAGTGGGGAAATTGTGATTGGCTGTAGGAATTTGTATTCTTTCTGTGATTGGCTGTAGCAAACTTTTTTAATGAAAATTTAACCAAAATAATTTTTTCCGAATTTACTCTGAATTCAGTGTAGTGAAAGTAGAAATGTGTACCACATTAAAAAATGCTCACTGGATTACCCATCAAGTTGATTTTGTCGGAGACAGTTTTAAAAATGTCTACCGACAAGATTTTACTACTGGTAGATTAGGTAGATTTCAGTATGAGTGTGCATTTGGAAGTCAGTAATAAAAGGGTAGGTATTATAGCATAGAAAATCCCTGCTGTTTCTTTTTCATTTTCTTTTATTTTTTCTTTGACTATAAGTATAGAATTTATGTGGGTAGACAATGTCAACCTAGTCTTTCTTGATGCTACGCAACTGATAGGTAGTCCAAACAAATTAGCTCAAAAAATGACTTATAGAGGAAATAATTTATAGAAAATTAAATTTTGGTATTTGTTAGCTACATAATCCTTAAAAATCACCTAGATCTCTAGAAATCCTAATGTGAGGGAGGTGAGCATCCCCCATGGGAGGTTAAAATGATAATTTAAAGCTGTTTTTCATGTTTATTTCACTTAATTTTTATCTTTGTGAAAAATTATTCGAACCAAATTGAAAGAGGAATAAAAAATATATAAATAAGTACTGTTCACTATTCTTTGTCCACTGCACAAGTTTGGCATAAATCACCTTTGAAAATACATATTTTTCTGTTAATGCTTATTTAACGCAATAAACACATGCAGTATAATGCATTTATACTAATTCAGTAAACGAGTTCAGTTCATTAATAGTTTTATTCACAATGTATAGACAGACACGTGAGGAGAAATTATCCCTCTTACTGCATTTCTGCCCCATCTCTCCAACTGATTTTTTATTAGATTATGTACAATATATAAATTGAGGTTGGTACTTACTGTATTCTATATTAAAGTCAAATTATTAAAGAAATGTTGGCAACTTGGTTTTGATTATGATATTAGTCGGTATATTCAAATTTTTATGTTGCATTGGCGTTTGAAAAATATTTGGTTGTAAAATGATAGTTTTTCGCTCCGAATACATTATTACAAAACTAATCAGGGAAATGATATGACATAACACTGATACAAAATCACGATTTTTCTAACTGTCCAACTGATGAGCGGAAATATTCAACTTACTATAACCCTTCCTGGAACTACAAGGAAGCCTTTAGCTCCGTCTCTGCTCATAACTACACTGCATGCGTTTAAAATAGTCTACATTGACTTTATGCGATGAAACGTTTCCATCAACCAAATCGTTTCGAAACTTCTTGTACCAATTTTCATGCCAGAATATTTACAATCATTTTATGGGTACGTTTTGAAAGAACTTTGATCAAAAACAACTCATTTGTTTATTGGTCGTAAATATTATCCGTGATAACAGAACGTGAATAAGTATGAACATTTATACTTAGTCCTACAGCTTAGTTATAGAAATCAGTGTTTCCCAAAGTGAGCGATGTCACTTCCTGGAGGGTTATGGAGTGATCCAGGAGGCGTTATTAGCCTCGGAAGCAATTAATGGGCGCTGGAAGCATGAAGAAAAGAAAAAAATCCCGAAACCATGTTGGTGCATATTTAGTCAGTTGCGTCTTTTGAATTCGTGTTTCTGAAACAAATGGAAATTGTATAGTGCGGTCTGAACGGATATAAAGATTGCAAAGTATGGTCATACATATTATGACGTTCATCATCTAAATGATGGAGCTACCGCCGAAAAATCGACTGATTTTAAATAATTCCGTTATTACTTGGTCCAAATGGAGGGTATCAGTATTTATAAATAAATAAACTCTGTTTTCAATAGTAAACGTTCACAGTGACATTGGTCTTAAGTAAAACAAAAATATTTCAGGCTGATGTAACGTATGCACCAATAGTTTCTTGTATCCAATAAAGGCAAATTTTCAAATAAAATCAAAAATTTTAAGCATAGGCGGATTTATAAATTTAGCGCCTATCAGATAAATTTTGAGACTTAATTCAAACTTCTGTCAAATCTTACAAAAAAGAAAAAGAAATTACCACATAAACTTCAACTATATAAGGCTGTTGGATGGGTACCCTTGATTAATATACTGAAAAAGCTTATAATTAAAAACACGTTTTTAAAAGGTAAACTTTAATTTTTTTTTTTTTGACTTTAGCTTCATGCGAAATAAATATTAATTCGTTGCCGAAGGTTGGCTGCAGTATTGGTGTATTTTAAAATCACAATAGTGAGTAGAATAAAAGCTTATAAAAATTACATCCACTCCATTTCTTGCATTTTTTCGAGGTGTTCGTTTTCCAAAATTTTTTTTTTTGCATTTTTCTCCGCGAATTTTGAGTTTGTGAAAAAAATAGATCAGTAAAAAATTGTTCAGTATAAAATTTTCTACTAAAAACATGGCATGCAGTTTTTTGCCCAACTAAAAAAATCATTCTTCAATGAATATGTTCAATAGTATTATTTGGGAGATATTACTCATAATTATGGTGTAGATAGTTCGTAAATCCAATAGATATTTTCTAACCATCCACCCTTCCATAACTCTTTCCTACAAAAAGGTTACATACAGTTTTTTTCCGAACACCTCCTTCCCCTTCTGAGAGTTTTGAAAACAATCAAATTCAGTGAATATAGTTGTTTTCAAGATCCTCAATAGGGATGGGGGCGTCAGACAAAAAAGTTTCAAAACTCAAGGGATGATAAAAGGTTATCAAAAGGAAGTGGATGGGTAGGAAATATGTATTGGGTTTACGAATTATTGGTATAGTATGATAGTTACGAGTAATATTTTCAATATGATTATTATAATGAATATGTTCAGTAAAGAATAATTTTTTTAAGACTCTCTGGAGGGAATCGATGCCGTCGGCTCAAAAACTGAGTGAAACCTCTTTTGTGGGAAATTTTATGCTGAACAATTTCGTACTTGACGGTTTTTATCACAAAATTAAAGTTAAATATGCTCGGTCTAGCCATCATGTTTTTTACAGCCCTTTAAGTAGGTAAAGGGATATTTCTTTTTAAAACTTGTATCATCGTTAGACACATCCGAGGACAAAATTTCATAAGGATTTATCTAATATTGAGGGATCTGATGACAATGCTGTAAAACATCTTCTCTCTTCTCTCGAATAGATGGATTGGATATTTTTTTAATTCTTAGCATTATGTTGTCATGCCACGAAAATTTGGCAAGATCCTGCCAATCCTGGCTACTGTTCCGGTTCATCAGTTTTCTTCAAATTTGGCGAAAATGTTGAGTTTGGGAAGCTGATTGAGTTTGCCGAAAAAGAAAATCGATGGACCAAAACAATACTCAATATCATGGGGTGTTTCATACCATAGTAACATAATGCCGAAAATTTCAAGAGTACCTACTTTGAAGCTGAAAATTGGAAATTTTGTGCCTTCATTTTTGGAGTGTATACAACCGTGTAATATGCCTACAAAATCACGTTTTTCACGGCCCCCAGAACCTCTGGTAGCGGAACAACTTTTGACGTGAATACGTTCGTTAAATTGACAATCTATATAGTGTACCAAATCGAAAACCGAACCTTGACATGGTAGAGCTCAGAGTAACAAGTAGTTGGATAAAAGAGTGAATAATGTAAAGGTCGCTAAATACGAATCGCTGTTGCCTGTTTCGCAATTCGCGATTTGTAGTTCGCGTTTCGCCATTTTGTCTGGAGTTTCCTTTTTTGCCCCTCCCTCGAAATTGAAGCCCACAAATGATTTACTGTTTCGTCGAGAAATATACTAAAAATATTTTTAGGCCAAAAAATCCTTTGATTTTGTTAAAAAGTTGCTCGGCCTTTAAAAATGTAAACAAATTTATTGACGATAAATAATCTTGGGAAAGGTATTTTCGTCTCATGAAAAAATTCTTCAAACAATTTTAGTAGCGGCCTTAAAAGAACAAGTGAAAAACGAAACTGCTGGATACAAAAAGCGTTTAATAAGAAACACTTTTTGTTTACATTGACGAATATAAATAATATTGATATTTACGTACTTATCAATAAGTATATTGAATTTAGGTAGATCACCGATATGGATAAAATTCGAAACAGATAACGTGACTTATTTTGATGGGCTTGGGAGATATTTTGGAAGAGCACATGAGGGGGAATGAAAGAGAAAATAATTAAAACAAGCTGTTTTGATTCAAAACTGCAAGAGGTTTGGTCTTTGCACCTTTAATGAAAAAATAACGAAGAACAAGAATGGTTATCAGGTTTCTTGAAGAAAGGCAAAGATGACAAATCAATAATTAACTCAATAGATCAATAATTTACAACTAGGAAACATAGAAAAATAATAAAATAACAAAGTTACTCGAAGCAAGACAGTTCACTTAGGTACATGCAATTATTGAATTGGCCAAGTACATAAGTACACTCAAGCTCAAGTAACTGAATTTTGAACTCGAACTAATTTCACACGTGTTGGAATTTACTTAAATGAATGAGACAAGGCAATGGAAAACTAATAAACTAATGACAAAATAATTAATTCCATTTTTCAACTTTTCCACCGAACAAAATTTAAAATCATATGGATAAAGAAAATATTGGTGGTTGTAATAGGTTTTTGGCCACAGTGTTGCCAAACCTAATAAATAAATAAATAAAATTTATAGGTAAAGTAACAATTAGCCTGTGGTCTCTTTCCCATGCAGATAGGAAAATGGAAGTTGTAAGCACTAAAAACGAAAAAACAATGAGTAAATAATGAAATTAATATTTTCTTTTTTGTAAAAAAATTAAAAATTATGAAAGAAAAAAAAACTGGCAGCATAAATTTTTTGTAAAACTTAGTTTGTTATTTCATTCATAATGGAATCGAGAGAGGCGAAGCCGTGCAAAGCTTCCTTAAGCCAGCTCCACGCATTTATCTATTTGCCAAAAATGTTCCACGGTACAGAAATAACTCGGTATGCTCGGTCAACTGACGAAAACAAGGATACACTTAAGCAGAAAATTTGCAGGCATGGTAAGCACAAATATTAGTTCCCTTTGACTTGGGAAAATTTACCCCAACAACAATCACGAACATCGAGCATGTATTCAGCGATGCTCGTCAAATATAAAAACATACCCAAGCAAGTCCACTACACAATCGGTAATTCAGCAAATATTCGTCTATTTGTTAAATGTGTTAGACAAATAGCGAATGTGTGGATCCGACTTTATATTGCTCTTCGATGGACGAACCAAAATTGATGAAAAATTACAATAACAATTTAGAACTCGGAAAGTTGGCCTTTTAGGTTATGTGTACATATCGTATACCTACAAGTCTACGAGAAATAAAGAAATACGTTAAAAATACGAGAAAAAAAGCAATTCTAATCGCGTTACTTTGCTTCTACTATTGTCTTCTAAAAAAAAATTAATTAAAATTAACTGTCTCAAGTGAAAAGTTATGCTCGGTCAAACTTTAAAAAATAACATATTTATACAGGCTAAGTGAGATAACCATTTCTAATTACAAATCTTGTACTGATAACAGTTTTTTTTTTTTTTTTTTTTTTTTTTTATATGTTGTCGGTAAAAAGCAAAGAACCAACTAAACTATAGAATCGGTGTTTTAGACTCGATTTTATACCATTTTTAAATCGATATTTGAGCATTGCTTCGGTGCATTTCATAGTTATCTCAAAATTAATCCTCACTTACTGACTAAATGATTTGATTTTTAAAATAATTCTATCAGTTTTTTTCTGGAGATTTAGTCCCAATTGTAAGGTTCAAAAGTTGGTTAAGTTTAAAAAAAAAATGTTTTATGATTTCGTTTTTTTTTCAAAATTGTTTATCGCGCTATCACCCCTCGTAACTGGTGGAGAATGCATTTTAATTGAAACGAAGCAAGGGAAAATGCGTGGCCAAATGGAAATCAGTCGTGGTGGCCGTCAGTTTTACGCATTTTATGGAATTCCTTACGCCGAACCACCTGTTGGAGAACTCAGATTTGAGGTAACTTTAGTGAAGAAATTTTCAAAATTCCATCAATTAATATGGGTTGTGGTATTGAAATAATTGTTTAATAAAAATGAACTCTTTCGATAACGTTTCTCATTTTTATGGGTGAAGAAAAGTCAGTTTTTGTGAATAAGTATTTAGGTAGCTACCTAACGGAGCCCTGAATGTGAGTGAAAAGACGAGAAAAAAGACATTTATTAAACTCGTCTATAATTTTCTGAGAAAGAAAAAGTAAATTGAAAACCGTAATTTACACAAAATTGAAATTTTAAACAAAGGTGAACATAGGCTACATATTCTCGTTAAGCCATATTTTTATAACTAATTATTTCGAACCATTTTTTAATTTTTCCTATTTGTACGCCATATTCATTACAATTATACATTTTTTCGTAGAAAATGAACTCTTTTGCCATCCAAAAAGAATTTTTCTCATAGTTAATTATCAATTTCAAACTATAGACACTTTGACAGGAAATTATTAATTCATTTTTAATGAAACGGAAACTTTGCCTACGATTGATTGATATACTTATAACAATTAAACTAAGTTTCAATCAACGTTTAATGACTTCAATGACAGATTCTAATGTAACAAAGTACAGATTATACTAACAATTGTGGAGTTGCCTACTGAGCCCCTTAACAATGAATGGTTACAAGAGATTGTGTAACAAAAATAGTTACCAGAGATGGTTATTAAAGAAGATGACTATTCAAAGATTCTTCATGAAATGAAGTTTACATTTAATTTATTCTAATTTTATTAGCGATGAATTCGCAAGCGGATGAATACAAAGTTGTGGTGAGAGATGAATGATGTCATGATTGACCAATGAGATGATTAATTATCCTCACCCTAATTATGTGGCTTGGTCAAGATAGTTCTTCTAGAATAATCGAGAAAATTTGAGAAAAGTATAAGTATATTTTTAGGTAATAAATACCTCCTCTCTTTTAATTATAATGTGTCAAGAAATTTGGGGGGCAAATGAAGGTTATGACAAGTACAAACAAGAATGTGAGAGTGAAAGAGCTATATTATGTGGAGTCTATATTCTGTTTACTATGTTTCTTCGTCATATAGCTGTAAAGATGAATGACAATAATTGACTGATGTGATGATAAATTAATATGAGTGTTAATGAGTAGAAATATATTTTTATATTTAACCTTCACAATTTCAGAGTGACGAAGGAAAGTTTTGATTACCATATATTGTGTAACCATATCTTATAGCTAAATAGTAATTTTGTACATAATTCTGTGCTTACATCCTTATGAGTTATCACAGATGGAAAGATGTTTGCCTGATGCAAAATACTTTAGAATTTACCCCTTAATAGAGTTTAGATGTACGAAGTCTCTAGGCAAGGAATAAGAAATAAATAATTTAATTTGTATACCTCATTTTAGGGGAAAGGGGAAAAATTAATGTCACTTGAGTGGAATTTCTGGGGGGAAGGGGCCTAATAAACGTGGACTCTCTATGGTTATGCTCCTATGTGGAGCTGAAACCATAAGGCTGAAATGGAAAATCACTTTCAACAGAACTTATCAAAACTAAAGTACAGAACTTTTTTGCCATATTGAAAATAGCCTATCTCTTTATTACATTTATCTTTGAAGAATGTTTCCTAAATTAATTTCCACATTAAACCCATTCATCAAACAATTATTTTCTGTGTTTTATAACTGCAAAGTTCCCTCGAAATATTTTTTTATTATTAAAAATAAACTAGGTACGTATTTTTATCATATTCTCATTCTTCTCACTAAGTACATTGATCATAAATATTCTCTTACACCGAGGATGATGTTTCTAAATTCTGCGAATGATTAAAATAACAAGGAATAGGCTGCTTGGTAGACTGCAGTTGTGCATTTCCCAAAGTTTAATTCATATCCAAATAGGTCTTGTGAAATGTAAGCCAATATGCACTGTATTGAACAATGCACGCGTTAGAAAATATTTTGTGAGTAAAAATTCAATGCCACACTTTCACCTTTGACTCGTGCTGCAATCATCACACTCCAAGTAATCAGCACCTGCTTTTCAAATTTATCATTTACTTACATAACTATTTTTCAACAGATACAACTATAGACATGATATATTTTCTATTCAAGAACAGTGAACATATCAAAAACAAAAATACTGATAGTACTCGGAATATCGTTGAAAGATCAATTAATTTACTGATATGGCTTATTTTTATTTTCTACCTACTGTATGTTACAGTTGTATAACTTTGCTAAATTAAAAAACATAAGAATTTTAGATAAGATTGAATATAATATTTGTTGTGAATGCTATTTTACTAAATTAAAAAGATAAGAATTTTAGATAAGATTGAAATACCTATTAAGCTGAGAAATTATAGAAAGGAAAACATTTTTGATGTGTAAATATCTTAGTGCTCTGCCTTCGGAAGATGCTATAAAGGAAAATTACGATCATCAGATTTGCGTAACTCGCATGTCTTACAATACTGTAATACTCTCATTTGTGTGTTAGTTGATGTGTAGGTGTGTAGTTGTGAGCATGTACATTGTGCATGCACACAACCACATACCTACACAATGAGAATTACGTTCAGATATTTTTATATTTACACATCAATCCTTTATGAGCAGCGGAACTCGCGCCTTTTTCTCTTTCAAATTGATTCTAAATTATAAGATAAGATATTGTTTAAGCAAAAAGTTTTAACAACAATAGTTGAAACTTGATAAACAAATTTTACGCTGCCCTTTAAAATTAAAAGAGTAAAAATGTCACAATGAAACTGAAATCGCTGTTGTTGTTGTTGACACAATATTCATTCGTCTATAGTTTTAAACGAATGCGTATCATTTTAAAATAGGGAGAGAAAACAGGTATGACTTCAGGATTTCAATTTGAGGAGAAGTATATAATGAGATTGTGGTTGAGGCCGGTTGTTGAAAAATAATAACATGCAGTCAAAAGGTTTGGGTCACGTAGTTGTCTTGGATATGAGGCCCGAGTTCAAATCCTAGAAATCGCAACATTTTTTATCCAAAAACAAATGGCCTATAGTGAGTTTCTGGTTGAAGTGATCTAAATTACTTGCTGTTGAGGTTTGAGAGCCTCGCAGATCAGGGTCCAGACTTGGATACCAGGAGCCACATATTTTTCCATAGTTTTAAACCATTCTTATTAGTTGGGGTTTGAAATATCCAACGAACTCTTTTTCACATACAAACCAGGAAATCCAACACTACATCCAGCAGCTGATGCATAATAGTAAAAGTATTTAAAAAATTTCAGACAGTACAAAGTTTGTTTCGTTTTCAACAAATAGGAAAAAAAATTTATAAACATTAATTTGATTTTTTGAATAATTTGGAGAAATTTCATAAGTACTTACTTTAGTTTTTTTTTGGTTAACTCATAAATAAGAATAGAAACTGTATCATACACTATTATTTTACTAAATATGCAAACTTGATCAACGTTAATTTAATGATGTTTATAATTTTGTCAGAATCCAGTGCCTGCGAAGAAGTGGGAAAGAATACTGGACGCCACAATATTACCGCCAGCATGTTTCAGTGTTCATTTCAATTCTACTTTTGGCCAAGAAGACTGCCTTTACTTGAATGTTTATACCCCAAGGGTAAGATATTACCACTAACTATGACGCACCTGGCCTAAATTAAAATTATCAAAATTATCATAATTATTTAAAATTTAAAATTATAAGTCTCTGCCTTAAATATGTCTACGTATGCTATTTGCATAACCTAGGCTATTTATTTTTTTCATTTTTTCCTTTTCCATCAACCCTTATCCCACTTCTTTGGTTTTGTCCTGGGTTTGTGGTTGATGTCTAAATTCATATTCCCACTTTCTCATAGCTGGTTTTTATTTTCCCTCTCTCTATTTTCTGACCAAAAGATTATTAATCTTTCTTTTCATATGTTCTACTTTTTTTCAACTGTTCACACAGCGTTTTCTGTCTCTTCAAGCAGTAACACTTATATATCATTTTTGTTTTATATCATAATGATATGTGTCTTTTACACTCAATACATTAGGTAATTTTTATAATCATGGTTTGTTGAATTTCTTTAGTGGCAATGGCCACTGGTGATGTTGTGCCAAGGTACAGCTGAAAATTAACGATCTCAAAATGTAAGTGAATATACCAAAGTACATAGTCAAGGTTTTTGATCATTTTCAAATTCGATCAGCTTGGTCTAAATTTGAGTTCAACGAATTTCTGGCAGGCTATGCAGGTTGGGTGATACTGATTCTGTGGGCATCATCCAGTGTAGGTGGTTAATATCTTGGTTCTCTGGTGTGTGTTTCATGGGGCTAAATATATTGTTGGGACTGAAAGGGGATAGCCAAATTGGCCCCTCTTAGCATACCACAACTAATGTAGTTACCTAAGAGAAAATATAATTAAATTTGTCAAAAAAAAGATTGAAAAGACACAAGAAAGAAAGAATAAATAAATACAGCTTAGAATCGTAATTATTTGAGTTAATTGGGGAGAGGGAGATTGGATACTACAAAAAGTCAAAAAGTCGGTTGACAGGAATTATGGTTTTCAATGTGAAAAAAAGTAAAATACATATGTATTATGTATGTTTGTTTGTATGTTATATGAAATATTTTAGTTCATATTTGTAAAAAAAGTGAGTATAATATGGTAACTAACTAGCATATAAAAAAACAAAATCATGCTTTTAGTAAACAATAAGTTAAAGTTTTAAAATAATTAGTCAGAAGAGATCATTTTTTTTTTTTTTCTATAAGATGTAATTTATAATTTAAAATGAACAAAAATTGGATAGACTGTTTCATTCGAATATTTGAGATATCAGATATTCAGAATCAGGTAGGCCATTGGAATTCTATTGTAAATACATAAATTATGAATAAATTAATACAATCCAAATGGTTAGAAACATGAAGTAAAGGAAGTTTCTTAGTTCTTTTTTCATCAATACTTTTGCCAGATAAGCTAAGTTATCTCTTACAACAAGCTTATAGTACTATGTATCTATATCTATTTTAATGAATTTATTTATTTGAATAAACCTACAGCCTAATGCAAGTAAAATAATTATATTTAAAGAATTATTTAATATGAATGATAAATTATAATTATTTAAAAGTTTTAAATTTATTTGAATTTTAAGTTCATTGTATTTTTTTGCAATATTAATTTATTAATTAATTAATATAATTATATGTTTTATTTATTAATAATAATTATAGTTGCTTCATTAAAGCTAATGCAGTAAAGTTCTTGGCAGTTTCATCTGTGGGAATTATGTTATCAACAAAAACTTATATAATGGTCTTGGTTTATGCAATATTTGCACTTAAAACTAAATTATGTAAATATTTTTCTCAAGGCATTTTTTCCCTATGAGATGAAATTCTAATGTTAATTTGTACCTACATCCAAAAAGGTTTTCATTTTTGCAGTATTTGTTTTCAGATAGACAAAAATTCATCGCTCCCAGTTATGGTGTATGTTTATGGTGGGAATTTTATGTATGGACATGCTTTACCAAATCGGTATGGACCACATTATTTCATGGATAAGGATATAATTATTATTACATTTCACTACAGATTAGGCCCTCTAGGTACTCATTTCATTAATTTCTACTTATTATTTAAAATTTTCCCATGATCTTTTGAAAAACCAAAATAATATTCATTCAGCAAAATTACCACCAAATCAGATAACTGTAGGAGGCTAGTATGATGTGTACTTATATACAGCGTTTTTCTGTAAATCATATACTATAATATGAGTGCAGAATACCTTGTCACCAAAGAATATTAACACAAGAAGGTAATCAACAGATAATTGTGTGTTCTACCACTTCGTATGTACACACATATGGGTAAGTCGAGACCTGAGTGAACACTGACAATTTTAGAGACAGTTTGGACAATTTATATAAGGGCTTATTTACATGCACACATGCACACATACTCACATATGTAGTAAATACCTATGTCCGTGTATAAAGGTGGCTCGTCATTTCTTGTAGAGATAAGAAATAGTGGACCAGTTTGTGTACCAAATTGTGACATCACCGTAATTGTTTTATTAGTCACAGTTTGGTTCTCGTACATTACTTGCAAGTAATTACAAGTAATTACATTTTAACGTTATTAGTGCTTTAGTTTAACATCATAGAAACAAATATTAGCCAGCCTTTTGGCGGCAACTGTTGTTGAAGGGTCCGAGCACTTTTACCTTATATGAGTAATGTCCCCACAATGAGCAATAATTGTATGTATGTATGTATATATGTATTGAGGCGTCCAAAATCAATTTCCTTGTTTCAAGAGGCAATTTGAAATCGATGAGCTCATAAAGTCAACCTTTAATGTATTGTGGTGTTTAAATGATAATGATGTCACAATGTCCTAAAACTAGGGCATCATGCAGCCAAAACACTGAATCGAGGGGTCTTGAATTGTATTTTTAAGACATTTTATTTTTTTGACTTTGACAATATCCTACGGCTGAATTCTTCTTGACTTGAATTAAACTTCTTCGGACACTGTGGAACACAGCTTACAATTGTCTTCATATCTCAGTAAATTAATATGACAAATCAGTAATAAGCTGGGTTGTGTGGACAGAAGAGCCTAACAAAGTTTTGATTCATAAAAGGTTCAAAACCTACAAAAACAAAGAGCAGAATTATTGTTTATCTTCATAAGTGATGGTTGTGTTGTGTAAAAGACTCCTAATATGAAACTTTAGGTCTCGGAGCTTTTGGTTAAAGTGAGGGTGAGGTGAGAAAAGAAACTTACATAGATGAAATCAAATCCACTATGCACTAAAGAAGGCTCTACACGGCCTTTAATTGACAGAGCAAAGCAGTCATCTTGAACTAAGCTTGTCTTGAATTTGTCTTCAATACACCAAATTTCCCTCCTAACAGATGCCAGGAACTCCATCTGATCGTATTGATGACTGATGCTTCACCTCGTAGGTGTTTTCAAAAGATCGCCTTGAAGTGGGATATGGAAACTGACAAAATTAGAAATGACTTGTATGTCATCACTACTGGTCTTTTGTGACGAAAAACATCCCTAATTTGCCTTTTGTCTCCAGCTGAACTTAACTGGAATTCCAACTACCATCCTAGTTGTCTTCAAGGTAGATCAGATTGAAGTTAATCTACATCCTCAGATGGTACACCTAATAAAACTGCCTACGCAAGGACTTTAAGATACAACTTGAGACTTGGACTTGCTACTATCCACCTACACAAGAAGGACTCAATTGCAAAGACGAACCTAGTACCGGGTATCGCCAGAGCAAAAGTAAGAGTGAATAAAAATTAAAATTTGTCTTTGCAAGTTAGCTCTTCTTGTTAGAGAAATTTCCCCACTTATTGTCTGCTTAATTGCCTTCAAACATGTCATGTCGATAATACAAAAAAGCGAGAGGAATTAATATATGTGTGCAGCCAATAAAATTATAGATAGCAAGATATACATGTCGACATACAATAGGCTAAACACACGTGGATGACTGATAGAATGGAATATAATAAAATATAATATGACTGCAAACCGCAAGCAAAGTGTGTAAAGGCGAGAGATAAAGCAAAACAAGGTTGGCTGCATTCATGTCCGTCAATGGGTTTTTACTTTCTATTCAATTTGTGTTCATCCCCATATATCTCATGGCACTAGTCTGTCGGATTGAACCAAATTATTTGTCTGAAGTTGTCTGAATTTGGAAGAATCGTTTGCTGAAATAAAATGTATTATAATTGCCTGAAAGAGAATCAGATTTTATTTCTGTCTTCATGTCTTCATCTGAATACGAGTTCGAATTCGGATAATATAATGTCCAAATTCGAATTTTGTTTCCGAAAAATTGTCTTCGAATTGTGACGTCATTATTTTGTCAGAAATAATTTTTATTTTAAGGTCCAGATCTCAGAATTCTCAGTATGTATGTATGTATGTGTGTATGTATGTATGCAACTGAATTTTGAAGAACTAGACCAACAGTGTTACTGAAATTTACAGGAAAGGGGTTTTTGTGTACAAGAAAATGATCTTAATATATCCCAAATTTTAAGAAATTTTTTTTAGCAGAAGTATGAAAATCTCAATCCATCCATCAGCGCAGAAGCGATAATAAGTAACAAGAATGATGAAAAACATGTGTGGCTAAAAGTAACATATAGGTAAGGTTTTATTAGAAAAATTTATTAGGCCTAGGCTGCGTATGATTATTATGATTATGACTAATATGAAGTAATGAGTATAATATTTCAATCTTCATTTTTTTTTTGAGATATGTTATAAAAATATATTTCTGGAATTCCCCAGAATGAATTAAATTAACAAAATTTTTTATAATTTCCACATCCGAGCAAAGCTGGTGAACCAGGTATTGTGTGTCTATTCTTGATATTCTTATTGATTGCAGCCACTCTGTGCTTTGAATCCCAGGTGTCACATATGAGGGTTGATAGAAATGTAAGATACCTACACTATAAAAAATTAAATATGGAACCAATTAAATTCAAGAGCATATACTTTGAATCCTCAGGCTATACATTCCTTTTCAACATATTTGCTATCAATATTTAGATATTTCTAGTAATAAGAGACGAGTTATTTAATGCCAAGAGCATAAACGTTTTCTTCAATTGAAAACAAATTATGAAGCACATCTTCAGGTTTTTCTAACTTTTTCTCATTTGCAAAATTGAATGGACAGTAAAGTGAGAAATTTCAATAAACATCGTGTTTTTTAAAATCAGCACAGTTTCTTTAATCCTCACACTTTTATCCTTATCAACAACAGATTGCATTGCATTATTGCTTCATCATTAATGATGCTTGGATGCCCTGACTGTTCTTTGTCATGTGTGTATGTGTTTACTCATCCATACTTGAATTTCTGCATCCATTTCCTGATCTTTTGTTTTCTCATCACATTGTTGCCATACACATGCTTTACTGATGAATACTAGGTGGGTTCTCGTTTTTTGCTGGTAAAAACTGGATCACTGAGCAAACTTGACATTTTGCAGGGGGAGGTAAGGGTATTTCCATGCTTCAACACATTTTATACACTATATCATGATCTACATAAAACATACAGTACTCTCACACAAGCCCAGAGACCAACGTCTCACACTAGCTTTGTTAAAATATAATTTTGTTATTTGTCATGTTCTTTATATCATCTATGATCAAACAAGCATTTTTTTCCTTTTTATATAATATTGAATGAATGTTCATATCTATCATCAAAAGTATAAGTGAAGATATGAAAATTTAACAATTATCCCCTCAAAAAATTTCATAAAAAAATGTAACAGATGTGGGAGTTTTAACATGGCGCATCCAGACCTTAAAGCTATGTCTTGACCTATTATGCCATCAGCAGCTTCCCAAATACTCAATTTTTCAACGCCCTATAACACACAAGTGTAGAAACATATACTTAATATAACACATAGTAAAAACATTTTGGCAAATCTGGCATAAGACACTTGTGCCCAGAGTACATAACATTATCAGATGGAGGTCCTAGTGTTGCCTCATTGGAAAAACAAAAGAACGGAACTTTTATTTTCTACCAATTCTCGTACATGATGAATGCACATTGAACTCAATCTTTAAATAAATGGTCTGTGGTGTTCCCATGATTTTTTTGAGGGTATACTATGTGTTCAAGACTTACCTTGCCCAGCCATTGTCTTAGTATTTCATATTTTTTCATGGTTCTGAGATTGTGGTGGGAGTGCACTCAGTTTATTCTATAAAATAAATAAAAATATATAAAAACTTGATAAAAACCAATAAATTAAATAGGTAGGTTCATTATTCTTTCTCTTTCTTTGATCACTTCTTCAATAACTTTTTATCAGTGTGAGTTGTTTGAGAGTCTAGAAGTGATATTTATCCAACATTGGTGACTATTTAGTTGATGATGGAAATGCGAATTCCTTGATCCAATAAGATTCAATTCAGCCTAATCTTTTCTTCTCTTTCAGGATTTCTTAGCACCGGAGATGAAGTAATGCCAGGAAATTATGGACTAAAAGACATCCTGGAGGTTCTACGCTGGGTACAGCACAATATCCAATCATTTGGAGGTGATAAAAATGTGGTAACATTAGCTGGAGGCAGCTCAGGGGGAGAAGCTGTAGCATTCACCTTAGTTTCACCGCTGGCAAAAGGTGAGTATAATGGCATTTTTATTGGAAGAAGAATTAGGTTGAAATTTTTTGGAGGAGACCGGGTTTCCATGGAACACTTTTTTCCTTTTTGTTTCTATTGTGAGCTAGAATTGAGTTAGAAATTTGGGATCAATAAATTTGAAAAGAAGGAACATCTTCAGAGCTTGTATCTACTATACCTACTGTGAAGATAGTTACTTTCTATCTAATTAGTTGCTCGGCACCGATATTTATTAGATACCCATCCAGTCTACTATTTTTTGACTAGCCCTATTCAATCAAACATTGAAAATATTTAAAAATAATGATATAATTATAATGTTATAAAGTATAAGAAAAAAGGTTTAAAATATGTCACAAATCATTTGACCACCATCGAATGAGTAGGTAAATACCTGTAGGTAGGTACACATATTTTAGTTGCATAAACTTGAAAGACAAGCATTTTTAATAATAATTGCAGCTTCCTTTATTTTATACAGGATTATTTCATAGAGGAATTTTGCAAAGTGGGCCACCTAAACCAGTGGCAGAACCAGACTTTGCACGAAGAATAACGTTAAAGTTTACGTCGTTTACTAACTGTCGCCATGTGAATACTTCTTCGGCGGAACAACTGAAATCTTGTTTAAAAAAATTATCAATTTACGAAATAGGCGAAAATATGGAAAAAATATTTGTGAGTCGATCGTAATGAGAACGATTTCTTCACAAAATTTTCAACGAAATTCTGAAATCAGAAAATTTCTTGTTGTCGTTGTTGAATTGTTATTATTATTTTAAATTTGCAGACATTTGATACGATATTACCAAATAATCCGTATGGTCCATCAATTGAAAGTGAAAAAAATTCTGGAGCATTTTTAATTGATAATCCATATAAATTATTGAAAGGAAATATTAATATTCCATTGTTGCTGGGGATAAATTCTGGAGAAGGAGGCATGATGGCAATATGTGAGTAAGAACAATTTTCGATCAATGATCTCATAATTTTTGAAGAGTAAATCGCTTTAAAAATTTCATTCGTAATTGATACCTATATGTTTTCTTTTAGTTACACATTTAGCCGGTGGTACTACTAATAAAATAGCCAACAAGTTGGAAAAAAATTACCGTCAGTATTTCCCAGAATTATTTAACTATGAAAATTCTAACGAAAATGTTGGACTTGTAAAAGAAAAAACAGAAGCTATCGTGACACGTTATTTTGGAGACTCCAAAATCAGTGAAAATCACCATGCTTTTACTCAAGTTAGTATTTAGAATAAACTATACTTATGTAAGATTGTGAAAAATCGTAGCCTACTCATTACATTTAAAAAACATTAAATGACTCACTGTTGCAGATTTTTACTGCAATATTTTCTACAAGGCTAAGAAGAATTGTGAATGCGTACAAGAGTATAAAATACGTTTATTATTATGATCATAGAAATGAGGAGTCATTCGACAAATATTATGGAAATCCAACGGATGAAGATTTAGGTTAGTACCTATTTGAATTCTAATTAAGCATTCGGTGAATTTTTATTTCCGTTACAACTTTTAATTAATACTAAAAATTACTCAAACCTAACCTTTTTTTTTTTGAAGGCGTTCTTCATGGAGATGAATTAATCAGTATGTTTAACTGGTCCGAAGCAATAAAACCAATTGTAAAAGGTGTTGATCTCGTTGTATCTGAACAAGTTCTTGAGCTTTGGGTCAATTTCGCTACATTTGGGTAAAGTTTATAATCACTAATGAGCACACAAATAGGCATAGCAACAAAAAGTTTTAGGGAGAGAGATGTGATCAATTTTTCAGCAGTCGATCTTATTAACACATTCAGTTTATTCCCCCTCCAAAAAAAAAAAAAAAGAAAAAACTAGCGCAGCAATGCTTTGCTAGAAAACCCAGTTTGCAGATAGAGATAGAGATAGAGATAGAAATGAGATAAAGATGGAGATGAAGATAGAGATGGAGAAGGAGAGAGAGAGAGAGAGAGCTTACTTGAAAATATTACAAAATAGTATAGGTAGTAATCTATATTTGTTGGGGCCACCAATCCTTTTTCCCTCACACTCCTGTGAACACTTAACTATCTTTCTGTAAACACTTTTACACTCATAGCTACACTAATACTCATTTTACCTTTCATTTGTTTACTTTTGTACATCTCCACCCATCTTTATTATTTTGTTAATTACATCAAATCTGTCTTCCTAAATCTTTATATGGTAGGATTGCTTGGAATAGATTTTTGTAATCTGAAACAAACAAAACATAATTTTTAATTAATTTTTTGAATTAGAATACTTTTGTCAGGTACAAAAAGTGCTTTGAATCATAATTTTTCTTAATTTCGTGCAAATTTTAAAATAGTTGGGTAACATAGTTCCAACTTGTTTCATCATTGTTCTATTAAGCCGCACCATTTTGGGCAAAAAATTCATTCTTACAGAAATTGTAAAGATTTTGTCATTTGCTGAAAGGGTACTTTTGCCATGCTTGAGTATAAATTCTAGCAAGTTACAAAATGTCCAAGGCTGTTGTTGATTGCTGAACTTCTCAGGAGTCTTGCTTGGGTTGCCTGAAAGTCTATAAAGTCATTAGTTGCCTCTCTGTCTGGGTGAAATTAATTCATAGAAGTCAAATTGGTAAAATGTTGTCTTGAGCTAACACAATTTGAACAGAAAACTACTCTGTAGTTTGAAGCTTACATCGTACAATTGGCTCTACAACATCAAAAACAACTTTAATTGTATATTTAGTAAAAACTGTCAACTCAAAAACATTAAATATCACTCAAATTTAATCGAAGTTCATCCTCAAACAACTCAAGTGCTGTCTTATATATCGTCATATTTGTCAAAATTATAGTCAAATTAGTCATAAAAATGTTCATCACATCGAGAATCATCATAATTCAATGTCATAAAATTGGTCATTGTACTCAAAAAATTATACGTTGCTGTTAAAGTTAGTTCTCCTAACTTCAGGTATTAACCATTTTTTTGTGATTCTTTTATAACTATAGTGCATTTATTATTTATTGTATCAAAATTTTGTGTATAAATCCAAAATTTTCATAATTTTTAGATATTTTTAGCTAAAAAAAAATTATATTTTGACAATTTTCAACAAGTCGGTTGCATATTTTTACACTTTTGTATGAGAGTGTACTTTTTGCAAATTAATTTTTCCTTTTTGGTATTTTTACTGTTTTTGTGGACCTTTATTTTATTTTTTTCATTATTCTTACTTGAGAATCACACAGGGCAATTTTAAATTCTTTTATAATATTCAGATTTAGTTAGCACAGGTATGGCAATCCTAGTCTCATGGCATTTGTTAGGGATTGTATCCTTTGAGTTTATGTTTTTAAATTTTGTTATTCAGTCACTCCATTTATTATGGCTACTGAATCAAATGATCTTATTTCAAACATTTTTCGAGGCACTGGTCATGAAGGATGGCGTGATGAGCACATTAATAGGTAAAGGATGTCAAGTTACAGTTTCTTTAGGTCTTTGAGAGGAATACTATTTTCTTACATCTAATGAAGAAAGGTTAACCTCTCGGATAAAATACTTCCAAATTCAAGAACAACCCAAAGCTCACATCTTTGAAAAATTAGATAACCTCATTCTACATTATATTGAGAATTGCAATGTAGTTTCTTAGATTTTCAAAATACTAGATGCTCAATATAAAAATGTAACTACCACGATTATCATAGTTCTTAAATCAAAATTTAATTACCTCCACTTTGACTCTAGGAATGATAATATTTGATGATATTTGGAACATTTATCTAGCTTGACTGAAGAACTATGAGATACAGGTTACCTCATTACAGAAGAAGATGAGACAGACCAAATAATTATGTCTTTACTAGAAAAATTTGATACACTTTTCTCCAAATTTAGAAATTTAGAAGTCTATAGAAGAAATGTTGAGAGATTTATAAAAGTGATCTTAGAAAAAAGTGATCGTATAGATTATTTGAGAAAAACATTCCCAGGGTTTGATCAACCCAAGTCTTCATATTAATCATTGCAAAATAATAATAGGAATTTTTGAAATAATTGAAAAAATATTCGAATTCTAATTTGAATCAAAATTATAGGACTACAAGTTATTTAAACCATCACAAAAATAAGTCTGAAACCCCAATAATAATAATTATCCTCCAAAGGATAAAGTTGAAAATGTGGATGTCATTTGTTATAGGTGCAATAAAAAGGGACATATGTCTTGTACATGTCTTAATGAAAAGCCTGAACAAACTAACATTCCACATTCCCCCATAACAGTTCGAAACTTCAACAAAGAAATAAAGATGTACTCAAAGTAATGTCTCAGAAGCATATATATTTACATTAAAGCTATGAATTTTGAGTAGAGTACAGTTTCAGTGATATAGACAAAGATGTACGGAGATAAACGAGTGACAGATGGAATAGTGATACAGTGTAGCTGCGAGCAAAGATGTAAAAGTATGTGATAAAGATAGTTGAATGTTCGCAGAAGTGAAAGGGGAGGAGGATTTGTGGTCTCAACAATATTTATATCGATATTAATCGATATTTATATCCTTAGTTATCGATATATCGATATTTCATTGCTGAATTCAGGTTGAGAAATTACAAAAAACTATGAACACTTATCTATATCCTTAACAAAAAATCAATCTATCATGTTTCGTCACTAAAAACAACTTTTGCAGAGATTTTTTATTTCCAGTTTTTTCGAGAACTACTATACCTACTATACCGATGAGCACCAAACTTCTTTCAGACCTGCCCCTATACAATACACTGTTTGCAAGCAAACTGGGTAAAAACTAAGATGATTTAAAACTAGTCCCATAAAATCTTACAATAACAAAAAATTATCACATAAACTTTATAGGGTTGTTGGGTGGGTCCCCTAGATTAACATACTAAAAGTTTCACCCTCCCAACCTCTTAAATTTTTTGAGAGGGGGGTTTGTCCCCAAAAATTTGTTTCTTGCGTTTTTCTCTGAGAAATTTCAGTTTGTGATAAAAATAATTCAATGAAAAATTATTCACCATAAAATTTACTATAATAAAGTTGACGTGCAGTTTTTTTCCAATGCCCCCCTTTCCCTCCACAGAGTCTTGAAAATAACAAAATTAATTGAATATAGTTGTTTTCAAGACTCTCTGGAGGAGAAGGCGACATCAGACAAAAAACTTGGAAGGTGGAAGGAAAGGTAAACAGTTGTGATCTACATAGTATGATAATTATTACAATTATATTTTCCATATTGTTCTATTGAGAATGGTTTATTTAAGACTCTCTGGAGGGAAAGGGGACGACGAAAAAAAAACTGCTTGTGATTGTTTTTGTATGAAATTTTATGGTGATCAATTTGTACAAGTTATGCCTTCAAAGACACAAAATGCAACCAATACAGCCGAATACAGATGGGTATAAGTTAATAATAATATCTATTTACAGTAGGTATTTACGTGACTGTTTCGTATAAAGTAATTGTCTCAGCATTTGTAGCACTATTCATCATTGAAACTATTTCATGCGAATTAAATAAGTCGTCAAATTAGTAAATTATCTCATTTCGCAGTAATAAACACATCATTTCTTTCACTTCAGAGCATATGTGCCTGAAATTTGATAGTAAATATTGGTTTTTTGAAAAATTAGTCAACTACATAATCACCTTTTAACAGATTTTTTTTGCTGATTCACAGTCGTAATAACGTCAATATCGATAGGGACAAAATGCGAAAAACTTTTTGGGGAGCACATTTTTCTTATTTTCCGCCACTTTAAGTGGAGCGAACTAGGAAAATTTTAATGGGCTCTTTTGCGAATTTATCCTCATCCATTGGAGAAAAAAAAATTTGCTACCAATATAGTCGAATGAAAATTTTGCAGTACTTACATTGATTAAGGTATTGAGGGGAAAGGGAGATTTACTGCTAGCAACCAAAAATATGCGAAAGTACATATCTCAATTCACAAATTTGCAATAGAGTATAAATAGTATAAAAGTCTATAATTTATATAACTTAATGCCAGAAGTGGTAAAAATTTTATTTTGTTGTTCCACAACGTTACTTTTCACTTTCCTGCGAAGTGTAATAATTCAATATTGTTATCTAGTTATACCACTTATGCATGGAAAATTATAATGCGTGGGGGCGTGTGGTAATAGTTGCAATTTTGTTGGACTGTTTTTTTTTTTTGTTTTTTTTTTGGAAAGTTAGCTCTTTTTGTGTAAGGCGCTGGTCTACTTTTACTATGATAAATATATTCGTTTAATTTAATAAAATATTTTTAGTGATCCTAATGGTAAAGGCAAAATACTTTGGAGTCCAATGAAGTCATCGAAATTCCAATATTTACACATTAGAGATGGTAAACTCAAAATGGAGACCGAATTAATGGAAGCGGATTGTGAATTTTGGGAAAATTATATTTGGTCGTGATTCGTTTGAACTCTCAACATCGTTTAATTGGGACATTACTTATTAGTGACAAAAAGGGTACCGCCAAATCTGTCCCTATTAAAAGGTTTCTCCTGTATTTCTTAAGTCTAGTAAATTTTAGTTACATTTCTTATGGTGTAGTTTATTTTGATAAGATGAAAAAATACAAATAATTATAATTCGTTGCTTCCAGTTGTAGTGTTCGTGTATAGAGGACGGTATGTGTATGAAAATGTCCTACCAAGCTGATATGGACAACATTATTTCATAGACAAGGATATAATTATTATTATGTTCTACTACACATTAGGTTCTTAAGTTAAATTAAACATCAAATAGTACCTACAGAATCGTTTCACAACCAGGGTGAAAAAGGAATCAAAGAAAATTGCAACTTTTACTGAGTTTCATATAGAAAATTAGCCTCTCCAACAGCCCCAAGGCATAAACCGTAAAGCCAATCACAACCAAATTTGATAGTATGTTTGAATAGTCTTGATAAATTTGTTTTTCAAATTTTGTGATTATTTCTTGAAAATTATTCATTTTAGCGCCATTATGCTATTAAAAATGGAACATAATCGTCCATACCTGACATACCATGTAACCAAGGCACTAAATTTGAATAGTCTTGTCCTCGACTTAGTACTAGTGTTTGAAAATTTCGTGACTATGAAACAAAAGTTACGCCCTGTACCATTTTTATAGGGATGGTACGTACATACAAACATAACTACATGTTACAAATTTTCAAAAATAGTGCCGAAAGTTTCCTTTTTTCATGAAAAATACGTGGAATTGTATTGTTAAAATGCGCGGAACCGTATGATTTATAAAATAGACTTGGCGCGGAACTAATCCACACCATGGGAGGTTTGCGCTCAACTGTAGCACTCCCTCTACCGGAGTCATTGGAAGCTCCCCCATCTACCCAAAACATAAAAACAACCCTCCATACATAAATATTTCAGAACCCAGAAAACATTAAAAAAAATTTTTCACTCACACCACTCGGGCAATAATTGTTTTGTCACCTTATAAAACCCCCCTCTAGTGGTAAATCTTAAGTAAGCCCTATTGCAGTTGAGAGCGGAATATTGATTATAGTCTCTATACAGAAAATTTCTAATTACATCACTGCTTTTTAACTCCCCTAACTGGTCACTACTTTGATAAAACTTACTTTGCCAATTTGGAAAATTTTTTAGCTACACCCTTGCAGGTAAGTACGGTAATTTTTGTTTCACTGAAATTCTCATGATTTCGGACAATCAGCTGTTCGATGGAAAATTACTGTGGTAATAGTTTGCTTTCATTTAGTTCAACTATTTCATTTCTCAATTTTGTTATACTTACTGCATTAGTTATCTTCCCTATCTTTCGATATGGCTTGAAAAAAAAATTTTTTCTTCTTAATCCAAGTTTTAAGTGGGACGTAACCTCACGCTATTCTCTTATCAGTTTATTAATCTGTAAATTTATTCACGTCTAGGGATTTTAATGGTAAAAATGAAAAAATCTGGAATCCGATAATGACGTCGGAGTTTACTTACCTACAACGAATAATGAATTTATGGAATAACAAAATGAATTCTGAAAATATATCCAGTCATAACTAAAAATTTTAGAAACGTATTGAAAATAAAAAATATCAGGGATGAAATGTTAAGACGGTATGAAGGATAGATTGCTGAGATTATAAATTATTGTAAGTTTTTGTAATTATAATATTTAACAGTAACTATGATCACCTTTTGGTAGATAAAAATTTAATTAGTTTATTTGTAAATTTCGAATTTATCTAAACCGAAGACAAAAATTTAGAGATCAATAAATAGTGTGATTTATTATAATTTATATTCAAAGTTTAAGCTTTTGATGATAAAATGCAGTTTTTTTTTTTTTTAAGTGTTATCTATTACTGATTATTTGGAAATAAACTGTTTTCTGCATATCCTAATTTAATATCATACCGAGCTGACCTATCAACTGACTAAAAATTTTTAATTCGAATAAAACTTCAATAAAATATTTACATAAAGAGAACAAAAATCTACTGGCGCAAGTGGGGGGTCTGTGCGCATAAACTTTCTAAGACAATTCTTTTGAAATTTTCCGAAAATGGAAATTATTATGTAAAAATGTTTTATGAGTTTTTTTTTTTTTTTTTTTTTTTTTAAAGAAAACCAGCAAATCAATAACATCAATATTTGAAATTCATTAATTCATCCCACTATTCCCATTGATGACAAGAGATAATTATTTAATTTTTTTTTACGTATTTAATTTTTTCTAATTATATTAACGATCCTTAAATTATATGAAGTTGTTGGTTATCACTATAAACCATTGGCTAATGTTACACTTCCAAAACAAAAATATTGGTTAAGAAAATGGTTTAAATTTCCTACGTTATACGTCAAGAGGGTTGGGTTCTTACCAATATTTGACCTATTTTCAATTACCAAATGATGTCTTGAAGCTGACTATTGACCGAATTGGTCATCATTACTTTTTAGTACGCACCTACAGAGTCGTACGAACTAGAGGCCTAATTTTGATGAGAAAAAAAAAACAAAATTAGATGCCTTCGTGATATTTCTCGGAGGTAGTGAGGCTGACACTGCCAACTAAATTTGATCTTGTCTACTTTCGAGCCTAAAGACAGTTCGTTAATTTCAGCATTCATAAATAAGATTTTATCATCCGCAAAATTGCCTTATGCAAATGCAGCATGTTATTTACCGAAATTTTATAAACATTCTACGAGAATGCAATTTAGATCATGCAAAGAGCATATGAATTAATACTAAAGGCACAATACACTACGTTTTACACGACATTCAGTGACACTCCGTTAAATCTATACGCAGGTACCATTAGAAAAGCATAAGAATTAAGAAATTTGCGTTTTCACCCGAATTTTTGGTCTTTTAATTCTCTTATTTAGCGACATAGCTCCTTTTTAGTCAGAAATGAAATTTTAGAGGAGGCTTCAACAAGAATTAATTGAAAAAACGTTTGATCCATCAGAAGCCGAGAAAATTGAAGAAGACAACGAAATTATGCATAAAATTGATTTAATTTTATGTTATTGCTGGTCAACTTTGATGCACGAGTGTAGCATTTTCTTGAATTTTCTTGGCTTCTAATGGTTGAAATTTCTCGGATTATGACCAAAAATTCGTGTAAAACATAATATTTTCTATGCACTTCAAGTGGCAGGTTTGGGCTTGACGGAGTGGGGATGACGAACTCACCGAAGACGACGTAATCGTGCCTCTGGTATAATTCATATGCTCGTTGATATCATGAGCCTGTAATCAACAGTGCGTCTGCTTCTAGAAGAACCAGATTTTAGTGTCGCAATTTTCGTTGTTAGTTCTCAGTTAGGCATCTCTTACAGAAGTAACAATTCTCGTAAGATTTTTTACCTCAAAATTAGAATATTATTTTATAGTTTCGGTTTAAGTACTTTCACGCAGCGCGGTAAATGTGGAACGTTTACCTACGTGTCCATGTTGTTTAAATAGACCTATACGTACAAATAAAAAATAAATTTTTTGAGCACTTAAAAAACCATTAAAAAAATGGATATCATTCTTTTTTTTGAATCATTTCTATTACTTTGGATATTCCGAGCGGGTGATTGTATTTTTATTGAAACAAAGCAAGGGAAAGTTCGTGGTCAAACAGAAACCAGTCGCAGCGGTCGTCAGTTTAACGCTTTTTACGGAATTCCTTATGCCGAGCCACCCATTGGTGAACTTAGATTTGAGGTACGTATAGGCTTAGTAAAATCTCTTTTCGAAGAAGGAAACATCTAATGAACATTATAATTATGTAAATATTTTTTCCCCTGGAGTTTTGGTTTATTGAATCACGCGGGGAAGAGGGAAGTGGGACATTGTTAGAATCTGCATGTTACTAATGGTCTATCTACCTGAATGTTAGAATTACATGTACTTACGATGCACACCAATTAAACCACACTGGTGGTCTGCGTAGCGTAGTACGGTTAGATGTTCGATATTGTGAGGGTGAAGATCAGTTACCGCCTCCTGTTACATCCTAAAATGGCGGTATACTCGGTTCCGTTTTATTGGTGCTCTAGTACGTGATTAAAAATTTCGTACTGGTATAGACCATTGGCCACCGAATCTTGACCATCGCCTCTCTCACCTGACATCAAATATATATCGTGAACGACGGTGTCGTACACGATTCGATAACGATAATGTGATACAATATCGTTATCTCACTGACGTCGTTGATCGACTCTATGACGTCAGGAGAACAAACCTATCAAAACGTTACCAACTTACACAAACACAGGCAACACAGACAAGTTCGTTACAAGAAATAACGAACGATGTCATTCGGTTAATGGCGACGAACGTGAAAACCACGTTCTTTTATATTTGTCTCACTATATGGTAACAGAGCAACTACGGTCCTCGAAAAGTGTTTATTTTTGTGATTTAAGTGAATTTACGTATTGGTATTCGAAAAGTGTTCGGTTGTGAAACAGCAGGAAGAATAAAACAAGATACAAACGACCATTCAACAGCGCAAACGCATGTCCACAGCGGACACAACAGAACAAAACAGACGTAAGTAATTAAACATAATAGATACAGTCAACTTTTATTACAGAGCATATTCATAGAACTTATTTATATAAACAAGTGAGATAAATGTAATAAGCTAGATCAAATTCCACGTGCGTGAAACATAAGTCAACGTCATATATTAACAGGATATTTGTTTCGCAGATTCAACAATGGGAAAAAAGAAACAGAAAAACACAGAACCAGCAGACACCCAACAAGGAAACCCAAACCCAGATGTAGACGTACATCCATCACCTTTAAAAATTCCAGAACAACCCAGACAACACCCATCACCTCTCACCCGCAACCTATCAACAACGACAACAAACCCACAACAAAAAGCAGTAAATCAAACAAACACAACAGGAGTAACATTAGAACCGAACAAACCCACACAAGTAACAAAATCAATTACGATAACTCTACCGACTACAGTGACACACACAATAACGAAACCAAATCCTCAACAGACATACTCATCCATAGCATTTACGGACAGTCAACAAGTATCAAGGTACAGACCTACAACAATGGCATTATTAACAACGGCTAATAAGCCATACGTAACGCTACCTACACCTAACATAACACAAACACAACCAATTCATGAACCACAAAAACAAACCTATTATACTACGACAAACCTACAACATACACAACAAACGTTCAGAAACCCCCAACGTTCATATATAGAAATATCAATGACGAGAGCGGAAAGCAAAATACAGCAAGCCAGAACATATAACGTAGCCGTATATCAACCAGCAGACGTACGCATTTTTCTCAGTACATTACAATTTCAATTAACAGACCTAGATAACCTCCCTACAGACGCTGACACACAATTTTATCAGAAAGTTTACGACATCAAAGAAGAACTCACAATTCAAATTACTCGACTTAATAACGAATTTGAAGAATTACAAACTGCACGCAAACTACAACAACAACATGCTCAACAATATTTACAAACCAAACAACCTCCTGAAATTTACTGCGAAACAAACATCACCAACTCACCAAGCAAACATCAACGAACAGTCTCACGAACATCCAGCGAGGAAATGCTAAGTCCCCGCTCCACCGGATACTACCGTTCAGGATCTGGTGACAGATACAGACCCACAACACCTACAGGTAATAATCCAGATATCCCTATAATAACCCTTGAACAAACACCAATAAGGAAACGATCATCAAAATGGACTTATAAAGACGATCAAACACCACAAACACCGATCATAGATACAAAAAAATCAAAGATACGAAACACAACAGACGAAACAACACCTCTTGACTTAACTCCTACAAGACGAGATACTCAAACGAACATGAATATATTACCACAAAGAAGGGTCATAATATATAATACACATATACAAAACCCTAACAAACAACCCACAAACGTTATTCCACAACAACCGACAGAAATAACAATGGAACAAATAACTCAAGAAAACAACCAACAAGAACATACAAAAAATACACAAAAACCAACATTACTAAAGAACACACTTTACATACCAAAAGTTTGGGAAATACCCATTGGATCACAAACATTAACTCAATCATGTTTTCTAAAGACACCAAAATACAAATTACCCAAATTTAATGGGAAACGTATATCATATCCAGACTTCATCACATCTTTTATGAAATACATACATATACGAGAAGACATTATAACACCACAGAAATGTAAAATATTAGAAGATGCTATGCCTGAAAACATCAAACAAAGACTAACAACATTAGGCCATAACGAACAAGGCTACTTTAGAAGACTACAATACCTACACGACGAATTTGGAGATGAATCCAGACTGCGGTCAGAACTATGGCAAACTCTAAATAACATACCTTTAGCACAAAATACAAAAGAAAGTTTACGCACCACATACGACAAAACGTGCATGTTGCTAGACACCATACACGACTTCGTACCAGAATTAACAGACGACCTCACCTTTCCAACATTACTAAGAATATTTCCAAGAAATTCATATTCCAACAGGATAGATATATCTAAACCAAACTCAAAAGCGGTTTTAGAAGCAGTATACCAAGAAATTAAAACAAGAGACTTAACAGAAAAGCCTGACATAACAAAAGAAATATACAAAACGCAAGAAACACAACAACAAAATAACACATACCATAGAGACAGAACATATAACAATCCTAACAGACGTCAACATAATAGACTACAATATAATAAACCTAATAACAATAAAAATACAACAGAAACCCAAGCACAGCTTAAAAGCAGTCCCAATTTTCATACAAATATTGACCAAGGTAAACCTTCGCCAGAACGCTATATAGATAACGATATAGATGAAATTTCTGTTCCAGTATATCATTCAAAAACAGACCCGGACACCAGTATCCCAGAACAACTGTACAGATTCCCAGCAATACCGACGAAACAAAGATGCATGTTCTGTAAAGGACCACATTGGAGCTACCTTTGCTGCCACAAAAGTTACAACACACTAGAAAACAGACGTACATACTTCAGACAATATAATTTATGCCCCAAATGCGGAATCCTAGCTACAGCAGACCACTGTAACCAGCCACAACGGAGATGCAGATGGTTCCAGTGCCAACAGACCAGTGCACACCATTCAGCCCTATGTCCCAGAATCACGTACCCACTAACCAAACAGGAAGCAAACCGATACTTAGAAAAAGTCATAGAACTACAAACCAAATTCCCAACACGTAAGCAAGAAGAAAACAATACAAAAACACAGGTAGTACAAGATACTAATAATCTAACTTCCTTACAGCACCTCCAGAACCGAAAAAACAGACACTCTCCTACTACAGAGATTAATCCAACGACAATCGAACAGACTATATCAACATTAGCGCAAATCGAAGAAACAGTTCTCCAACCACCAATACCAAGTAAGTTAAATTTATTTACAATTCTATCTACAAATAGTAAATTTCTTACATTTTGTACAAACATACGTAACCCTCAAACACTACAAACACATCCGATAAATGCATTCTTTGATTCAGGGAGCACTAAAACATATATAATAGAAAACATTGCTATACAAACACTTCAACTACCAATCATAGACACACATTCTCTAAAGTTAACAGGAATACAAAATCAAACAACACAAACATTCCATACAAATATTGTCACCTTTGAAATAGAATATGGCATACAAAAATTCTCAAACATAATAGCTAGGACAGTACAAAACATATCTAACAAATTAGACACGCAAAACATAAAAGAAATTAAACAAACATACCCAAAATATAAAAACTTACGATTCGCACAAACATTAAAAACAACATCACAAATACACATACTACTCGGGAATGAATACATGTGGCAATTTATTAAATCAATCACACACATCTCACCATCAATACAACTAATTGAAACAAACTTCGGATTCCACATAACTGGACAATTAACAGATAACCCAGAACCAACAAAAAATGAACATATATATTTCTCATCAGAACTAGACGTAGAAAGGTTATGGAAATTAGAAACAATAGGGATAACAACACCAGACCTAACAATAGAGCAAGAAGAACAAAAAGCAATAGAATTATTTTACAAAAACATAAAACTCGTAAATGGAAGGTACCAAGTACGATGGCCATGGAAAATATATCCACCCCCATTACCAGACAACTACTCCTTAGCATTCAGCAGACTTAAAAGCCAAATACCACATATGCGTAACTCACCTGAATTTTTCCAAAAATACGATGCATACTTCCAAGAACTATTCAAAAATGATATAATAGAAGTAGTCAACAACAAACATACATCAGAACCAGTACATTACTTAGCACATCACGGAATAATAGACCCAACCAAACTCACACACCCGATTAGAATAGTTTTTGACGGATCAGCCAAAACTAAAAAAGCAAACCATTCAATGAATGATTGTATACATAAAGGATTAAAACTTCTCGCAGACCTCGTAAAACTATTCATAACATTCAGATTAAACCCAATTGGTATAAGTGCAGACATTAGGAAAGCATTTTTACAACTAGAATTAAACCCATCAGACCGAGACGTCACAAGATTTCTATGGCTCAAAGACCCGAACAAACCATTAGCAAACCACAATCTTATAATCATCAGATTCAAAAGAGTACCATTTGGTGTCATAGCATCACCATTTTTACTTGCAGCAACACTACTATATCACTTTCAAAACACTAACCCTCAATTTTATAACATTCTAACAAATCACTTTTATGTAGACAACCTAATCACATCAGTTTCAACAAACGAACAAGCACTTAAATTATACAATGCATCTAACAAAACTTTCAATGACATTTCCATGGAATTAGCACAATGGGCAACTAATGACTCAGAATTACGAACTCATTTTACAGACAAAAACGCAATACAAAAACCACCTGTTAAAATACTAGGCATTCAATGGGACTACACAAAAGACATACTCTACTTAAAACCAAAAATGAAAATCCCCGAACAACATACAAAAAGAACCTTTGTAAGTAACTTTTCAGCAATTTTCGACCCACTAGGATGGTTCGCACCATTATTAGTCCCAGCAAAAGCTTTCGTACGAACTTTATGGGACCAAAAACAAGAATGGGACACACCATTACCACTCTCTTTAATACCAATAGCAGAAAACATTATAACAGACATAAGCAAATGTAACGACATATGTTTCCAAAGAAAATTTTTTCAAAAACCATTTATACCAGAACAAGCAGAAATTCACATATTTGTAGACGCCTCCACAATAGCATATTCAGCAGTAGCATATCTAAGATACAAAACAAACAATATACACACATTAAGATTCCTGATAGGAAAATGCCGACTAACACCAGCAAAAACACACACAATACCAAAATTAGAACTAATAGCAGCATTACTGGGAGCACGGCTCATTAAATTCCTTAGAGAAACATTACAAGTATCACATAACAAACCATCTTTCCTATGGTCTGATAGTAAATGCGTACTCATCTGGCTCACACAAAGAAAAATTCTACCCCCCTTTACACAAAACAGAGTTAAAGAGATCATATCAATCCCAAACACACTATACCAATACGTACCAACCAAAGAAAACCCAGCAGACATAGGATCCAGAGGAGAAAACCTAACATCCTTAACGCAATCAAAATGGTTCACAGGACCAGAATGGCTAGCAAAAGAAAAAACAGAATGGCCACAAACGGATTTACATACATTAAAAGACGAAACCTCAGAAATCCAGACAGAAGAACAACACGAACAAACTTTCTGTACCATAGCAGAATCCTTACATGACTACGCTCAACCATACACTAATGAAACAATATTAAATAACACATATAATGACCATACATATACACGTAAACACAGACAAACACAATCTAGAACATACAAAATCCCACATTACGAACAAATATCGGAAACAACCAACAACAACAAGACAAATCCCGATATTGACCACGAAGAAATAATTGACAATACATCAAAGACACAACATTCACACCCATACCTAGATCACGAAGAAATAATCACGAATTCTACATCACAAAACACAAATACATTCATCACGTATATATATGGTAAAAACTTAACACCATTTGACCTAGACCTTTATAAATTCTCTTCATTACAAAAATTAATCAAGACCTTCCAAATTACGATAAAAGCATTAAAACAATTTAGAGAAAAAACAGCAAACAATAAATCTCTTACAATACCATACCTTCACACAAATTACCAATTTTTCCAGATACTAACTATTTTCATAAATGCAGAACAAAGAAAATATTGTAAACCCATATTCCAACAATTGCAACAAACAGACCCACCACCATACGCAATATTCAAAAAATTTCACATAAAATTAGACAAAGACAACATGCTCAGATTACATAATTACCTACCTCCACATACATTACATACACAAACTTATACACCATATTTACTACCCCCACAATCACACTTAACTAAATTAATAATATTATACATACATGAAAAAGGTTACCATAGTGGAACCAGATATACGGTCGCAAAATTTAGAAAAAATTTCTTCACAACAAGCATAAACAAACTAGTCATATCAACAATTCGAAAAAATTGTTATAAATGTAAAATTCATTCGAGAAAACCCTATAAACAACCACCCTTTTCAACCATGCCAGATTTCAGACTTAATGAGAAGGCTCATCCGTTCACACACACTGGGGTCGATATATTTGGACCATTTTATACATATAATAAAATAATAAAACAACGTTCACAACAAATTTCACCATCAACATCACCATCCAAAAGATGGATTCTCATATTCACCTGCCTCACTATACGAGCAGTATATTTAATACCCATCAAATCTTTACAAACAGAGGAAATTTGGTGTGCATTTCACTCATTTTTCGCAGACAGAGGAACACCCAAAATAATACTGTCTGATAATGCGGCACAATTCAGAGTCATCAACACAAACATAACAAACTTCTGGAACAATATAACAAATAACAATAAAATACAAAATTATTTATACGAAAATAACATACAATGGAAATTTATACCAGCTAAAGCCCCATGGTACGGTGCCACTTACGAACGCCTAATTGGCATTATCAAACAATCTTACTACAAGACTGTAGGACACTACCCCATATACATACACACATTTCACATCACTATCAAACAACTACAAATAATGATTAACGAAAGACCTTTATGCCCAGAATCAGAAACATCAACATACTCATACCTTACACCAGCCAACTTTCTTCACGCAAACTTTCAACATACAATACTACAATCAGACAAACCAAATGTCAACCATACATCAACAGAAAAACATTTACAACACATATGGAAAATAGACCAAATATACCTAAAAAACTTATGGATACAATGGAAACAAAATTACCTCACATATCTTAGGGACAAACAACCACAACCGATACCAAATAATTACCATACAAACGACGATTTACCAAAAATCGGAGATTTAGTACACGTCATAGACGTCGCATCCACACCCAACAAACCACAACTTGCAGTAATTAAAGAATTACATAAATCCCCAGACCAAATTATAAGATCAGCCTCCATTATGTTTCCAAACGGAACACTTACCACCAGACCCCTCAAATATTTAGCACCATTAGAGCTAAATTCTCAAGCGGCCTTGCAACATCCACACACAAAAGTAGTGGCCCAAAAAACATAACATCTACGAATTATCATAAATAATTCGTAGCTCAGACCGTCTTTAGGAGAATCTACTCTGGGTAGACTTATAAACAAAACAGACCGAGTTTGCAACCAGAGGACCCACTGTGGAACCAATATAAAGATTGGAGAAGCAGGTGACGTGTAACAAACCAACAATATAAACACTAGCCAACCATCTTTTATCCTCACAGAAGGAAAAACGATGCAGTTGACGTGTTTATTAACAAACAATGATTATATAAAATAATGCATTTTATTCTTTTCACAGAATCACAAATATACCTGAAAGAAAGAGACAAACCAGAATAGAATAACATCAGAAGCATGACGCCGAACACGAATCATCATACAAGAAACTAGCTGTGATCATAGAACTTCAAACTGGAAACTAACTGTGATAAGAGACCTTCAAACAACAAGAGAAGAAGGCAGATCTCAACATTTACCAATATATTAAATAAATTTAACAAATAAACGTTCCTTAAGTCAAATTAAACATTCAAAATATGTGATACCAAACGTTCCTAAACCTTATATATATTATTGTTTCCATAATTATTAAGCATTGTTATTTTGTATATAAAATAAATGAGTTTATAATTTGTATATCTTGTTCTTTATTTATTATAACGTCAATAAACAATTCACAGACAACAAACACACTAACTATCACACAACAAACCTATCAATACAATACAAAAAAAAAAAAAAAAAAAAAAAAAAAACACAAACAAACAAATTAAGACAAATAATAGACAAATTCCTCGATGACTTCTACAAGGAAGGGAAAATGGGATAGACTGAGACTTCCCCCCCCGAGTATCGTGAACGACGGTGTCGTACACGATTCGATAACGATAATGTGATACAATATCGTTATCTCACTGATGTCATTGATCGACTCTATGACGTCAGGAGAACAAACCTATCAAAACGTTACCAACTTACACAAACACAGGCAACACAGACAAGTTCGTTACAAGAAATAACGAACGATGTCATTCGGTTAATGGCGACGAACGTGAAAACCACGTTCTTTTATATTTGTCTCACTATAATATATTCTCCAGATGCTGGGTAAAATGGCAGAATAGCTAAAGCCACAGATATGTACTATATATGTAAAGTTCAATATATCTCACTTCGATAACTATTCACTACCTCTCCGCCAGGAGCGCTATTATCTTAATACTGTGTACAACAAGATTGCATTTCTGATAACATCAGTTATTGCATTGTCATTCTGTTCTCAAGATGTCTGCTTAATTTAATGTAATTAGATTCGCCTTTTATATCTTAATAATTGATTTCTCTATTTAGGTAAGTCCGCCTTTACATATTTATTTTGTACCTCGTTTAATTATAGATCGTCTTATTAATAAAAACTCTATTTAGATGCAATCAATGAATTCATTTCGACGACGAATCCTACATATATATTGAGAAGTCTGAGATTTTGTGACTTAAAAATAAAAATAATTTTAAATTATAATGATGACAAAAGTATGAAGACATCATGGAAGCCATGAAACACGAATTCGGACATTTTAGTATCCGAATTCAAATTGGTTTTCAAGACAAAATATGATGATAGTAATCGAATTTGATTCTCTTTCAGACAACTTCTAATATTTTATCTAGTCTTGTATATTACAGAGCCGACATATTCATAATTTGACAATTTTCTACAAGATGATTTGATTTAATGTGCTCAGTTGATGACATGAAATGAATATGGGCAAACAGAAATTCAATAGAGAGTAAAAATCCATCAGTTAAAATGCATGCAGCCAACATCCATTTTGCTTTATCGCTTGGTACTCTTGCACTTTGCTTATTGTACATCGACATGTATATTTGCTGACTTTTGTGTGCTTGTTTATATACTTATTTTTATGCTTTTAATATTATTTGCATCATGTGTTTATAGACTATTAGCAGACAATAAGTGGGGAAATTTTGCCAACAAGAAGAACTGACTTGTAAAAAAGAATTCTTTTTTTCAAACACTCTTGTTCTAACAATACTAGGTACTAGGTTTGTTTTTAGAAGTAGTCCTTCTTGTGTAGACAGATAGTAGTAAGTCCGAATCTCAAGTTGTACGTTAAAGTCCTTGCGTAGGAAATTTAATAAAGTGTACCATCTTCGGATGTAGATTATTTCGAACATAGATCTACCTTTGCAGACACTAGGATGGTAGTTGAACTTAGGCTAGGTTAGGTTGAAGACAAAATACAAATTAGGAATATTCTTTCATCATGAAGGATCAGTAATGACTACAAAAAAGTCATTCTTAAAATGTCAATTTCATATCGCACTTCAAGGTGATCTTTTATGAAACACCTGTGAGTTGATATATACAGTCGACAATACGATCAGATGGAGTTCTTAGCATCTGTTAGGAGGGAAATTTGGTGTGTTGCTGACAAACTTTAGACAAGCTTTGTCAAGATGATTGCATTGCTCTGTCATTAAAGGCTGTGTAGAGCCTTCCTTTGCACATAGTGAATTTGATTTCATCTATGTTAGTTTTTTATTTCTCACCTCATTCTCTCACCCACCAAAAGCTCCAAAGCCTAAAGTTTCTGATAGGAGAATTTTACACAACCAAATCACCATCTCTTATGAAGACAAACAATTAAGTGAAGACAAAAGAACTTTCTGATGGTTTCCCCTATTTTTTGTCTGCTGTTGATGTTAAAACTTCCATCACATAAACTCATGCACATAATTCGATCGCATCTTATCTTTCTTCTTTCTTTTGTACTACACTCGTTCATTCTGTCTTCTTATCGCCTTTTTCTAACCATTTTTAGCATGTACTTTTTCTTAGAATACCTATTCGATTTCTGTTCTTAATTTTCTCTCGTCGAGTTTAGTTTGTTGTTTCATTCTTTTACTTGATGTCTTTAAAAAAAAAAATTTTTTTGTCATGTTAAAGTACAGTTTGTTTAATTTTGTTTTCAGTTTTATTTTATTTTAATTTATTCAAAATAGTCCGCCCACATTTTGGTCCTTTGGGCTGGATGCCATCTCAACTAGCCCTTTGGTTTTGTTTCTTGCATTCATCATATTGTTAGAGTCCAGTCAAGCCATGGTTGGTTCCAGAATTTCAGTTTGTTTTTGATACAGTCCACTACATCAGATCGTAAGTTCGTCATTATCTTATTGTTTGTCATGGATGCTCTAAGGAAAGAACTTAGAGTCCTAAAATTAAACGCTACTCGTATCAAGTCTTCAATGGAGGAGATTTGTAAAAAACCTGTTACAATTGAAAATCTATCGAAGTTGGAAGCGATTATTTCCATGTATCTTCTTCCAAACAAAGAAAAAACTGAAAAAACAATTGAAAATTTGCTTATCTTGCTTGACCCAGATACCAATGTTGAACATAAAAAATTAGAAGATCGTTTGTTAGCTGATTTGGATGATTTGATCGAAGTTGGTTCAACATATCAGGGTAGAGTAAAATTGTTTCACTCAAAGCTGTCCACTGAAAAGTCTCGACAATCCATTATAACAGCACCATCAGCTGCAAACAGATCGTTTAGTACCACAACATTTCCCAAATTAAAAGAGATCGAACCACCAAAATTCGATGGTGATTTATCAAAGTTTTTTGAGTGGAAAAATTTGTTTGAAAATTTAGTTCATAACAATGACAATTTGTCAAATGTTCAAAAACTTTGGTACCTGAAAAAAGCAATTAAAAGATATCAAAAATTTGCTTGATGATTTCGGCGTGTCAGATGAGGCCTACGTTGATGCATGGTCATATATTTTGTCTCGTTTTGAGAAAAAATGATCGATAATTCTCACACTTTTTCATAAGCTAATTGATATCGAACAGCTGAAAGATGAAAAAGGTATTCAAAAACTCATTGATAGAATTAATGGTACAATTTGTGGTCTAAAAGCAGCTGGAGAAAAAGTCGAAGACACCTTCTCAAAATTTATCGCATTCCTTGCTGGTTTGAAACTTTATCCTGTAACCTTCCGCGATTGGGAAAATTCGTTAGTGTCGGTTAATGATTATCCAAAATTTGATCAACTAAGCAAGTTTTTACAAAATCGTGCGTTCGCAGTCGATGATCGAATTAAATGTGACAAATCGCTTAAACCTGTTGTAAAAAAAAGCTCGTCTGAACAAAAATCGTATACTACAGTCAAAAATAAATGTGTGTGTTCAAATTCCCATTATCTTAATCAATGCTCAGAATTCTTAAATATATCGCCCCAAGATCATTACGAAATTGTGACGAAAAATCGGCTTTGTTTAATTTGTTTTAATTTTGGTCACTCTGTTAGTAATTGTACATCTCGTTTTGTTTGTAAATGCGGTGCAAAACATAATTCATTGCTTCATTTTGAATTTAAAAATCCAAAGAGTAGTTCGTCGAAAGAGCCTGTGGTAGATAGGCCTAAAGAAAGTGTCGTTATTGCTAAATCGTCCTTATCGTGTTTAAATTCAGTCGAAAAGTTCGTGTTACTGCCATCTGCAGTTGTAAAATTTGTGTGTGGTAGTGTATCTGGTACTTGTCGTGTTTTACTAGATAGCTGTTCACAGCCTAATTTAATTTCTGATACGTTCGTTCGTAAATTCAAATTACCAATTTGTTCGATAAACCACGGTAACTCAGTTAAAGGTGTTTCGTCAGCGCCAATTCAAGTATCGCATTCCGTGTTATTAAAAATGGTTTCCAATTTTAAATCATATCAAATTGATGTTGTTGCTGACATTGTTCCTGCATCCTCATTGTTGTATTCAGTTTATTTCAACAGTTCCACATCCATCATCGATAAACTTCGCAAATTTTGTCTTGCTGATCCTGCCTTTTTGAAGGAGAATGTAGCAGTTCCTAATATCGATCTTATTATTGGTGCAGAGCATTCTGAAAAAATTATATGTGACAAATCACACTCGCTTGAAAATGGTTTGTTCGTACGCCTGTCCAAATTTGCTGGGTTGTTTCTGGTCTTGCTCCACAAGTCCAAAAGTCATCCTCTTCTCAGTTCTCTGGATGTACACTACAAGAAATTGATAATAATCTTTGCCGATTTTGGGAGTTGGAGGAAGCTACACCAATAAGTTCATCAAAGTCATTTAAAATTGATCGGTTTCAAGAGCATTTTGAGAAAACTTATTCATTTGCACCTGATGGTAAATTTGTCATAAAATTGCCACTCAAACTTGATCGTTCATCCATTGCTAATAATTGTAATTGTGCCATAGCGAGTCTTTTGAAAGTTGAATGCTCACTAAATGAGGAACTAAAACTAAAGTACATCGATTTCATGAAAGAATACCAAGCTATAGACCATATGTCGATCTCTAAACCTACAAATGGCTCTCATTATTTTATTCCACATGGGGAAGTGCTTCATCCAGAAAGTTCAACCACCTCCTTGCGTGTTGTTTTTAATGCATCGTCGTCTGTTAAGGGGAGCTCATCCTTAAATGATGCGCTAATGACAGGTACCAATATTCAGCGAGAACTGTTTGATATACTCGTTTCCTTGCGAATGTATAAGTTTTGTTTTGTCGCTGATATTACTAAAATGTATCGCATGATATGGGTGCATGAAGAAGACCGGGACATACAACGTATTTTGTGGAGAGAAAAGTTGACAGAACCAATTCGAGAGTACCGTTTAAATACAGTCACATATGGCACTGCTTCAGCATCATTTATTGCCACAAACTGCTTACAAATTGTTGCAAAAAATTTGGCTGATTCTCATCCAATTGCCACTCGTCTCATTTGTGATAATTTCTATATGGATAATTTAATTTGAAGCGCCAATTCAAAAGATGAAATTATCGAGTTGTAATCAACTATTCACAACGCTCTCGCTGAGCGTGGGTTTATTCTTCGCAAATATGACAGTAATTGTGTCGAATTACTTAGTAAAATTGCTCCTGAATCACATGCATTATCGTTGTTAATTGAATTTGAAAAAATTGCTGTTTTAGGCCTACGTTGGCAAATATAGTGTTAGAATTAATTTAGATTCGTTTTCAGAAAATATTGTTTTCACTAAAAGAATTATCTTCTCGTTAATTATGCGGATCTTTGATCCTCTCGGTTTTGTGTCACCAGTAACTATTCGTGGTAAAGTAATTATGCAGTCTTTGTGGCTCAAAGGGAAATCATGGGATGATCCAGTTTCTGAAGTGTTAACACAATTGTTTGTAAATTACATGCGCAATTTGTTGAATCTAAGGTCATTCGTTGTTCCTTGCGATATTTTTCTACTACCTCATAGTGAACTTATTGCTTTTTGTGACGCGAGTGAAAAAGCGTATTGTGTTGTAATCTATATTCGGTCTTTTATTAATGAATCTTACTCCTGTAAAATGTTGTGTTCGAAAAATTGTATCGCTCCAGTTCGTGCTCTAACCATTCCGCATTTAGAATTACAAGCAGCCGAATTAGCAACTTCTTTAATTAATCGTATTGCTTCTAATATGAACATTTTACCTCATTTAATTCATGCATTTTCAGATTCAACTGTTGTATTATGCTGGCTTTCTAAACCAGCTAATGATTGGAAATTGTTCGTATCTAATCATGTTAGCAAAATCATAAATATCGTACCGTTTGAACATTGGCATTACATTCCATCCAGTGAGAAACCTGCCGATTTAGCCACTCGAGGCATAGGTGCTGAAAATTTTTTGAACCTCGATTTGTGGACAAATGGTCCTAATTTCTTACTGTCAAATAATGCATTTTCTTACTTTAAAATACCTAATGTTGATGTGCATAATACCTTAGAAAAAATAAAATGTGTAACATTAAATATTATTTTAATTGATAATGTTTTAACTCGATTCTCATCTTTTAATCGTATGATCCGTACTATCGCTTACATGTATCGATTTGTCAGTTTTTGTAGAACACGCAATAAATTTATCGATTTTTCACTGCACAAAACGGAAATCAGTCATGCAATAAATGTAGTTGTACGTGTTTCTCAAAAAATCTGTTTCATTGAAGATATAACTAGACTGAAAAATGGGCAATCTTTAAAGAAGAAAAGTACGCTACGTTCGTTGGACCCATTTTTAGATGAGTTTGGTATTCTGCGAGTTGGTGGTAGACTGGAAAAGTTGCCTTGGTCGTTGCAGAAGAAACATCCAATCTTCATTAGCACCAAATCTCACTTTGCTCGATTGCTAGTACACCACGCACATGAAAAATACTATCATGCAGGTCGATCATTCTTGGCTGCATTTTTTGCGTCTCAATATTGGTTTATCGGCGGTCGTACTAATTTATTAAAATTCGTCATTCGTAGCTGCGTTCTGTGTACCAGAATAAAGGGCAAGGTTGCTGAGCAATTGATGGGACAGTTACCTCAATCTCGTGTTTCAATTGCAAAAGTATTTACATATGTTGGTATCGATTTTGCTGGGCCCTTCCAGTGTAAATGTGTAGCGCATAGAACTACACGTTTATACAAAATTTACTTTGCGATTTTTGTTTGTCTAACTGTGCGCGCTATTCACATTGAGATTGTATCAGATTTGTCAACGTCCAAGTTTTTGGAGGCATTACAACGCTTCATCGCTCGTCGAGGGCTACCTGCCAAAATCTTCTCAGATAACGGAACAAATTTTGTCGGTGCATCAAATTTTTTCAATGACAATCGTACAGATATCTTGAATGCTGCAACACTCATTGGTTTTGAGTGGCACTTCATACCACCAAGTTTGCCTCTTTTTGGAGGTATATGGGAATCAGCAGTTTGATCGTTTAAACTCCATCTATCAACTGTAATCAAAAATACAGTGTTGTCCTTCGAAGAATACTGTACCTTAGCTGCTAAAGTCGAAGCTGTTTTGAACTCTCGCCCGATTGCCTACAAACAAAACATCAAACAGGGAAGTGAGCCATTGACCCCTGCACATTTTCTCGTTGGTCAGTCACTATTATCTACACCTGTAATTGATGATGATTTATCGCTGCCATTATCAAATCGACTACAGTTGATTCAAAATATGGCAAAAGGTTTTTGGTCAAAGTGGTCTAAGGATTATTTAAACCAGTTACAGCAATGAGGCAAATGGTTTGATTGAAAACCCAACATTCAAGTTGGTCAACTTGTTCTGCTATGTGATGAGAACCAACCCCCCTTTAAATGCCACTTGGTATCATCGAGCTATGTCACACTGGACAGGATAGTCTTACTCGAGTCGTTGATGTTCGATTTAAAGGTGGAATCCGTTCCAGATCATTGTCTTCGATAGTCCTACTTCCTTTGGATACTGAACCTGGGGTTCAACCTGGGGAGTCTGTTGATGTTAAAACTTCCATCACATAAACTCACGCACATAATTCGATCGCATCTTATCTTTCTTCTTTCTTTTGTACTACACTCGTTCATTCTGTCTTCTTATCACCTTTTTCTAACCGTTTTTAGCATGTACTTTTTCTTACAATACCTATTCAATTTCTGTTCTTAATTTTCTCTCGTCGAGTTTAGTTTGTAGTTTCATTCTTTTACTTGATGTCTTTAAAAAAAAAAAATTTTGTCATGTTAAAGTACAGTTTGTTTAATTTTGTTTTCAGTTTTATTTTATTTAAATTTATTCAAAATAGTCCGCCCACATCTGCAATAGCTTTTTTTTTTCTGCTTTACACTTTGTTCTATCCGCTTTGTCGATACTGTAGTTCTTTCGTAATATTATAGTCTTTGACAAAATAATTCTGTTGTTTGTCTTTTAAGTTCCAAACCTCTTATGGATTGAAACTTTGTTAGGTTCTTCTGTTGACACTCCACGCTTATTGCTGATTGATTCATCACATTAATTTGCTGACATATGAAGACAATGTAAACTTCATTCCATCATGTTCAAGAAACCTAATTCAAGTAAAAAAGAATTTAGCCGTAGGGTTTGACAAAGTTAAAAAAATAAAACACCTTAAAGTTATAATTCAAGACCCATTAAATCAGGGTTTCGGCTGCATGATGTCTTAGTTTTAAGACATTGTGACGTCATTAGTATTTAAACACCACTATACACGAAGGTTGACTTTATCAGCTGTTTCATTTCGGACATCTCAATATATATATAACCTAGATACCTAACTTGCCTGTTTTCAGCCACCTTTGTTTCCCCTTACCACACCACACCAAAGTAAACAAAAGCTGTTGGCACTTTACACACACAATTGTACCCATTTATATCACACTTATACACACTAGAAAATACCATATTATAAATTATAAGAAAATTAATTTTTTTTGCCCTGTAATAATAATTTTTGTATCCTGATTTCAATCTTAAAGACTGATAGAATATGACATCAGAACACACGCATTAATTAACATACAGTACTTATTTGAAAATAGCCTTTTTTGTATAGGAAATGCATTCCACACAATTTTTTTGTCAACAGGCCAGGGGATTGATGCAACATCTCAACACTCCATAGGGTAAATGCTTAACATAGTGAAAGCAGCAAGTTAGGTATTTACCTTATATAAATGTAGATATCTGTAGTTATAGCTTAATTTAAAAAAATGAAACTCACCACCATTTTGGGTAGGGCCTATAATTTTGGTTCTCACTATCTATTAGGCCTGTAGTACCAATTTTAAGATCATGCACCAAATCACTATGGTACAGTGGCTTAGAAATGGGGGTACAATGTACCCCCAAACAAAAAATGGGGGTATAAAGTATCATTTGTACCCCCAAAAACATTTTTAATAAACAAAACGATAGTTTGTATGACAGGTATCATGTTCAAGTATTTTACATGTGACCTGAAGAATAAGGAAAATCATATTTTTAACCAACTTTCTAAAAAATGGAGGTTCCTTATTAATTTGATCTGTGTACTGTATAGCCGAGTTTTTTAATGTTTTTTGAGTACAACTTCTCACTCTTAGAACCAGTGCTGTCAAGCTATATAACTGAAACCTAAAAGCTAAAAGCTAAAAAAAACTGTATTTTTGGTATTTTCAGCTATAAGCTAGAAGTCTAAGCTTTATTTTTTTCAAGGTAAGAGCTAACTAAAAGCAATATTTTTTCTTCAACTTTTGGTTTATTTTCACTCTACAACACCAAAATTTTGTTAGTTTTTCTTTTTACTATCAAATTACTTGTATATTAATAACTTTGAATTTAAAAAAATTTATTTCAATTTATTTTGTCACAAATTAAAAAAAAAATTAAATAAGAAGCCAAAGTTGTATTTTATAAAGAGCTAGCCAAAAGTCTAAATATTAAGTTTTATTTATTTAGCTTGACTGCCCTGCTTAGAATCAATTTTCATGAACTTTTTCTTAAATGATACCCAGATGGTGATTTCATTGTGATTCGGCGATAGATTTTTCTTATGTTAATACAAGTCTGATAGGAGTTTGGTGCTTATTCGTTCAGTAGTTTCTGAGAAAACTGGAAAATAATACATTGTTGGAGGGAATTTTTGGTTTATGGTTCATGGTTTTGATAAAATTACAAAAGGTAGGTAGGTGTAAGGTTGAAATTTTCAAAACGCCCATTCCTTATGACAGAACCAGTTCTGAAAGAAGTTTGATGCCTGCTGATTCATTAGTTTTCGAAAAAACTGGAGAACAAAAAAATTCCTGAAAAGTGGTTTTTCCAGAATTTTTAAGAAACTATTACAGGGGTATTATAGTGTTGAAACTTTCATAATAGATTCTTCTTATGTTAGTCCAAGTCAGTTAGAAGTTTGTTGCTTATTTATTCGGTAGTTTCCGATATACCTATATGGAAAAGAAGAAATTTCTGGAATAGTGGTTTTTCCAGAATTTTGAAAAAATCGCTGAAGGAATCATGTTGAAATTTTCATCATAGATTTTCCTTATATCTGGGCAAGTCTGGTAGATGTTTGATGCCTATTTCTAGGAAACTGGAAAAGAATTTTGGTTCACGGTTTTGAGAAAACTACTGAAAAGGTCGGGCTGAAATCTTCACAATGGATTGTCATTATGTGAATACAAGTAAGGCGCAAATAATTATAAGTGTTGTTTTTGCATTGCAATAATTGAGGGTTTTTTTTTTCTAATTATTTAATTAATTTTTTTTTTTTAATATTGTCATTGAAAATTGGCAACTGGAGAATATCATTGTGCTAGAGTTTTTTAAAATAATTCTATTGGTTGATATAGAGAGGGTTATAATTATTAGTAGTCCTCCGTTTAGTCACTGTTGCAATGGTATTTTAAATATTTTGGTTCTTCGATTTTTCAACTTGTACCCCCCAAACGAAAAACGTTCCTACAACCCCTGCTATGGCACATAACTTCTTAATCTAATTTTAACGGCGTATTTATTTTAATTTGATTAATTTTTTCATTCAGCTTGATATATTATCACACTGGCTTCCATCGTCCCAAATTTAGTTGATAAAAAAAAGAAAAAAGAACAGTCGCGTTTTATAAAAATTTTATTGAATCAAATTTCGAGTACTTATATCATACGACTGCGTTAGATTAAGTGTGCACAAGTTCGGATTTAAGAGTGGTTTGAAAGTGAGTATCAGAACCCGGAAATCACATCCACAGTTAAACCTTTATTATGTTACGTCACTTACAGTAAATGGCAAATACGGTTTTCGTTTTCCAGGAATTGGGATTAAATGTAAATACTTAGTATGAAATCTGTCAAACGACTTTCATTTCAGCTGAAAATATTGAAACATATTTATAATTTTTTATTGAATCTTAATTAAAAACAAATTAAGTATTTCTCCTCAATTTTTTTTTTGTTTGGTTGTTATCATGTGTGATAACCGAAAAAAAAATGATGTAATATGGTTATTCAAATTCCTATACCTACCTATTTTATTATACGAGTATATGTCTTGTTCGTCGTATGGGAAGTTTATAACTTGACTGTGAAAAGTAAACAAGTAATCTATGTAAATAGATAAGCCAGGTAAATAAAATAAAAAAAATTTATCTCTGAATAAAATTATTGGTAGGTACGATTTAAATTTTATCCAATTCATTATGGCAACGAAAAGAAAGATCGTTTTAGTATAAAAAAAAAAGTAAATAAGCTTTGCACAAAACAAATAAACGAATACTTTTTACCTCTTAAATTAGCAAATCACATTTTTTATATAGCCTAATAGAACATTGTTTTATATTAGCAAGGTACCGTACCTACTCATAATCATAAATCAGTTTCCATTAAAAAAATTACCGAATCGTATATTTAATGATTACACGACTAAACGCATGAACTCAAAATATCTAGGTCAAAATATTTCCAGATAAAAAGAGGTCCATTTCACCGGGCCGCTTTTCAAATTTTGACCTGAAAATTTTTGGCCTAATTGTGCTCAATTTGTGCTAATTTGTGCTCTGAATTAAAATTTGATAATCATTCTCTTCTAAAAATATTTGTGGTTCAGTATCTACCCTCAGCCTCCCCACTTTAAATTTAGACCCAAAATTTGTCATACTAACTGGGTTTAATTAGTAGGTACTAAGTTTTGCCACCAATTTTGTAACTTGTTATCAGCCCCTTCTTAATGTATAAAAAAAAGTTGGTTGGGGGCTGAAGAAATGCTAGCCCCCCATTTTGAATTTTGATTCAAAACTTTGCATACCAATTGAGCTCAATTTGTGCTAATTTGTGCTAACCATTTTCATTAAAGATTTCCCTTAGCCCCCTTTTTTGAATTTTGATACAAAGTTGGTCCACTACTCTTTCTTAATTTGTGCTTATTTGTACCAACAAACTTATAATTCTTGCGGAATTAACTTTTTAGTTATTTGCAAAGGAAATTTGAGCGCCTGAAGAAATGCAGCCCCACCCATTTTGAATTTTGACTAGAAACTTTGCATAGTTACTGTACTCCTATTTGTGCTAATTTTTGCTAACCATTTCAGAAATTGTGCTCAATTTCTAGCTGTAATCAGAGGCTAGAAAAGTTTTATATTAGCCTCCCTTTTGTAATTTTGATGTAAAACTGACTGCATTATTTTCATCTTAATTTGTGCTTATTTGTGTCAACTTTTTTTCTTTTTTTTGACATTTTCAAGTTGAAATTTTAAGCAACTAATAATATTCTCAATTAGTAGGTGTACTTTCTCATGCTAATTTTCACACAGGTCTGATAGAAGAATGTTTCTTATTGGTTGAGTAGTTTTTGAGAAATTTGAAAAACAAAAAATTTCTGGAAAAGTCATTTTCTCGATTTTTGAGGAAACCATAGAAGGGTAGGGCTGAAATTTTCATGATAAATCCTTATATAATATACAAAAGTGTGATAGATGTTTGGTGCCTATTAGTTTTTCAGTTTTCAAGAAAATTGAAAAATAAAAAATTCTGGAATTGAGGTTATTCCTGGATTTTAAGGAAACTACTGAAGGGATAAAGTGCAAAAAGTTTCATGAAATGAAGTTCTTATGTTGGATCTGATATTATAGGAGTTTGGTACCTATTATTTCTGTAGTTTACAAGAAAAAAATAAAACAAAAAATAAATCTGAAATAAACCAAGTCACTGTAGTGATGCTTGAAGTATTTATTTCATATTATGATCTTTTCTGCAATGCATTAATTTAGGATATAGGTTTTTTATTTATTTATTTATTTTTTTGCGAATTCTAGATAAAAATTACCCAAAAGAATTTTCTAGCAAAGTATTTCTGTGCTTTTTTGAGCTTTTTGTTTTTCATGTGCCTCTACATAGTAATTTGTGCCTATTATAACATATATATTTGTCTAAAATAAATATAGACAAACATATTTGAATACGAAATTATTCCCCTTATAATAAGACAACTATCCCTGTAATTATTTTACAATTACTTTGTGACGTCCCAAAATGATAGTCACATGATTGTTGAAAATTGATCGAAAATTAGAAATAATAAAAGGTTGAAAATTAGAAGAAACAGCCCAAGATCGCAGATCGCAAGAAATACTAATATCCTAGATCAGAAGGGGAAAAACGACGTGAAACGAGCTAGCCTACATACTACATAAAACCATGAGGTCTTGCCTTGTGGTATATAATACAACTCCCCATAATTTATTGTTAAAAAGCCCTAATTCGAGAGAAACGATCTTTTTTACAATTTGAATATTGAGTAAATCTAATCATCATAGTTACCGATGTTACAACCATGTATTTTGAAGTTTTATTCTTGATGTTATAAGACCCTTGATAAGCTGATCTTGACCTCCATGATGAATTGATGTTGATTAAAGAAAAGAAGTTTCACCATTTTAGTATCTTGGTTTGATGTCGTGATTATAATGAGCGGTAATAATAAACACAAGATGAAGAAAAACAAATTCCCGGATTAAAGCACTTTTAATTATTTGTTTCTTTTATTTTGACATATTAGTGGTGATGTGAATGAAAAACATACCTTTTACTTGGCTGGTAGAAAATGGAGTACTTACTGTATGATGTGTATGTTCTTGTCACACCACCAGATTCTTATCTTATAAATCTAAGTTGGTTCCACATCATTATTCTCGAAAAATATTCACCATTGAGTTTTGTTTGTGGTATGCCAAGGTGGGCCTCTACAGCGATCCTCCTTCAATCCCTACAAAATTCTTTAGGCCAGCTTTCTTTTTTAAAATACATAACTATGGACTTTGGAATATTCATACTCAAAGGACAGTGGCCACAGAATTACCACTGCCAACCGGATAGCCTGCCAGGTGTCCTTGGACCTGAATTTATACCATGCATAGACAAAAATTTTTATATCTATAAACCATAGGTTTTTTGATCTCCATGGATTTTCACTTACTTGATTGACATTCTTGGTCAAAAACACAAGGAAATATCACTAAAGTCAACCCATTTACCCAAGGAGAAAACTTCAACACATGATTGATTCACTTTTCATGTTTAATAAAATAAAAAATTCGTCTGTTTAGACGTCATTTAAAATACATATTACCTCTTCAAAGAGAGAAAACAAACTGTGCACCAAAGCACTCACAAATGGATTATTTTTAGCAAGAGAAAAAATATAAATTAAGTAGGGGTATGGAAAAAAAGCAGTACAGAGATAGATATGTATTACATCGAGAGACTATTCCACGGACAGACGAATTTGGTAGGAGAAATGAAATATAATATAGTATAAGAAAAGATAAGATGTTGAGGAAAAACCAAGGAAAGAAAGAAGAAACCAAGAGAATTGTACAGAAACGTGAATATTCATGTTTCTGTACATGATGGTTTATAAAGAAATAGGAAAAAGATTGAAAAAATATGGAAAGTCCGTGGAAAGTGTGGTATTATAATCAAAAATAAAAAAAATAAAAGTGTATATAAAATGAACAAGACTATTGCAGGATGGATGCGTCACGTTTTTCTATTTATTATACTTTATAGTCTGTAATTTTATATGATGAGAATGATCGTACATGGAAAAACATGGAATTGTTTTTAAGGAATTGAGAGTTGATCATCTCGAATGAAACTCAACGTAGTATTTTAAATAATATGACAAATTTTTTTATTTAATATCATGTGAGTAGAAATAGACTTCACAACTTTGTCCGTACACTTCTAAAAAATGTGTAAATGATCTAACTGTATATTTGGTGATCTCATTTCACTGGTCCCTCAAATATACTCGAATGATAAATTCCTTATAAATAATTAATACACACACACAAAAAGACACAATGAAAAATAGATATCCCTGAAAGGGTATATAAACCCACGTTTTCAACAGAATAATTATACTATGTTATAACCTCTCGTAGAATACTATTCTTTAGTAGAGTTCTTACAATTTATCATTGAGACTGTATTTTACTGTTTTTTAAATATTTACTTGTGCTGTTGTATGTACAAAATATTATTTTATTATATTGTGATTTATTAATTATATTTAATTATTTTATTTAAAGACTGAATCCAGAAGTTAAAGTCCACCATCAGAGTTATGGATAATAAATTATTTAGTTATTTTAATACTTGAGAGATATTAATATTCATTTTTGGTATTGATATTTTGTATATGGTGTAACATGTAAAGTGGTTTTATCTGGTACTAAAAGATCTCTTTTATGTCGTTACACCTATTTCATTTTATTATCAGTTAATGTAGCATGAATTTACCATCCATTCTTAGAACCAAGTATTCATAAATATTATTGAAGGATGTATCCCCAGATATATTTTTTTGTGCTCTGAAATTAAATTTAAAATTATTTATCGGATGAAATCATTCCTTGGCCCTTTCAAGGTCCCAAAGAGAAGGTCAGCTCCAATAGGTATTCATAAATTATTGACTGATATAATTATTTTTGGATATGTTTATTTTGCCACCAAATTCAAATTTTTTTTACTGAACCACTCTTTTGATCATCTGTGGCTCCAAGAAGTTGGTTAGGATCAATTTTTGGAATCCTATCACCAATTTTAACCAATTTGAGGATGTCCTGTATCCTAGAATACAATAAAATTTAAAACCAAGTAGGTAAAAATGCACCCTTTGACATCGCAACCAACTACGGTATGAATAAACTATTGCTGAAAGAAAGCAATTCAGAAAATACAAAACAAGTTAAGTACTTTAACCAAAACAGAAATTTTGTGAATTCTTTACATCCTGGGTTCACAAAACTTTTGTATTGGTAAATTTTTTTTAGTTTTTTTAATTTTTTATGAAAACTACTAAAGCAATAGTCAGATAGTTTTCAACAGTTCTGCACCTATACCAAAACTATCCACCATGAAAATTATATATTTTTGTTATGTTCCTAAATTTACAAAAAGCAGTCATGTTAATTTCCCAATAAAGGATGTAGTGATAGCAGGCCTTTAACCCGAGGGGTCAGGGTGTTTACCCTTTGGAAATGGCTCTTGCTCCCTTTATTAAAAAATGCAAAAGTTAGAGATATTCCACCTCCAGTTTCCAGCATACTTGTTTTTATTAATTTTTCCTCTTTGTGACTGAACAATATGAAAATTTTTTGTGGCAACTGGCAACACTTATTACTTGATTCAATAAATTTTTACTTGGTCTTCAGGATAGTATCAACATGAAATGGAGAAATGGTTGTCAGTTATTTTCAGTTTTTTTTTGTTGATATTGTTCTCCTCTTCTCCCAACCACTAGGAATCTAACTTATACATAATATTACATTATAGGTAATGGAACATAGCTAGGTAATATGCAGGCTTGATGAGATGGAAAAGGGGATTTCCACTAAGCTCGACTTTTCAGGGGTATGTCATTTAAAATAAAATGAAAATTAAATATATTAAATAGATTTTCTTGAAAAATTCACTAAAAAATCGCTAAAAATTTTTTTCACTCGATCTACTACTAGACTTGTTTCTATTTAAGGACTATGTTTTGTGAAAATATCACAGGCCAGACTAAGAATGTAGCACTCTTATTTATGATGATAAATACCATTTTGTAAGGTAAAAACCAGAAAAATGAAAAAATTCTCAAAATCTGATGACTAAATGTTGATAAAATGTTTTTCGGTACAAATGTGATTGTATTTATATCATAGCCCCTGTTTGTTAAGATTTCCCAATAATCAAAAAAGTTCTTCAGTATTTTTCAATTTGAGACAATCAGTTTTTTGGTTTTTCTCCCTTCACACCTGTTTTAAAAAGTTACAGAACTGAAACTTCAGGGTTGATCTATTAACCAACTTTGAGCTCAAATTCTGAAATGGTTGGCACAAATTGAGCACAATTACTATGCAAAGTTTCGAATCAAAATTCAAAATAGATGGGGCTGTATTTCTTCAGCCCCCAAAATTTCCTTTACAAATAACTAAAGAAGTGAATGTGCAAGAATTATAAGCTTGTTGGCAAAAATAAGCAGGGACAACAAATTTCAAAATTGGTGGCAAAACTTAGCACTAATTAAACCTCATTAGTATGAAAAATTTAAGGTCAAAATTCAAAGTGAGGGCTGTGGTAAGACATTGAACCACAAATTTTTTAAAAGAGAATGATTATCAAATTTTCAATTCACCGTACAAATTAGCACAAATTGAGCACAATTAGCTAGCAAAGTTTCGACTTAAAATTTGAAATGGGGGCTGACATATAAATTTTAGAGGCCCCTATCTTTGCAAGTAAATGAGCACAAATTAACACAAATTAAGCACAATGACCATATAAAGTTTAGAGTTGAAATTCGAAACTGAGGGCTAACATTTCTCCAGCCCCCTCCCAGACTCTTTTGTTTATATCTAAGGAAGGAAGTGAGCACAAATTCTGAAATTTATGGCACAAATTAGCACAAATTAAGCATACTCAGGCCAAAAATTTTTAGGCTAAAATTTTTGAAGTCAAAATTTGAAAAGAGGAAGCCGGAGAAATGGACCTGATAAAAAGTCTCTTTTGATAATATCACAAATGTCAGAATATATTTTTTGCAAGACCTACCTTGAAAACAGAATTTTTCGTGCGTAATAATTCGTTACCTATGTAATTATTCGAAATACGAGATTTTACCCTAATGTCGAAAAGTGAAATTCGAGCAGGATAAAAATCAACAAACATGGAAAATTCATTTTAGGTGTGTTCTGTGTTCTGTGTTCTGTGTTCTGTGTTCTGTGTTCTGTGTTCGTTTCTCTATTTTTGTAAATAAATACAATAAAACAGTCTTTCTAATTTTTCTCTTATGTTCTATTTTATTTTTTTGAAATACTGTGCTAACAGTTTACGAAAAATAATGATACCCCATATTTGGTGCATAACCTGTAATCGGTAACATAAAAGGTACCCTACCTACGTATTTTATGCAGAAAAAAAATTAATTGAAAATTATGATTCAATACTTATCTACCGAAATAAGAAATTAAATACAATCATTATTATTTTCGCATCATTCTTATCATAATTTGAATTGGGTAAGAACTTAATTTGTTCTAGTTGTATTTACCATGGAATATTTTCACTTGGGGTTTCTCTTATACACCGATTTTATTATTTCAGTATATTTATTGTCGACGTGGAAATGAAAAGATTATTGAAACTTGAACATTAATAGCTCTTCAAATACAGAAAACAGGCCACATGTTGACATAATATTCGTCTCATCTAATAACTTACTCTCTTCAGGTTATGCTGATGTTCAGCAATCGATTCTTGATATTTTAAAATTACCCTTATTAAAGAAATACAAAAGCACCTGGTGTGCATGTACTTATACATGTACAAAAGACGTAGATTTATTTCGTATCATGTAGTTGTTTTATTGCTTACACACTCGATCAAGTAATTCCAATAACCTAAGTTTGACTAAAACATTCTGTGTATTACGAGATATATATATATATAAAGAAAAATTAAAAAGGAAAAAAATTAATTGAAAAAAAAAAATATTTTCCATGAATTTATAATTACGTGCTTAACTTGGACTGTTTTTTATTTTTTCTGAAATTAAAAATGAATAAGTTTAACAAATTAATATTTTTTTTTTTTATAATAATTTGAAAACCTCTGATGAAATAAGTAGAATAATTTCGATTAAAAATATTATTCACGGTTCAATGGTTGTATCAGGATCCAGTACCTGCGAAGAATTGGAAAGGAACATTGGATGCTACAAAACTTCCACCAGCATGTTTGGGTAGTCTACACGAAGCAGTTTTCGGTCAAGAAGATTGCCTTTACATGAATGTTTATTCGCCAAAGGTAAAAAAAACTGCAAAATTGCATTTTTCTACAATACTAACCTAAAAAGTAAATTCAGTTAAAAAAAAATGTATCATCACCTTTGACTGGTAAGGTAAAAAGTCGTTAGTCTAGCATATGTTTCAAGTATAGCAACTGGTTGTATAAATTCGTTCAAGGAAGAAGTCTAAAAACATTTTTATTTTATTTTATTGCATAGCTCTGGAATGTGAACGGTTTGAAGCTCTCTCTCTTGCGGATGGAACTCAGTATTGACAGTACAAGTCAATTAGTTTTCGCTAAAAAATAGAAGTCTTGAATTTTGCAGACTAGGTTCCTGGTTATTTTGACTGCCTATATATAATTGTAGTGGTATTACGCACGAACTTTTTCAACATTGAAAGGGTGGACTACAAACTTGAAAGAAACACTTGTATGGATGGTGAGAGGGAAAAACACATGCTTTATGATCAGACAAAGAGGATTTCAAAAAAGTGTACAAGACTGGGTAATATAACTTTTTTTTTTTTTTTTTTTTTTTTTAGTATAATATATATTTAATGTGGTCAATCCATTTTGAAAGATATAATGTGAAAATAAAACAAAAATTAATAATAAAAAAATAAAATTACAAAAAAAATGTTTCATTCATATGAAGTTTTAAACATAAATTTCCCCAGACTGACAGTCTATGCCATATAGCAAGAAGCCGCAGAGAAGCTACGAAGAAGCTTGCAAAATTGCTGATTTAAACATCACTACATACAAAATTATCCTAAAAATATTTATGATAATTTACGATAATACAAATAGAATCCTCTCTGACTGAATGCAGACGCTTCTTGAAAAAAATATGGAAAAATATGCAGGAAAAGGTGAATATAAATAAAAAATTAACTGTTATCAGTATTTTCACTCATTTTTCAACGATGATAGGCTAATTTCCAATAATTTCACCATTTGCTGCATACCAGTGAAATTTTATTTTCCCATACCTTCAGTGTTTGTTTCGCGTTTTTATCAGTATGAGCAGTCCATACCTATTACTACCTACAAATGCGTCCTCTGTTATATTTAATACTCTGCTGTTAGCGTTTACCTACATAAGATTTTGATAAAATAAAACAGAAATATTTATATTGTAATAAAATACAATCAAAATTTTAGAATATTTGTCCGGTATTTTTGCAACTTTTACAACATCTTAATTTTGAAATAAACTGCTTCTCTCTCACATCAATATATCTCAGTTGTTATTTAAGCTACAAAGCTAAGATTGTTACTATTGATAAGAGGATAAAATTTTCTCAAATTCTTTAGAAACATTTATATTTTCATTGCCATTAGATTTTCAGAAATAAGCCATTTAAAAACAACAAATTGATGAGAAAATTTCCGTTTTTTAAATTTTTGTTCATTTCAAAAACTAATGATGGTAGAAAAAAATTTCCAGTGATGATCTACTCATTTTTCAACGACCAATTCATTGTCATCATCAATTTTCAGCCAAAACAAGTAATTATGAATTAATGGCGAAACAAAATACAAGAACAAAACAATCCACGTTTTCCATTATTTTACAATTTTTTTATAGTTTATTTTTGAAAAACTGATGACGATAAAAAATGAATTTAGTTTTGGATTTGAGAAAATTTTCTCCTCTTTCCAACAGTATCAATTTAAGCTTTCTATCTCCAATAGCTGCTGAGAAATGTTGAGGTGAAAGAGGGAAACTTTAAAAAAAAAATTTAAATGGTGAGAAGACGCGGGTTCATTTCCCCGGAGCTCCTTAAAAACTTGGGAGTTTTTCTTTTCATTTTCTGTTGCTATTCATGTCAAAGAAAAAAGAAAAAAAAAGCTACATTAGAAATTATGAAATATTTATGGTGATAAAATCCTAATAAAATAGGCAAAATAGCCGTAAATGTATGTGTCCACTGCTCCTCTCCTCATAACCTCCAATATGTCGTGAATTTAAACATACACTCCTTGATTAAATTTAAATTTGTACCTATTTGTTGCATAACTGTGAACGAAGTACCAGGGTCAAGGCTAGTTAATACCATAAAACATAAATATTAACATTCGTTTGAATTTCATTGCTTCTGTGTGTAATTCATTTCAGATAGAGAAAAGTACGTTGCTGCCAGTTATGGTATTCATTTACGGAGGTAAATATATGTATGGGCATGCTCTACCAAATCGATATGGACCACATTACTTTATGGACAAAGATATAATAATCATTACGTTCCATTACCGATTAGGCCCTTTAGGTAAAAGTTTAATAGGCATACTCTGAACGAACTGGATCGAGAAAAAAGAACCAAACATTTGAAAAGAATATTAGATACCCATTTGATTCTCAGATATTAAATTTTTTTACAAATTTCACGTGAAATTTGCGATCGAAAATTATTGAAAATCTGTATTATTCTAAATAAATTGTTTACCTGAAAAACTGAAAATGGACTAAAGTACCAACTACTTACTATTTTAAAGTATCAATTTTCAACATGAATATATGTTTTCAGTCTAGGGGTAAACTAATATCGAAAGAAAACGACGTCTCTTATATAAATAAACAATGGCGTCATAATTATGGGATTGGAAATTTTTTAGACGATAATTTAACATACCAGTTAAGTTTAGCCTAAATATTAAAAATTAAAAGCCATTGGAACAAACGGAAGGGCGTGATTGGTATCTTGGTCAGTGGTGGGTTGTGCGAAGTGGGGTTAGTGTGTGGCGACAGGGGGGTAATCTGGGGTACTTGCCTCACTCAAAAAATTGGTGAAAAACGGTCAAAAAGTAGTGGGAGCCAAAGAAAAATCAAAATCAAATGCTGTGGGAGACTAGCCGATAAATTATTTTCTAACTAAGATGTACATATGATTTTATTATTTTTGAATAAGACTTCTATGAAAATCTACTTATTAATTTCAATCTCATGCAACAGTCTGTGGGTGGGGGTAGTTAGATTTTTTGTTTCATAACCCGAGGAAAATTTGGACATCAAAAACTGAAAATTTGTATATTTAATACACAATATGTAGGTACATCTATATATATAAACAAGTCCTAAAACGCCGTTCCTTCTACGCTTTGGCTTAGGCTGGCCCTGGATTTTTTCTGGAATACCTATAGGTAACACTATAGAATTCTTGAATATTTATTACTTTTTCATATTTGTGTGTGGTTGTGTGGGTAGTGACGCATGCGCATCGAAGATGAGCGAATAATTGGCGAAATAATATTTGGCAAATAATTTTGTGAAATAATTTTAACGAATTAACGGCTTATACGTTTGTTATAGTTATATGAATGTTTGTCTGTCTGTTTGTCTATCTGTATTCCCATCATTTCAGAACCACTCAATTGATCAAACTGGAATTTTCAGGACTAATTTTTGTTGTTTCAAAGAATGTTTTAATCCAAGTTTGAGGTCCTTATCTCCCCTGCGGGAGAAGTTGTAGATTCAATATAATTTATTATACCATGTCACAAATGTTGGTATAGATCGATGGGACGGTACTTCCATAAAGTCTATTTGTGTTTCAATTTTTAAAGAGATGTAGTAATGGTTTTAAACTGTGTAATTTTAGATCAACAGTTACAAAATATGATTCAGTTAACAATTTTGATTTATTACTACTTTTTGAGCGCCTAATTATTTACTTTTTGAAGACATACTTTTTCTAACAGAGCTACTGCTTTGTTAGAGTTGTTTTAAAGACGATATGTACTTGTTAAATTTTCAAAATATGTAACCTGAATTCATCGCGTCGAATCCATGGTTCTTTTTTCTCAATTCGCTTGAAATTTCAAATTTACAGTTCTGATTTGTTCTTTATTTCAATTTACTTGAATATTTTTTTGTGACAGGATTTCTTAGCACCGGTGATGAAGTAATGCCCGGAAATTATGGATTGAAAGACTTTGTGGAAGTCTTACGCTGGGTACAAAAAAATATAGATTCATATGGAGGAGACAAAGACAGGGTAACAGTGGCAGGAGGTAGTTCAGGAGGAGCAACTGCGGCAATGGCTTTAATTTCTCCATTGACGAAAGGTTTACCTTTATATATAATGCAAAAGAAAAACGATTTTGTCTATTAGTAAACTAATGGGCCTATAGTAGAAAGATAATTAGGTACGTTATTGAATTTTTAAAAATTGAAAATAATTACCTATATATAGTTGGAAAAATTTGAATGAAAGCTGTCGAGCGTTTTCAGATGAAGCGTCCCTTTTTAATGGGAAAATATTTTCCGTGAATCTTTTAGAATCATTAAAAATTATTTTTTCAAGTGAGGATCATTATTCTACAATTAGTCTCAACCCAAAATATTCAACTTTCTAAAAATATTAAAAGTTATTGTCGCGATATGATTCCAGCAAGATATTTGCTAAATATTTTCTTATGAATGTAAGCAGGATTATAGCCTATACCCAAGTGTATATATACCTATTAGTCTTCTCATCTTATTTTACTCTAAATAGAGTGGTTAGAAAAACGTGAAATTATCATTTTTGCTCGATTGCGAAGGTTCAAAGTTACTTTTCCTTGGTATTTATTCAAATTTTCCAATTTATTAAAGAATAGTACCCATCAAAAATGTTGTTCGATATGTTAGAATACAGTGAAAAATCAAGAACTGGTATCAGCAACTGTGATGCTGTGCTTAGCATGTTTGACTGCCATGAAAAATGTTTCAAGTTTGAATCACACGCAGGAACCTTTTTTTTGGGTTAAATATTATATCCATCAACAATTTCAATTGGGTGGGAGATTATGGAACTCTTATAATATTGAAATTTTATTGAAATAAAAATATTACCAGTTGGAGTTTGTCATTTTGATTGTAGTCAAATAAGTTAACGCAGTATCAAAAAGAAAGTTAACCTTGTTACCTTGAAACTGTACGTTTGTATGTTCATACCTGTACGTACATACAGGTAAGATACATTATACGGGCTATGACTAATTACCTGATAATGATCTCGTGATGTCAAGGACTGGCACCAAATGCGCTGCGCCATTTCTTATCACCTTACAGAGGCAAGAAACAATGTAAACTATGCCATAATACCATACATATATGTACATATGTGGGTCTGTAAGCGTGTGCCAAATTTAGTATATAAGCTCACAAAACTGGCTACAAAATTTCCAGTGTTTGCCTTGAATTTGGCTCTCCCATTCTTAAACATATGAAGTGGCAGAACATGGGAAGCTGTAGATTACCTTCTACAAGTGAATATCTCTCACAACAAGGTATTCCACACTGTCATACAAGAATTTTCACATGAAGGTAAGTTTACTCTTTACATCGAGGTTTATGCTTCATCAATAAAAAACACTATCTACTTTCGGTTCGCAAAATATCAGCATAAACACTGCCTTTCTGACCATGTAGGTATATATTATAAAAATATATTAATATTTTTTAAACATTTTTCCTATCAGAGCATTCATCCTAGAGAAAAAATTCAAAGTATAAAATGAGTATAATTGAAAAACTTGATCAATCGATAGAAGAGGTAGAAAATAACAAATGTATAAAAGGCCTAAGTATGGTATGAGTACTTATGTATTAATGTTTCAATTTCAATATTTTCAATAATATTGCGCAATATCTTACTTCTCAAAAAAGTATAAGGGAACATTGGTTAGTTGCTGAAGATTTTTTTCACCTTTACATTGCTACCTACGGTGTTGAAATAAAATTATGTTTTTAACCATTATTAAAAATAAAAAATTTATTTGCAGGGTTGTTTCACCGTTGTATATCCCAAAGTAGTGTTCCACATTTAGAAGCAGGACCAGAATGGCATCAACGAAACATTTTGAAATTTTCATCATTTACTAAATGTAGTCGGTGAGAATATTTCTTCGTCGGAGCAGTTAAAATCTTGTCTGAAAAAACTATCAGTTGGAGAATTAGTAAACGAAAACATCGAAAAATTATATGTGAGTTAAGATTTGTGACAAAACCATCTCGACGGATAACTGATGGAACCAACTTATTTTTGAAATGAAACGTCCTTAGTATCAGTCATCGATTGTAAACTAGTATGACCTTGACTCGATGAATTTGACAACAAAAAGTGTTACCGGCTAAAAAAATCAGACGTAGTGGAAGGAGTCAAGAGTAAGGCCCAAAACTGGCTAAAAATATTCAAAGTCAGTGGACTGAACCGTGAAGCACTTACTTGTTTTTTCTCAATATAAAAAGAAAAAGAAAAAAGGGGTTGGGGTTTGCCCCATTATAATAAAAAATAAAAACTTGGAGTTTGGTGAGCAAAACCCCCAATAAAAAAGAGGGTGTTGAATTGTTATCCATTCTCCTTTTGTAGTTTATTTTGTGATACATCAGGGGTTAGGTTTTTTGGAGCTCTGATTTCAAATTTTACATTCAATTTTTTATTCAACCCATTCCTTGAAACCCAGAAGCTTCAAAAGGGGGTGAAATCGTGACTTCCCTTATTTTTTTGTATGGTATATTATCAGCAACTATGTTTTTTGGGTAACGATTTTGAATTTGACGTTTATTTTTTCATTCAACCCATTCCTCGACCACCAGGAACTTTAAAAGGGACGAATTTGGACTTCTTATATTTAGTTGTGCGCGTCAGTTGGTATGTTTTTTGGGGCACAAATTTCGAATTTGATATTCATTTTAATGATTACATGAATTCAAGTGTTGTTCCAATATCTCATAAGAAGTTTTACTTCTACTGTGTGTTCCATGCCACAATCATTTTTTTATTTGAAGATCGTATTTTTGATCTGAGTTATTGCGACTTCTTGACGTGAAATCAAATAGTCTTCCAACAGCTCTGAAATTTCCAAACTTTTTTGTCAAGCTTGAATTATAGTCTAGATGGCATGAACTTGACTCAATGGAAATATTCAGTAAAACAACCCTCGTGATTCTGATAACCAAAAAATAACAGAAATAATAATGTATAGTTTAGGTATTGAATGTATTTTGCATCATTCATCAGTATCAATATAAATATTATATTTTAAAAAATGGCTTTTTCAGACGTCATTTGTATTTATAATTTTTGGAAAATTTTTTAATCCATTTAAAATACATGTAAATCAAGGACGTTAATAAGGGGATGTTCCCAGGGGGCTGAAACCCGTCTGTTAGCAGAGGAAAAATCTCAACATAAAAAAATAATGTGTTTGTCATTGGTGGAATTGTTAGGAGGTGAAAGGGATAATTGAGAAGAAGTGGACCCCTTATTAGGATCAAGCCATCTACTATAGTGATGCGTTAACTACCGATACCTTATTTGAAAAATTAAGGATAATTTCGACGTTCTAGATTGATTGGGAAACTGGTTTTCAAGCTTTATTTTTGAAGTGAAGAATAAAAATTTTAAATATATTTTTAGATTTTACTTGAAATAAAATATAATATATGTAGGTAGGTGAAATATGCCAATAAACTATAATGGTGATTGCATTGGAGTATTTAATCATTTTAACAGTTTTCAGATGTTTTAAAAGTGTTTTGCCTCCTTCAGAAAAAAAAAAAAAAATTCAATAATTTTTGCCAAACTATCGATAGCTTTTAATAAGAAAAAATATCAGTAATATGCATCACTGCCATCTACCCCCTTGTATCAAATAGATGATTGAAATGGTTTGTTGATTGCAAGCATAGACTATATATATACCTACCTACTATCATAACCAGATTGATAAGAAATAGATCCCATTAGGTAATAGGTTTCGCTGCTGTTGTGGTGTTTAAAAAATGCGTATGAAAATGTGAATGATTATTCACGTTTTCTTTTTTGAACAAGAAATAACCCTCTTTATAGGGTTTTGATTTCTAGTGTCTGCAGCAGCCAAGTCTTTGTGTATAGGTTTTTTATGATACCTACCTATTCAATAAAAAAGGACTAGTTGAAGGTCAGTTTGTAGCAATATTTGTGAAAAAGAGAAGACCTATACTAATGACACACCATTTTGTTTTAAAAACAAATAAATTTTCTGTTGAAAATTTCTCAATTATGTTTGTTAGTCTCATGTAATTATTATACTCAGTCAAAATACTGATAAGTTTTTCGACTAATTATTCTGCAAAAAATTATTAGATATACTTACTTACTACAAGTTGTTCTTTATCTCTGCAGACACTCGGAACGATAATACCGCCGCTAATATTCCGTCCATCAGTTGAAAACGAGAAAATTCCAGGTGCCTTCCTAGTTGATCAGCCAATGGAACTGTTGGCTGGCAATATTAACATTCCATGGTTACTGGGAATCAATTCTGGAGAAGGAGGCATGTCGGCAATATGTAAGTAAAAATAGTGTCAGATTCGATTGTTAGAACTTAACAGGCGTTCATCGTTTTCCATACGCATTGTAGATTTATAAAATAGCCTACTACTTACCAATACATATTTCGATTTTTTCTAGACACGTACTTATCTAATGATACTACTTTCAATGTTGTCAAGGAGTTAGGAAAAAATTATCACAAATATTTTCCTCAAATTTTTGGTTATATAAAAAATGATATAGATTCGAAGACACTGAAAGAAAAAACTGATGCTGTTGTGAAACGTTATTTTGCTAACACCGAAATTAGTGAAAATCCAGATGCTTTTGCGCAGGTCACCAATTGCAGTAAAGAATCGAACGGAACATTACTTAATGACTGAATTTTATATAATTTTATATTAACATATAATTTTAGATCATCACTGCGTTGTATTCCGTTAAGTTGAGAAAAGCTGTTGACAGATACAAGGGTACGAAGTATGTCTATTATTATGATCATAGAAATGAAGAATCGTTTGACAAGTACTACGGAAATCCAACGGATAAAGATTTAGGTAATTTGACGAATAGGCTAACAGGCCTACGTATACCTACATCAAAATATTTTTGATATTATTGAAAATTGACGATGCTTTTAAGATTGTAATTAAAATTATTTATTGCAGGTGTCATTCATGGAGACGAATTAATCAGCATGTTCAACTGGTCTGAAGTTATAAAACCGGTTACTCAAGGAGTAGACCTGATCGTATCTGAACAAGTGATTGAACTTTGGGTCAATTTTGCTGCATACGGGTAAATTTCTATTCAATCATTTTAGGTATTGGATAAATGCCTTTAGAACTTATTTCTGCCTATATTGTTACTGATTTTAATTAGAGAGAAATAGAGATAATCGCGTGGCTGGGAACGTTAGATGAGTGAGGGAGATTATAAAATCGGAATGTCCAGTGAGTGAGATGGAGACAAATGGTTTGACATTGTATTCGCTTATAAGTGGCCTTGATTTATTAGCTGTCAACGTGAACTGATCGTGATGATATAAATAATGTGATCGATTATATTGATATGAATTATATGAGCGGAAATATATCGGTACACTTCAATCAAAGCTAGTTTTGTAACTGAGAAAGGACGGTTAAATTCGGTGGGCTTAAAAAATACTAGCAAAAAAACAGACATTGAAGAAACTGTTAAATATTCCATCTCCTCCCTCTCTACAAGATCTGTGTCAACTATTGCCTGTCTCTTATTCAGAAAAAATGAAAACTGCCTAAAAAAAAACTGATCGTAGCTAATTGCTGGAACTTCTAAAACAATATCAATTGCCCTAAACATCTTTCGAAAATTATTTTCTTTATCCCTCGAATTAATTCCCCCTATTATTCGATTTAAACTCAGGATCTAAAGATTCAAGTTGAGGGATGAGTTAAACGTAGGTAGCCTATCAAAATTGGGCTGCTTCATTCACTTAAACAGCATACTGCGAAACCATATTTAGAAATTTTTGACTTACCTCGGATAAAATAATGAACCGTTGATTTTTATAACGGTTTTCTGGCAGTCTCTGTTAAAATTGAACAAGTAGATTCCAAAATAGTCCAAATACCCGACTGATTTAGTCAGGGGTTGTTAAATTCAACGGTTGGTAACTGAATGATGATACCATATTATCGCATTTGTAAAAGAGTATATAGGTACCTAAAGAAACCCCCAACAGACCAAATTGTTCCACGCTATTTAGCCACAGACAACACTATATATGCTCAGTTTTTCTATAAAATGATGAGTTGTATTTTTATTTTTGGAAAAAATAACTTTTCGTAATCTGGCCACTTCGGAATTCAGCATTTTAATTGATTTTTCACTTCCTAAACTTTATGAATATTGACACCCGTATTCAAGAACGATATTTAAGTAAAGATTCGCTACTCAAGTAATATTTTATCTGTGACTCCCATGAATAAGTAGGTATAAGATAAACCTGGTCGAACGAGTACTTAAGTCTTATTTAACGTTAAGAAACGTTCTAGAATACGGGTGTGAGTGTTTGAAATAATATTTTTGAATGAAATTTTCATACATTCTGAAACGCTGCTTATCTAGCTGAACTTGATTTCTTTAGAAATCTATTTTTTACACATTTTTAAAATTTAATCCACCTTCTGAGCTTTGTTATATATTTTTTAGTGCCTCATATTCGGCCTAAAATCTTATCAAGTGGCTTGAAGATCCCTTTTTATCACTTCAAGCTACTTTTTAACTGGCACATAACCTCACCTTTCTATATAATTAATTTATTAATCTGTTTATTCATTCGCATTTAGAGATCCTAATGGTAAAGATGAAAAAATCTGGAATCCGATGAAGACGTCGGAGTTCACTTATCTACACATCAAAGGTGGAAAACTGAAAATGGAAACTGAATTAATGGAATCGGAAAATGAGTTTTGGGAGCATATTTGGTCATGAAAAATTCAAAATTTCAAACGTTTCAATTTCATTTCATGTATGCGACAAATAATGCATAAACTTTTATTGTTACCAAAGTTGGACTATACTTACCTACTCTACTGTAAATAAGAAAAACGTGACATCATGTAAATTGATCGTTCAGGGGGAAAGGAAAAGCTAGTGAATCAGTCTATTTAACATGAGCTGCATCAAAAACTGTTTTGTTTACACCAATATTTTTAGCTTTACGTAGCTGTGACATGTGATTGTTTCTGTGACGTCATGTTTTCCTTTTTTGGAATAGAGTACAGTTAATGAGGAGTTGACTCATTTTGAAGAAATTTACCAATTGAGGGCGCGAATATTGTATCACATTTTATAAAATAAAATAAAATAATTATGATTCACACTAGATACTTTAATTTCCTTCATTTTCAAACACTCAATGTATTTAGGGACAGTAAGTATTATTTTCTTGTAATTCAAAATGTAGCCTGTAATGGTGGAAAAAGATCAAAATGTTTTTTATTAGTTAGATTTCGTAGAATCTACTTATTGTGGAGGGTAGCATGTCATGAATTTGGAAAAATTTCACTGTGTATAGTTTTTCTGCTGATGGTTCTCAGGCCCTAAAAATACTCCCCTCTCAAAGTTTATATATATATATATATATATATATGTCTATGTTACTATTGAAGGGTGAAATTCAGTTAGTTCATGATGTAAGTAACTAGTTTTCTTATGAAATAACGAGGCATCATAGAGAAAACAGGATATAATTATTTTTATAACATATTATTTCAATTCTTAAGAATTAAATTAACTTATTAATTCATTAGTCATAAATCAGGCAGGGGTCTGCCAAGATTTTCAGATAGATAGTTGTCGAGGATTATAAATCCAACAAATGTACAAAATTTCAACTTTTCACACTTACCTACCTAAATGATTCTATTTATAAGTTAGTTATTGTTTTAGCTAATTTTCTATAACTTATCAGCAAAAATAATGGGTTGAATTAGTCAGCCCCTGTTGTGGATAACATGTAGGCTTATTTCATAATTTCTAATTTTTTCTTACCACTTACATAATTTTCATATAACATTTTGTGAAACTTGATTAAATTTTCCTGGAACTTTTGATAATAATACCTATTTTGACAAGATGAAATTGGTACTAATATCAGGAAATATTTATTTAAATTTCTTAATTGCTTCCAACTATATATACTTACATATGTATTTTCATTCAGACAGAAAAAAATAATTTACTTCCACTGATAATATTTGTATAAGGAATGTATATGTATGTCGATATGGACCATAATATTATTTCATGGACAATTATAAAATTATCATTATGATCGACTACAGATTGAGTGCTTTAGGTGAACCTTAAATTGCATATCTTCGTAGCTCAATTGTGGTTGAATTTCAATCCTATTCTATAATAAGAGCAATAATTGTATGTATATTTGTATGTATGTATAAGGGCTTGTAACCATAACCTTAACCAGAACAATAAGCACTAAAAACTTAAACAAATTGACAACATTGATTTGGGAACAGATAACAAAACAAAAAAGTTTCACTTAACCAACAATCAATGACCAACTCCCATAAAATGCTGAAACCATTAACTAGAATGATTACCAGAAAGAATCAGATTATATTAGATTTTATGAAATATCATTATTCTTATTATTTTTTTCAAAAATTACCAATTATTTCCTGAAAAATTATTAATTATAAATAATTTGATGCGAAGAAAATTTTTTTGTCTATTTTACACCAAATTTTATCTCAACCAATAATCAGTAACCACAACCAATAAACAGAAAAGTTGTTTGGGTTAACTAGAAAAATAACCAGTAACCGAATAATTACATTTTTAACCAATAACCAGTAAGTAGTAATCAGTATAGATTTTTATTGGTTCCCAGTAACCAATAACCACAAAAACGTTTTGATCACAAGCCCTACCATGTATAGGTATGTATGTTGGTATGTATGTGATTAATCGCGTTCCGAAGAACTTGACCAACAAACTAGCTGAAAATTACAGGATAGGGGTGACTGAGTATGAGAAAACAAGTTTGAGGAAATTTGTGAACAGAAATATGAGAATCTCATTCTATCAATTGGCAGAAGTGATAACAGCTAACATGAAATTTAATTTTCCGATTAACCCTAAAAGTAACTGATAGGAAAGGTTTTATTAGCGAATTTTGCTAGGCCTAGGTTGCGTATGATTATCAATTATGATTCATGACTAAAGAAGAAATAATTTTTATATTTTCCACATCCGAGCAAAGCTGATGAACCAGCTACCTACTGGTAATTATATGCGGTAAAAATAAATTGATTCCGAGCGAACCTATTGAAAATGTTGTTAGGTGGTAAATATGAAAAGTATAAACAATTTTAAACTTTTATTTATAATCTCACCATGTGCGTACATCAAATGAAGAGTCGAATTTTTTAAAATACAAACAAAGTTAGTCATTACAAATGAATACCATTTATTCCATTGCATAATGTTGGACTTCCAATTTCTTTCCAAAATTCATATTCCTGTCCAAGGAAGTAGTTTTCTCGCATCACTAATTTGAGATTATTTATGTGCAAATAATTCAATTTGAAAGGGATTACGGGCTTCCATAATTTGTCACCAGCATTACCATTAGGATCACTGCAAATTATTATTGTCTATATATTAGAATAAAATTACTCTTTAAAATGTAACATTTAATAATGGCGGATTTGAGAGGGGGACCAGGAGGCCGTGGCCCTTTGTTTTCTAAAAAAAAATTTCATAGTCATAGTGTATTTTCATTACTAAAAGAACCATATGGATATGAATGATTGGAGAATCAAAAAAATTAGTATAAAAGATCTCGGCCCTCGCTTTTGAGAAATTCTAAATCTGTAACTGATGTTTAATGTGAATAGTTTTTCGTATTTACTCACCCAAATGCAACAAAATTATACCACAAATCAATAACTTGATCGGATACTACTCTATCATTTCCCCTGATCACTGGCGGATACATTAAAGGATTGTTGAATAAACTTATGAGCTCCTCTCCATGAACAGCACCTGTGCAGGGACATTTTTAGCAAATGAAAATTTTGTCAATTTATGTTGGGCTTTGGTTGCGTAGATGGTACAATTTACCAATTTTAAATCTCGTCGATGAAGACAACAACTGTAAGTAAGTTTTTAAGTATGGGTGATCGTTCACGTAATCGTAGCAATACAAAAACAAAGGTCCTTTGTAACGTTTGGCTATCTCAATGATTCCTAGATGAAAATTACTGAAAGCATAAATCTGGATGATACCTCAGATTGAATTAAATTGAAACTGACCAACCAGGGTAACAGAAAATCACAATAATTCAGGTAAAGGACTTACTCTAGAGATTTCATAAAACGAATCATTTAAAGATTTATTAGGCATGTATTTAGCCATCACTTTTTTCGATATTTCAATCGCGTTTGGATGATACGTGTAGCGAAAATACTCGGCAAATAACTTTTCAACATTTTTTGAAAAATGTTTTATAATTTTCGGATTTGAAAATAATGCTGGAAAAATACGAGCGTTCGTCAGTTTCGAGGGCGATTATTTGTTTTGTTAATTTTCTACAGGCTATCGCAACATATACAATAATGTTTAACTCACTGAGCGTCCTTTGAGATCCTTCATCAGGTATTGATCCCAAAATCCAAGGAATACTATTGGATGTTTCTATATCTTGGCATGGATCATTAATCAAAAATGCTTCGTCGTTATATTTTGGTTCAATTACTGGGCCAAAAATCATAAACGGTAGAATATAATCATGCTGAAGACATATATAATATATTCTTTTATTAATTATAAATATCGTTTAAGACCTTATCTGAAAAACTAATGCTTACCATCAGCTTCAAGGATTCTCGAGCCAATGTTACTGCAGGTATTAATTTTAAGCAATTTAACAACTCTTCTGAAGTTCGAATTTGTGACGTATTGCAGCGGACAATTCTTCCCAAATCCCATGCCAGTGAACGAGCAGTTCCAGGAGGATGGACGACCTCGGAATTCAACAAATGGCCACTTTGCGAAATGGCTCTATGAAATAAACCTGTCACAAATTTGTCTATTACTATTTTATGCTTTTAGTCAAAATGAATACACTTACCATATTGTAGCCTAAAATGTAGCTTATTATTTGATGAGTTATGGCTTATTAGAAAACTAATCATTTCAATATTGTGAGGGAATAAATGCGGTAATGTGATCTTTAATTTTGAAATTACCTTTGGACAGCGGTGAGTATAAATGTAAACTAACATCGATGCCGCCGGAACTGCCGCCTGAGATCGTCACATTTCGAGGGTCCCCACCAAATGAATGAATATGGGTTTGTATCCATTTCAAAGCAGCTGTTTCATCTTTTAAGCCAAAATTTCCGGAAATTACGTCATCCTCCGTGCTGAGAAATCCTGCAAGTCGTTCAAAGACGAGAATTAGTTCTCTCGTCGGAGCTACATTAGCGGAAAATTGAAGGTGACGCCAAAAAATGTCACGTCACGTCACGTTATGTGACATTTTGCCCACTCCACCGTACATATTGAAAACAGGCCATTTTTGTTTCTTATTTTTCCCACTATCGCCCCTTACTATTTGATGATGGGCAACATATTAGTACCACCTTTGTGCCTCTCGTAGTCTATCCTGTTTTATGGAAAGCTCAATGTTTTTCAATTATCAAGGTTCACTTAATCATTTTCTATCTATTATTTTTAGCCTTAATAAAGGATATGCACCGAACGGCTCAGTAAAATAACGATTTAAAGAATTAATGTACATAGTTATAAGGCGTTTTATGGCTGAAATATGGATTGGTGATGAAATTGTTGCACCCCTACTCCATCCAGGGCTTCGGAAAATTCGTACGTATAAGAAAAAATAAATTTTTTCTATATATTTTTCAAATTTTTGTCCCTTAAAATTTGAGAATGGGTATCATGTTAATACTAGTTTTGTGCTTCTCGTACTTCATTTTATTGGCGTATCCTAACGCACGGCTGCTATTACACGATTTCGTCTCAGGCTCATCACAGAGTTATTAGAACGAGATTATTTTCGTCCCGTCAAAAATATAAAAACTGACTTGCTTATTCCTATAATTTATGGGTTCTCAAAGTTAACGATATTGCAGACCCCATGAGATCAAGATTATACATTGACCGACCCCCCTGTTTTATCAGCCTATTTTGGTTCAAAATTTTGCTAGGTAAAGAGAAAATAATAATATAGGAACTGAAAAAATTTCACATTTCATCCCACTAATGCAGACTGAAGAACAAAAAGCAGATAACTGTGATAACGACCAAACCCGAATGCAGCAGTCAAAGCTAACTTTACTTATCAAGCCGTGAAGTATAGAACTGAAATAGTGAAGCTGGCAACAGTGGTGAGCTACCGATCTTCACTCATTGTCACTCATAATTGAAGAAAAAATTACGAAAATGATCGAAAATTTATGACGAATTATATTTTAGGGAATAATGAATTTAAAAATCAACTTTAAGACTCTGGTTTCTTAAAAATCAGCCCCCCAATCTATTTTTGAAACATTGTGATTTTCACTTAACACCTTGATAAAGTTGGCTTTGGCGGCGCTAAAAGACTGCCCTGGTTTGAACCAGAACTATCTAATATTTTGTGGCGTTAGTAACTTCAATAAAAGCTTATAAACGCGTTCAAAAATTGGCTGGTTACCGAATGCACCCATTCTGTATGACAGTGTTATCAAAATAACTGACTTATCCATAATGTATTCGGGGCCATATTTGTATGGTGCCGCGTCACCAAATAACTTTTTCCCTCCGTAAATGAACACCCACACAGGTAACGATGTTCCATTATCGATAGGCTAGAAACATATAAATATAAATCACTCAAAATTTGTGCATTTTTCTCCACATTGCATTACTTGCTTACGAAAATGATAAAATTACCTCGGGAGTAAACAAATTCAAGTACAAACAATCTTCGCTGCCTACAATTTTCCTTTGCAGCGGTTGAATGCATTTTGGTGGATAGTGCGTTGCATCCAATACACCATTCCATGGTTTCGTTATTTGGACTGGATTCTGTTCACCATAATGTTATTATATGAATGGCAGATTATCACCAGATTTGAAAGTGAAAAATAGTATATTACACACCGAGATTCGAAATTGAGCATTTACATGCGAGGGAAGTTTGCAAAATGAGCGCAGCGAGTGAGTAATTCCCAAGTCATGTAAACTCGTTTTCAAATCTTGTTGAGGAAGATATTTTATACAATTAATGATCAGAAAGCAACGAAACGTTAAAATTCTATCATAATGATGAGTTTTTCAAAAAAATTATTAAAAAATAGAACAAAATATCAACCTCCTCATTGTGGCAGATTTAACATTTTATTTAGAAAGTGTAACCTTTACCTCTACGTAAAGGGAATGTACATCCATGTAAAAAGATGCTTCACGTTTTTACATGGAGATGCATTCATTTTACATCGAAATTACATTCATCAATGATAAGAGCTACTTTTCACTTGCAAAATACTAGCGTAAATGTTGCCTTTCTGATCATGTATTATATTATAAAGGTTTTTTTTTGTAACATGTGCATATAAATGCTGGCTTTTTGATGCTGTATGTCACAACTAAAGCGGCAGATTTTATAACTTTTCATTTTCTCACTCCTTCTCATTTTCCCTTTTTGGTTTCTCAACCTTTTTTCACTCCTCATTGATTCCTTTCCCTACTCATACACACCACTTTTTTATTTCTCTACTTTTATCACGCCTATTAGCTCCTCAAATTTTTTTTCCGTCTCCTTTTTTCATCGAGGAATATCCTAATTCTTAATTCTTAATTCTTAATTTATTTTTATTTTCATTTAAGTTGAATTTATTTTATAAAACTTTCCGCCTCAATTGGGATTCGAACCTGCATCACCTGCGTGTTGGACTATCACTCTAAAAACTGCGCCACGAATGCTGGTTAATGACGTAAGTTCACTCTTATATACGATAAATTATGTTGTTAATGAACTTTTTTTCACGTATTTCTTCTCTACAAACAAACAGTTTTTTTCCTCAAATGTGCCAAAACCAGCATTCCCTACACTTGTTCCAAAAAATATAGCGCGCTACAAGTGCTAGTGGAATATTTCAACTCCTATGAAGTTATCAGCACTCGGCTTCTGTTTATACGCAAACTCTCCGCTCTCAGTAAAAAATTCTCCCATTCTGGGCATTTGTAGCCCAATATACTATTAAGATGATAATTATACAACGTACAAACGTTTACCTGAAACCTTAGATTGCCGACAGGTGGTTCTGCAAAAGGTATACCTAAAAATGCGTTAAATTTACGACCATTTCTGCTCAGCATGGAAATTCCTTTGACTGGGCCTAATTTGGTGTTCATGTAAACGACACATTTTGCACTTATTAGAAGGATGATCAGTTGCCCGATTAAAATTAAAAGTAAACTGCCAATATTTAAAAAAGCCATATATGTACCTTTTTTCGCATTTGAAAAAAAAATTATTCGAGTGAACCAATGTCTTTTAAAATAATACCCATTTGCACTGCGAAATGTTTTAGGTACTTATCCACGTAGCTGTCACCGTACTAAAATTGATAATTTATTTTCAACCGTCTCTCCTTATCATTATTGTTTCGAGGTGAAAAATGAAGGCACAACTTCTTTCCCGTTGACGTGGTTTTGCATAATATTACACGGAACAAATGAAAAACGAGAAAAAATTCGTCCTCAATGAATATAATCTAGGTTACATAATATTTCCTCCCCGTGAAAAAGACAGGATTATGTTCGAAATTTAATGATACAAATATTTAAAAATGATCAGTTATTTTGACTTTTTTTTTATTTTTATTATGAAAAAACTTGTTAGGAGAAATAATAAAATGGTATTGTGCAATATGTTTTCTTACAGCAACTAAAATAGAAAGTCCATCATAAATAAATAGCGTAATTTAGTTCGTTAAATAAACTAATCAGATGGGGTTTCCACTGTTTTAGGAGTAGACTTTATAAGAGGCATGGAAATTGGAAAGTTAAAACAGTCAGAAAAAAATCTAGAACCAAAAAGTATAATTTTATTTGAGCTGTTGTATGCCTTTATGAGTGGTTAATAAGATTGAAAAGCTAGCGAAAAACTAAAATTTTGGCGCAGCAAGCCACGCTAGAAAATGTAGATTTTCTTAACAAAGATATTTAAATAAATAAATAAATAAATAAATAAATAAATAAATTATAAATTGCAGTGGTGAGCAGAATAAAAGCTTATAATAAAAACAATTACAAAATAAAAATATATAAGTATTTGCCACAATACTGGGTAAAAATTTTCATACTTATGGTAATGAATTGTATTTCGAGGTTATAAAATACGTGCGCAAGTTATTAAATGATTGCTTGGTAAATAAAATAACAGCAAGCCTTCTATCTACAAAGTTTTCTTAATTCATCTGGAATCATAGACGTTATATATAATGGACCTGCCTTACTGATAATATAACACAGTGTAAACAAGCTAAAAAGTGTCACATTTTTATTTCCAAATTGAAATTTCCTAGGGAAAAAATTTATTTATTTTATCAGGTTTAGGTACGTGGTGTTTAATTAATGAAATACTGTTTTGCTGTTTTAGCAGTTAATTGTATTTTCAAATTCTACCAGTATTTTTCATGTCCTGTTATCCTGTGTCTGAATAATGAAGCCAAACAGTGTGAAAATAAATTAATCCTGTGATTTTCATTCATAATCAGTATGTATTGAAGCTTTCCCAAAACCTGTATTAATAAAAGCAAAGACAAATTCACATCCGCTGAATTAATCAGGATTCTGTGACAAATCAAAGAGAAGAGAGAATTCATCGGCAAATTTTGTTCAATTCATCGCCATTAAATTAATTATGATTCAGAAATGAATTGAAGAGAATTCATCTACCTACGAATTCTCTTCGATTCGACGCCGTTAAATTAATTATGATTTAGAGACGAATCTAAGAGATTTAGATTAATTAAGTACAAAGTCTTAATTTAGTACAAAGTCTGAATTTAGTACTAAGTACATTGTACTAAATTTAGACTGCTCTAAATTAAGACTTTGTGCTAAATTAAGACTTTGCGCTAAATTAAGACTTAGCGCTAAATTCAGACTGCGCTAAATTTATACTTTGTACTGAATTAAGACTGCACTAAAATAAGACTTTGCGCTAAATTCAGACTTTGCTCTAAATTAAGATTTTGCACTAAATTCAGGCTTGGCGGTAAAATAGGACTTCACAATAAATTAAGACTTCGTGCCAAATTCAGACTTTGTACTAAATTCAGACTTTGTGCTAAATTAAGACTTTGAGCTAAATTTAGACTTTGCTCTAAATTCAGGCATTATGTTGAATTTAGACCTTTCACAAAATTCAGACTTTTTGCTAAATTTTGACTTTGCGCTAAATTCAGACTGCGCTAAATTTAGTCTTCGCCCTAAATTCATACTGCTCTAAATTTAGACTTCGCGTTAAATTAAGACTGCACTAAAATAAGACTTTGCTCTAAATTCAGACTTTGTACTAAATTCAGATTTTGAGCTCAATTCTGACTACGCTAAATTAAGACTTCGCACTAAATTCAGAATTTGCGCTAAATTCAAACTTTTTGTTAAATTAAGACTGTGCCAAATTCAGACTTTGTGCTAAATTAAGACTTCGCACTAAATTTGGACTTTACACTAAATTCAGACTGTGCTAAATATTTCGCCTTTGCGTTAAATTCAGACTGCGCTAAATTTAGACTTTGCGCTATATTAAAATTGCACTAAATTGAGACTTGGCACTAAATACAGTCCTGGCGGTAAATTATGACTTTGCAGCTTCGCGATAAATTTGGACTTTACACTAAATTGAGATTGTGTTAAATTTAGCCTTTGTGCTAAATTCAGACTGTGCTAAATTTAGACTTCAAGCTAAATTAAAACTGCACTAAATTGAGACTTCGCACTAAATTCAGACTTTGTCCTAAATTCAGACTATGCTAAATTAAGACTTTGTGCTAAATTCAGACTTTGCACTAAATTCAGACTGTACTGAATTTAGACTTCGCACTAAATTAAGACTTTTCGCTAAATTAAGACTTTGTGCTAAGTTCACACTTTGCGCTAAATTAAGACTTAGCCCCTAATTTCCAGCTTCGCACTAAATTAGGACATTGCAATAAATTTAGACTTTGTGCTAAATTAAAACTTCGCACTAAATTCAGATTTTACGCTAAATTCAGACTGTGCTAAATCTATACTTCGAGCTAAATTAAGACTTTGCACTAAATTAAGACTTCGCGCTAAATTCAGACTTTGTGCTGAATTAAGACTTTGCACTAAATTCATACTGTCCAAAATAAAACTTCGCGATAAATTCAGACTTTACTCTAAATTAAGACTTCCCGCTAAATTCAGACTTTACGCTAAATTAAGACTTTGCTCTAAATTCAGACTGCGCTCAATTAAGACTTCGTACTAAATTTAGACTTTGCGCTAAATTAAGACTGCGCTAAATTTATACTTTGCGCTAAATTTAGACTTTGTGCTAAATTCAGACTGCGCTAAATTTAGACTTTGCAATAAATTAAGACTGCACTAAATTAGGACTTCGCGCTAAATTCAGACTTTGCTCTAAATTAAGACTTCGCGCTAAATTATGACTTTGTGCTAAATTATGTGAGAGTAGTTGCATAGGCTTACCCTGACAAAGCTCACCAGATTTTTTATTGATTTTGACTTTGTGAAATTATTGTATTTGAACGTACCTCATTGCCATGGGTGTCGAAATAAACAATAGGTATATTACTTACTTTCACTAATGAAATTTGCTGAAAAAATAAGACTCTTGAGAACATAGGTGAGTATAAAATTTGCATTGAAGGTGAAAAGAAGTCACAAAAAACAAATTTAAATTAGATACATTTACGAAAATTCTTTGAAAAAATTCCAATGTAAATCTGATGATGAAAAATAAAACTTATGTGCTTTTAAACAGATTTCATAGCTTTTTTGCTTTCTTTGCCTCTGTTTTATTGTAAATTCAGATGAAATAAATAGATTAGGCTAGGTACTTACATCAATAAGTTTTCATATTTTTTATTTCACTATTCCAATGGTTCTTAAAGTGGGTTTTCAAACTGTTGAGGGTCTGCGAATGCAGTTCAGGAGGTCCGTGGTTGGTTTGTACATTTTAGAAGTATGTAATTGAAGAAGATTATACATGTAAAGTACAGTGTATTAAAGTATGAAGAGTACAAAGTTATACGCAGACGAACCAATGAGCGGCGGCAATACTCAGATAGTGATCTCTTTGTATTCCCGTGATAGATTTTTCTTAATTATGTTAGTGCAAGTCAAATAAGAGTTTGGTGCTTATTTGTTTAGTAATTTCTGAGAAAACTAGAAAAGAATAAACGTATGGAGAGAATTTTTGGATCGTGGTTTTGAGAAAATTACAAAAGATATAAGACTGAAATTTTCAAAACACATCGTCTCTATATAGAACCACATCTAAAAGAAGTTTGATGTCTATTGGTTCTGTAGTTTTTGAAGAAACTGGAGAACAAAGAAATCCTAGAAAAGTAGTTTTTCTTGAATTTTTAAGGAACTATAGCAGGGATATTGTTGAAATTTTCACGATAGATTTTCCTTATGTTTGTGCATGTCTGATAGAAGTTTGTTACTTATTTATTTCGTAGTTTTCGAGATAACTGGAAAAGAAAAATTTGCTGGAACAACGGTTCATTCAGAATTTTGAGGAAATTGCTGAAAGGATCAAGTTGAAATTTTCACGATAGATTTTCCTTATATATGTGCAAGTGTGACAAAAGTTTGATGCCTATTCGTTTAGTAGTTTTCTAGGAAATTGGAGAAGAATTTTGGTTTACAATTTTGAGAAAACTACCAAAGTGATCGGGCTGAAATTTTCACAACACATAGTCATTATGTGAGTGCAAGTTCGTTAGAAGTTGAAATATATTTTTCTTATTTATGGTGCAAGGGTTTATGAGCGTCATTTTTGCATTGCACTAATTTAAATTTTTTTTTACTTTTTTTTCAGTTTTTTATTTTTCTTCATATTGTTATTAGAAATTGGCAAACTGGGTTTTCTAGCGAAGTAACACTGCGCTAGAGTTTTTTAAAGTAATTCCAGTGGTTGAGAAAGAGGGTTATAATTACCAGTGGCCCCCACCCCAGTTTTGTCACTGCTGCAAAGATATTTCAAATTTCTTGGTTTTTTGATTTTGCAACTTGTACCCTGCATCGAAAAACGTTCTAACACTTCTGCTGGTTACTCAACAACGAATGCACCGATTCTGATGATCTAGAATACATACATTTAAGAGAGGATAATCCTGAGGTACTTCCGTTGAATTTTCGTTGAGATTATCTGATTAGATCATAACGGAGATCAAACATTTTTCATGAAAATTGGCAAGTATTCGTTTTCTTGTTTTTTATTTTTTTATTTATTTTTTATATTTTTTTTCTTTTTGCTGATTATTGATTAAGAATCCACTGTCAGATTTTCACAATTCAAAATGGCATATCCAATATGCTGGAACTAATTCTAAATTTAACAAATCTGGATGAAACTCTGTGCGTAAAAAGGCCTCTAAAATACGTATTTCAAGCAATAGTCACGAAATTCGAAACAAACATTGAATCTGCCAAATTTCGTGACGATTGGATATATGGTTCATGCTCTGGAGTAATTGGTAAGGTCAATAGTTCTAAAATGAATTCTACCAATTTTGGTTGAGATCGATAAAATTATGTCAACAATGTTTTGATGATTTGAAGGCGCTTCTTTGCAAACCTACTTTTCCTTATGATTGTTGCTGCACATGTGTTTTTCTTTTCTATTTTCTCAACTTTATATCGTACTTTTGTCAAAGTTATAAAGAAAATTATTAATGATGTGAAAAAATAATTAAACGTTTAGTAAGTAAAATGCTATATTTTTTCATAATTATCTAAAATAGATATATCAATAAAAATAAATTGAGTCTTTAAACAATTCTAAGGATAGGTCAGGTTTCAATAGCGGTGGACTGCCAATATTCTTCCAAAAGTTGTACTCATCCCAACAAGGGTTAGATCTCATTTCTAACGTAGTTTCGTTGATGTATAAATATTCGATATTGGCACTAGAAATTGGTTTCCAAACTTTACGTTTCTTCTTACCATTTGGATCGCTGAAGAATAAAAATTTGATTACTATAAAGTAGGTAAATAGTAAGTTCTTACACCTCTGATTATGTAGTACCGTAAAATGGAGGAACATTGAACCATTTTTGCATGTTTTTTAACAATACCTCTGACAGTGTTTGAGTTAAAAAAATATGCTTTGTGGATCTGGGAAGTACTCCTATACATTTTATCGAATGCTTTTTTGAAAATTTTCCTATCGTGTTTTTCAAAGCCACATGAGGGGCTCAAAGGCACGGATCAAAGTTTCCTCATCTGGGAGAACTTTGAACCTACTAGTTTTTTCGATGTAATCTCATTCCGCAATTTTTTAATAATCAATTGTTGAAAAATTCAAGAAAAAGTGCTACCAACTTTTCGAGAAAATGTCAAAATTGTACTTAAAAACGAATTATTCTGAAAAAATTAAAAACACTATGATTAAAACCATAAAATATCAAAGTTTTATTGAAATTTGTTTTATCATGTTTTTTTATATGGCATCACCAAAGCTAATTATTTATACAATTTTTAGAATCCTAATGACATTTAACAGGGTTTAAAGTCACCCCAAGGGATAAACGGGCCTCCACCATAAGAATGAAGCACATTTGTATAGAGGTAAGATAATTTTATTTCATAGTTTAAGGTTATGGAAATTCGTTAATGTACTCACCAAAGCTATAAAATTAATTTCCACCGAGATCCAGACCTAGATTTTTGGGTCATTTTTTGCCAAAATTTTGAATCAACTTTATAGCGTAGTAACCCCTATTAATGTATATTTGTGATCACCTAGCATAGACAATTAGCTAATTAAATTGTGCATCAGTAGGTCTCAAAATTTATTCATTTGGCCTCCAGAGTGTGTTAAAGTGAAAAGGCAGAGTGATTCAATGTTCTCCCTTGAGTTCGATGTTCCCCTGTTTTACGTACTGGACCAGTAAAAAAATATGATTTCTGGTTAGACATGCCGGCGCTTAATAGGTAACCAGAGCGTATCTTTTGACGTACTTTGCTTCGTCTTTATGAACACTATCCTTGTGAATTTAAGGGATGTTTTTATCAGATGTATTCTAAATTGGTGAACTCAAGCAAAACGTCGAAAATACGAAAAAGGTACACGGTGGTTGCCTATTTTTTCGCCGGCATGTCTAGACATTAAAAAGTACATTAGTCTTACGGAGCTTTAATGGTTCAGTACTATATAGTCAAAGACTTACGGTCTATTTAGATATGTACGCTATTGGGTACAGCTTGAAAACATCCACAAAAAACAGCTGATAATGAGATCAGTGAGTTAGTAGGTACTCACCCAAATGCGACAAAATTATACCACATGTCTATGACCAGATCAGAAATTTTTCGATCTGATCCTTCTAAAATTGGCGGGAAAATGCGAGGCTGATTGAATAAACATCGTAATTCCTCTCCGTGTATTACACCTGAAATTAAATCAGTATTTAAAAATTTTTTAATCATTGTTACTTTAAATGGTAATAAAAATGAAAAGGGTTAAATAGTAAGTACATAAGTAGTTTATTTATGACGTTTTATCACCTGTTTTTTGTTTTGTGTGCCATTTCATTACGGATCGATAAACCCTGACGTATGGTAAAGTGTGCAGGTAATCAAAATGGTAAAAATATTTTGGACCTTTGTAGTAACGAGCACTTTCGATCATGCCATGTTTGATGCTAGCGAAACCAAAAATCTGTTAGAAACCAAGAAACTGTTGATTATAACAATTCTAATTTAACTAATATCGAAACAGTCTACTCTGAAGGAACTGAAACAAACATAACATCGCAATGAGGAGAATGAAAGGGATTTGAAATAAACATTGTGAAAAAATCAAGTTTTTTGTGGATTTTTATCAGAACCGAAGTAGATACCACTGGTAACTTCAATTTTCAATGTAATAAACATTTCTATTTTCACTAGGGGGCAAAAACTAAAAGGTGAAAGTGGCCTACGCGAAAATCGGTGCAAATTTCGGACGAGGAAAGAGAGTGAGTGTACTTTATTGCATTCAAAAGACTTACACTAACAAAAAAAACAAATTATAGATGCAGTGTTACCAGCTGTAAAAATAATAATATGAATCATATTAAATGATTCAGTTTGCTTGGTTTAGGTACTGAATGGCACTTTTTCTGACTTTTTCACATTCTCAGGGATTTATTTATAAAATTAGTAAAGACCTAATTTCTGAGGAAAAGATAATCCAATGCGTTCTAACTGTGTGTATTCATGGAGTGTTTTCATTTATAGCATTTTTTAGGCGTAGGTTTGAAAAAGAGATGGTTCATTAGCCAGCCTAATAAATTCATTTTGAAACAAATACCTAATTTTTTGGTGAATAAAAAATTTCAAATTCATTGGCAGTTAAATTTTTCCTGATTGAAAGTAAAAATTTTTCTTATACAGTAGAAGTCGCTTATTGTGATTTGTTTGGGACTAGGTCAAAATGATCACAATAAGAAGCTGGTCACAAAGAAAGAAAAAGTTAGATGAACGGTGAAAAAAACTACTTTTGCATGAACACTGTTGAACAGCATACTCCTAGGTTGGAAAAAAAGAAGATCAAGGAAAAGGTAATCAGTAAAAAATGTTTGAAAAATATATCAGAAGTTGGTGACGTTTTTGACTGGTAACTGAGTAGGTGAGATAAGGCAAACAAAGAAGGATAAAGTGACTTGATTGTAATTAAGATGAAAATTTATGTCATTTCAAGCCTGTACCTGATTGGCAGCTAACTTGGACACATTAAACGACTTTTGATCACAAAAACCAACTAATTTTCTTAAAAAAAGGGTCTGGCAGATCTATACCACATAATTTTGATCACAATAGACAGCTCATATTAACAGGTATCACAATAAGCGATTTCTACTGCAGTTCTTTATAATAAATTATAATCTGTGGGTGTGTGCATAGACAAATACACAGCACCACACAAATACCACGAAGGTGTGTACATGCTTGTTAGTTGATGTGTGTGGGCCTAGCTCAGTATCAAAGTTTATCTATTAAGACAAAGTACATAGCTGTGAGCGCAAAAAGGTAGTATAATCCACTGGCTCACTAGGTGGTCGACAGTGTGTAGTACACACTCGTTTGTCAATGACCACCCTTCGCCACATAATCAATTAAACGTTGAGAATTTTTTCTCTTTGTATCCACACTAGATATTAATTAGGCAAGTTTTTACTTGAGAAATCAGCATATTAAAATTTTTCTCAAGAAAAGACTTGGAGGTGAGACCTATTACATTTTTCATATCATGACTAAATTCATATTTGTTTTTTGCATCATCAACTTAGATTCATATAAGATTAATATAGGTATCTATTACATGTATGAAATGATAAGAATTTTCATTGTAACCACTTATCACACCACTTTCATCCAATGGATTTGGAAGAAATTTTGACTGAACAAATGTGCTTATGTCTAGAAGTCTTTTCAAAGTTTAGTTTCTAAAGCTTCTCCCTAAAAGCTGTAATTGAATTCGGAAGTTCCAATAATATCTATTATTGGAAATGATAAAAGTTTTGTTTATGCTGCAATAAGTTTAGTGTTTAAGTTTTTTTTCTTTCTTTGGGAAGTTTGTTTTTGTAACCTAGATCTAGAAAACTGTAATTATGCTTAAAAGTTTCAGTGATGTCACATATTATGAATTAATAAAAGTTACATTTTTACATTAAATTGGTTATGAACTGAAAGCTGTAATTAAGCTCAGAAAATTAGAAGAAGATCATATATATGTAGAAGAATTATGATATAACTTTGACAAACTTCATTTAATTTTTGAAAAGTTTAATTTTTAGGATATTTTGGAAAGAATTTGGTTCTGGAAGTTCCACCATGAAATCTGTAATGAAGCTCAGCAGTTTCAATAATGTCACATAATATGAAAGAGTCAAAAAAGTTTCAGTTTTCTTTGAAAGGTTTTATTTTCAGGGTCATTTGAAAATTTTAGTTTTGATATTTGATAGCTTTAATTACCCTCAAAAGTTTTGATGGCGTCACATATAAAAGAATTTGAGTTCGCTTACAAAAGTTTTGTTTTTGATTTGAAAGGTTTTGATTTCAATGAATGAGTTTAATTTTTGTTTTAAAATGTTAATTTTCAGGATCTTTTGAGAATTTAGGTTTTGAAAGCTCAACTGTAAAGGTTGCAATTAGATTTAAAAGTTTTGATGACATTACATATTATGATAGAATAAAGGTATATTTTCTGAGAGTTTCGTTTGTTCTTTAAAAAGTTTCATACTGTACGTCTTATGGGAATTTTGAATTTTAAAGCTCCACTCTGAAAGCTGTAATTAAGGTAAAAGGTTTTAATAGCGTCTTATATGAAAAAAGGAAGAATGAACTTTAAAAGTTTTTTTTTAAATTCTCCGAAAAGTTTCTTATTTATGGTATTTTGGAATGTTTAGTTTTGAAAGAGCTACAAAGTAATGAGTTTGCTGTCTGTACAATAGGTACTCATGTAAGTGAGTAATAGGTACCTACCTACGTAGGTATGTATAATTCTCGTTAACACGATATAAGTTGAAAGTTTTGTCCAACAATCACAAAATATGGTACATAGATTTAATGATGAGCAAAACGAGCCCTAGACTAATACTAATACTTCGGGTACAAAACCAAGACCAAGATCAAGACTGCGTAGTTGAACATAAACAAGATTTGGTCTGGGTTTTGGACTTGTAAGATAGTCTTCTTCTTGTCATGCTCACGTTCAATCTGCAGTCTTGGTCTTGATTTTGTTTCTCTGCAAGATCAAGACCCCAACCAAGACCAAGTTTGCGCATCGCTACATATATTAAAGCTAAGACGAGAACTGGACATATTAATTTTGCACTGGATGGACTGGATGATACTTCCGGTACGTACATTATCGTTTTACTTTAGGAGGAGTTCTATTGTTGCCAAAGGGCTTTTTTAAAACCTGCCTCATTGAGTTGCTTGTTGCGATTGAGTTTATATTATTTATATTCTAGTAAGTCAACCTACCCGGTAGAACTGAATAACTGAATATTCAACTCTCAGAAATATAAACGATTCTTTTGTTACCAAATGAAAAATTTAAAAATTCAGTCATTCTAGTCGTTTCACTTCAAAACATCATCTTCTGTGGGGACAATACTCGTATGAGGTAATAATAGTTCGCACTTCTCGACGACAGTCGCCACCCAAAGGCTGGCAATAATCGTCTTTATAATGTTAAACGAATTTACACTGGTGCGTTTGTATGTTCATACCTGTACGTAGGTACAGGTAAGATACATTGCACAGGCCAAGATCAATTACCTGATAACAATCTCGATGATGTCACAGAACGGTACCAAACACGTTGCGTCATTTCTTATCACCTCAACAGAGGCAGGAAACGACGTAACGCATGACATAATTACGTACATGTACGTATGCATGTGTGTCTGTGTGCGTGTGCCTAATTCTGTATATAAACTCTCGAAACTGGCTACAAAATCGCCAGTGTTCGCCGAGGATTTGGCTCTCCCATACTTAACCGTATGAAGTGGCAGAACACGCAAATACTGTTGAAAACCTTCTAGTGTGAATATCTGTCACAACAAGGTATTCCACATCTTCATTCCTGGATTCTATGTTTTGGCGTGTTAATTTTATACCTATTCTCTATTTTACTATTACAGAATCGGTAATTTGAAACTACTCGTGTTCAAAACTGTAACTATGTACCTATTCTGCACCAATTTTATTCAAAATCCTACCTCTCTTCTCCTATCAATGATGTAATTTTTGTTTTGTACTAATTTTCAACTTAAGACCAAGTAAGACTAGCGAGGGAGTGAGCGAAGAAAAAAGAAATAAAAAAGTGAAAATTTGTTATACATTCGAAGCTGCAAAAATTTGGTTTTTGGTTTTATGAAAAATCTGATTTTCATGATTCTTGTTCTAAAATGTACTCGTTTGCATGGCTAGTAATACATATATAATTATATTTTTTGCAACACGAATCTAGAAATTTTTTTGTAGGGGACCAAGTATTCTTAAGCCTCGTTTATGGTTGTTTACATCTCGAATCAGGCTGAAAGTTATTTCTTCATTCTTCTTACTTGAGAGAGTTCCTCAAAAGCTGCACTTAGTGGCTTATTTCCAACATATTTATCGAGTAAAATTTCGGTAATTTTCGAAGCATTGGGAAAATAGTTGTAACCCAAAATTTCGGGAAAAATTCGTTCGTAATTTTTCAATACGTGATTTAGCTCTTCGGGTTTCGAATAAACACCTGAAAATGGAAATCTTCGATAAAGAGGTTCACTCATGTCAATTAATGATGAAGGCACATAATATGTGTATGAATAAATTACATTTACCTAATAATTTTTGAGATCCTTCGTCAGTATTAATTCCAAGAATCCAAGGAACCGAATTTTCTTCATTCATATTTATCATCGGATGCTCGGTGATAAAAGCACCCTCGTCGTTTTTTTTTTCAATATTTACTCCAAAAAATGTGTGCGGAAGTATATAATCGTACTAGAGCAATCACAAAAAATGTGTAGACAGAATCACTTGAGAAAGTAACCGAAATTGTAAAAGAATTTAACTTTTAATTCGTACCATCAACCCGTACATATATATCGTCAATATTTTGATTGGTACACGCCTGATACATTCGACAAGACGTTGTGTGCTAATGATTTCAACAGAACGACATCCAACTAGTTTAGCAAAGTCCCAAGCTCGTTTTAAATTCTGTCCAGATGGTACAATGGCTCGATAGTTCATAGCGTGACCACTTTGTGCAATAGCTCTGTGGAACAAGCCTGAAATAATAAATTTTAATTTATCAAAATCGTTCCCATCGTTTACAACTCGTTTGAAAAAAAAAAAAAAGGATAAAGTTCACTAATATATATGGCGTCTTTATTTTTGAAGTATGGAATACACTGCGATAATTAATCGTTGTAAAGTTTGACAAAAAACGTGTAAACCTTTTGACAGAGGAGAAAACAAGTGCAAGCTAACATCAACAGCTGCTGAACTTTCGCCAGTTATCGTCACATTGCTAGGATCGCCTCCGAATTCAGATATGTGCTTTTGTACCCATTTCAAGGCTGCTGTTTGATCTTTTAGACCATAATTACCGCTTGCCGATTCATCCTCGGTGCTAAAAAAACCTGTAAATTTAAGAACAAAAAAGAAACAAAACAAAACATATTAAAGTAGACAATACTTATTCGAGAACAGGTCGGCATTCCTATCAGACAAATAAGAAACCGTTGGCATATGAAAATCTGTAGTCTTTTATATAATCCCCTGAAAAAGAGCCAATTGTGTACAATATTGTAAGTGAAGGTAAGTGCAGATATTTTTGGTATCCGACAGGAAAATGCAATTCTGATTCTTTACCATTTTGATTTTAAGGATATTAAAAAAAAAAACAAACCTATGCATCGTTGGGAAAGAATATTGTCATAAGTATAGTTCAAAAATATTTCAATTCATCTTATTTGAATTTGAATTTTAGTTTTACTCAAAAACTCTCTATTTACCAGCTAATGACACGATTGCTCCCGTTTTGTTTTTTGAAATCTTGCTCGCTTTACATACCACTTTGGGCACTGGGTTTGAAAAAGATTCCAAATGCTCCTTAGAACAAACTTATTGTAAATTCACTCTTAGAGATTTTCTCTTTCATCGTCTCTTAACATATACTTATTGTCTGTATATTACTTTACTGAGTACATTTCCTATAAAATTATGAGTTTATCTGATGTTTTATTTTATGTACCTATGCTTTTGCGTAAAACTCAACTAAATTGATTCCAAAATGTGCAAAATTATCTAAAAATAACTCTTTAAAGTATTTTTGACTGCTTAACTTAATTAAAGATGTCAATAAATTTTTTCGAATTTCAACTTGAAGTATATACCTACCATACTTACTTATTCAAAGTTTGCTTAAAGAAGTTTTTTTCCCATAAATTTTTTTAGGGTTTAAGACAGGAAAAGGATGGAAGTACAAATTTTCAGTTAATTTACACTTTTTGGGTTTTATCAAATTCTTGGGTAGACAAAATATTTTAACTGAAAATTTAAGAACAAAATTGCAAACTAAAACTTGTAATTTTAGAATCATAATGAGCTAAATTATTATGGCCTAGATATTGCTCACTAACATCATTTTAAGATTCATATGAATGTAAGGAGCCGAATTTTATCAGAGTGCCAAATTTTTATTTCATGTGGCAAAAACTGGAAATAAAATTTTTCATTAGAGAAAATTAGATCCATCAAGCTAAGGTCTAAAATAATCAATTAAGATACAGGAACAAATAAACTGCCTCCCTCAAAAACATGGTTATTTCAGCACTTTTTTTCAAATTCTTTTTTCTTATTTTTTATAAATTTATTTTTACTTAAAAAATTAGCCCCATCTGCACCTGTTTGGGGACAGATGCTATTGTGATATGTTACATGATCTTCTGTACACCTACAGAGCTCAGAGGTTTGGTAACAGTGCAGAGTGGGCTGGCTGCCTGAACTGGTGTTGTGGCAGTCGCCAGGCAATTGCACTTTGATGAGTAGGAGTGTGACAATGTCATTTCATTAGTCTCTCGGACTCTAAATGAAATTAGGGTTTAGGCCACTACATGGTAGTAGGAGCAGTTTAATACTTCTTTGGCTCATAAGATTTCCTAAAAAGAAACCTTATTCAAACAATTAATTGAGATTAAATTCAGCATTATGAAATATAATTCCAATAAAATGAAAAATAATTCCGTATTTCTTCTCATAACAAAATATGAAATAATTCCTCTTCCAAAAATCACTTCCACTCTTCAAGGAACTAATCTTTGAAATAGCTCTGTGATATTATGTATTCAACGCAATATTTAATTTAGTTCGTACTAAATACTTAATGAAAATTACCCCTTTACTAGGAATAATTTCTATTAACACAAAACGAATGAATTTACAGTAAATAAATTCATACCAACATAAGACTTCGACTGGACTTCAGAACAAAACCCAATCCAAAGCATTATACATTGAATTCAAAAATTTAATCACTGAGAATGATGAAACAATTATTAAAAAATTATTTAGCCAACCCCCCCATACTCTGCCCATGATAATACCTGTGGACAGCAATTTGAATTGATTATTATCCATAGATATTATTATGTACAACAGCATATAGCGTTCAAAATATTAAGTACTGTCCCAATTGGCAGTTAAACAATTATTTTGTTAAATATGGCTGTTGTATTGGAAAAAATATGAAAACATTTAGACGTTTTTAGGATAACTAAATAAAAGAAAGGATACCCATACATCCCTTCGCAATAATACTTTTGTCTTTGTCAGTTAAAGAAACAAAAACATACTCAAGAATGAGAAAGAAAGAAATAATATTCTCTTTCTCTCACACTATTAGGAAATAGAATCAATTCTTATAAATAACAAAAATTCACAGTTTCATATAATATCTGCATTGATCATGTAGATAAGACACAAAACTGTACAAACCAAAGGTCAAAGTATTGACTTAACCAGCCAATGAACATTTGCAGGTTCATACAAATGTACAATGCAATATATATGAATATTACATACTAATGCTACTACACATTATAGAGTAGTAATATAATCTTGCCACTACACCAGCAAATGCAGTTTTTAGGGCTTAAAAACACAAACACAATACACTAACTGGGTAGTTATGCACACATGCGCAGAAACACTACCTTAGACACACAACAGCATTTCAATGACATCAGGTTAAAGAATGTGCCATATGTAAAGAGTTCTCTGCTAATTTAATGTTTTATTTAATTAAAAGTGAATTTTTGTGTGTTAATTAAAGTGTTTTAATTGAATTTTTGTTTGTGAATTCAATAAGGTGTCAGTTTGCAAACATTTTCCCTTTTCAAAGATCAATTTACCACACTTTTTAGTGATTTTCCTCGTGAATTAATCTTAATGTTCACACCCGAGCTAAAACATTTTGGTTAATTACTAATTATAAATGAATAATTCAAATCAATTTATCATCATAAAATGTGTTGCCATTATAAAATTTTACTACAGTGTCTTTTAAAAGTGTTTGTAAATTCAAAAAGTGAGTTTTGTCTAATAATTAACTGTATCTTCAATAATTATGCATTTTTCATGATTAAAGGATTCCATTTGTTCCATAAACACTTTAATTTTTTATAGATTGTGAAAAAATTATACGAATATCTCCATTAATCCTGACAAACATCGCTGAAGGAATCAGTCCATTCTTACAATGTATTTTTGATCAACCAGTTAATAAAACTATCATTTTCTATAGGTTTTATACCAATCATAATTAATAATTTGATTAATTATGCCTAGTGAACTATAAAATTGTATTTTTCTTTATACTTTTTATAATCTTTCAATAGGTTAATCACATTTTCAAACCCAAGAATGACTCGTGATAATAGTTCGGTGTATCGAATCTTTTCAACAAATCTATTTAATTCAATGGATTCAATATTTTAAAAATCAAAATAGACTTTTGTTTTGCGTAAGACTTATAAATATAATTAATTATGTTGATATTAATTATGCTGACAAAGTTCATAAAATGTATTTATTTAATAAAAACCCTTTATAATTTAACAGGTCTCTGAATAAACCTTTTGTCCGATAATTTGACGAAAACTTCATGATCCGTTTGATAAAGAAAATTAGGACTGACACTGAACAAGATTTGATCCTTTTCATCAAAGTAATCTTAATTTAACACACTTGTAAGTTTTATTCCTTTTAAAAATAATTCATATTTATTTGCATCATGTTATGTATTTTGAGAATTATTTTTGTGGCATCCTTTTTATAAAAATGATCAATTTTAAAAAAATGAATCGTCTATGTATCATTGACATAAGTCCACAAAAAAAATCTATTAAATTTTTTTCCTTTTTCTGTGAATCATATCTATGTATTTCCCCAACACAAAAATCTTCACTGTACAACTGTTAATAAAAATTTGTACAATTTAAATTTATTTAATAAATTTTGAAAGTTTCATAAAATTTAAAATTTTATAAATTCAAAATAATAATAATAGAACATCTAGGCTAGTCCTATATGTAAAAAACATTACCAATAATGTAATTGTAAACAAAAAATTTGTCTTGATTTGTCTAAAATACAGTATTCACGAAAAATAATGTCCCATATGACCAGAAATTCTACCTGTTTCAACTCACACGAACTTCAATCAAATGGTAAACACTAATTAGCAAAGATTTTTTAATAATGCTACGAGTATTCAAAATTCTTTAATGGTATTAGTCCCTAAAATTATAGGCAACTAATTTAACACTGTAAATTCTCATTTGTCTGAGGATTTGGATGTTGGGAATTGGATCAATCAGCCAACATAGTTAACATTCCATTAAACATCAAAACTCTGAAGTATTGTTTGAATAAATGGGATGGTAAAATTTCAATATATCTGGGCTGAATCAGAAGTTTCAAAATGTATGTACACTTATGTCCAGACATTGGCATTCCTCACAAAATTAAAATCATGCAGGATGTCATGCCCAAGGATCTTCTGAGTAAGTTTAATATTGATTTTAATAAAGAAAAATTGATTCCAACTTTGAATGAAAACCCTTCTAATTTACAGAACTAGTTTGATACAAGAAACACTAAATCAATCGTTCTTATGACTGTGTTGACAAATAATCAACAACAATTGTTACCAGTAAATAGTAAGTGTTTTGCATCTCTTTATAAATCTAAAAAGTCTTCTACCTTTTTAGTTTTTGAATCATATTATGCTTCATCCAAAAGTACAAAAAAGCCTATAAAAATTCAAGATTTTTTCAACTGGCGAAGCATAGATATATTCATAATCAAAAATTATGCTCATAACTCTTTAAAATGTAAAAGTTATGACCAGGAATAGTTTCTTTAGGAAGTTTACAATACTTAAATGCAAAACCAACCAAGTCCCACTCAGTTTTGATTTTTTTCACTCCTAGTGGAAATGTCGTACCAATCATGGCAAAAACTTTGGATCATATAACCCGTGATCCAAAACAACAAGATTTGTCAAAATTTTGAGAAAGTTTTCTTGAATATGCAAATGTCAAATTTGTATCACTGGACAAAAATCGTAAGATTAAATTAATTTTAGATAATGACTGCGTGTGGTTGTTTATTTTGTTTGTTTGTTTGATTTTCATTTAATAAACTTGTTTCATATTATACGTATGTTATTACCTGTTGACTGTAACAAGGTAATTTTGTTTCATAATAGTAAACAACTGATAAACTGGTCATGGAGGCCAGATTGGTGTACACCACCCCTAGATGATCTTCTGCGCACCTACCGGGTGCAGAGGTTTGGCAACAGAGCAGAGTGTGTTGGCCACCTGTACTGGTGTTGTGGTGGTTGCCAGGCAGTTATATTTCAGTGAGGATTAGTGTGACCTCATTTTATTAGTATCTCAGACTCTAAATTGAGTTAGGATTTGGGCCATTACAGATGCATATATGACACTTCCAGATGGTACCCAACCAAATAATGGATAAATTAATGGCACTTGCACACACCCAGTGACATTTGCATACACAGTTTCCAAAAGCATGTGATATAGTTGTCACTGATAACTCAAACAGATAACTCAGCAATAACTCAAGCCAAAGAGCTAATACCACTTATGTATCTTCTTTCTACATGAGAGTTAAGTACTAGAAGTATTCAAGAATATTATTTTTGTAGGACAATATCTGATTTACAAAAATTGTATGTACCTACCAACTTACAATGTCACATGAAATCAGTTACTTCTACCTTTCCTACAATTCAAATGATGGTTACAGAGGGATGACATGTGGAAATTTGTGTTCTTAACCCCCTTCCCCATACAATCAAAAGAAACTTGTAACTCCTTTCTTCAGTAATGATTCATGGATGAGAATTCCAAATATAATGATGTTGAAAACTCTACTCAGGTTTTTTTAACCTTGATAGACAATGCTTTATTTTGAGTTTTTAATGAAGAGCACGATGAAGGCCGAAGAACTAATGAATGCTGACATTTACCACTACTGAATAAAAATTCTAAATTTTTTATCCACAGAGCTTTGAATTACCAAAAAAAAAAAATGGTCTCTAGTAACCCTTTTTCATTCTACACTGAAATTCCTACACAGTGTGCTCCATAAAGAACTGAAATACCTAATGAGACAATATAACCAGAACATCCAACAGTAGATTCATTATTTTCAATAAAAAAAAAAGACACCAAGGTGACATAGAGGGAAGCTATTCTGCTACATTCGGATTGTTCCTACATTTCAATGGGTGTATTCATCTTACAAGAGTGGAAAAGCACCACTTAGTGTTGACCTGATGTCGACACTAGATGGCCAGTAACATAAACATAGTGTTGTTGAATCATTACTGATAACTTCTTCTAAAACCAGCTTCATTTATCAAGCCATGAATTAGAATGAAAACCAGTTCCTCAACACAATTGCCATCTTCACTATTTTAGCTCTAATTCAATCATAACTGGGGAAAAAATGGCGAAAACCATCGCAAAGTCACAATGAATTACATTTTAGAGAATAATAAATTTAAAATTCAACCATAAGACTTTTGTTTTTCAAAAATCGATTTCTTAAATAACAATTTTTGCAACATTGCAATTTTCAGTTCATTGCTTGATGGAAAAATTAGCTGTAGTTCTTTCAACTTTTGTTAGCTGTACATTTTTGGTTTGCCATTTTGTTTGTCAATTTAATTTGTTATAAAAAAAAAGGCATGAGTTCCGCTGGGGCTATACTCATGAAGAATTGATATGTAAACATAATAGTGTGGTTGTGAGAGTGTGCATTGTGCACGCACACAATCACACATCAACACATCATGTAACACACACAAATGAGAGTTACAGTTGTGAGAGTTACAAGTGACAAATCTGACAATTGTAATTCTCATTTATCCTCTACCATAGACCCAGTATTAAGATGTTTACACATCAATAATATTATTATTTGAGTTATATTACCAGCATATTCGGAAATTCGATTGAACCAATTCCTTTCCCCCGAGGAATTTGATGAAAATTCCTACAATGTACATCTAAACTTGATTGTGTCGGGCTATAATTCTGCTTCTCTATCGCAATTTGTCCCTGTCTTCATTAATTTATGGACCCATCTAACTGAATCATGTTTTGGTTCAAGCTCTAAGAAATTTGGAATTTCACCATCCTTCAATCCAAAATTATTGAATAAAAGTAACCTACTTGTACCTGTTAAACCACTTTCTTATCCAGGATTTTTGATTCACTCGTTTATTATTCACTTGTGCCATAAATATTTATCAAATCAACACGAAATGAGTTAGGGTACCTATGTTTCTTTTTACGTAACAAACCGTTTAGCGTTAGTGTGAACATTATTCTCAAGCATACCTACAACATTCATTCTATAATTGGCGCAAACGAATATCACCGGCTTATCCATAATGTATTCGGGTCCATAGTGATACGGATGAGTATCGCCGAACAGCCTTCGACCGGGGTACAACCATACCCACACTGGTAACTTCTCATGCAAATAGGTTTCATTGGATGGCTGCAAATGGAAATTTTAACCTTCGCAGTCTTCGAAAAATATTTACAAATTTCCAAATAAGTACGTATAGAAACATACAAATGGCGTGTACACATTCAAATACAGACAATCTTCTTCTCCTCGAAAACCTTCGGTTCCTAAAATCTGAGGACATAATGGCGGATATTTTGTGGCATCCAAAGTGCCCATCCACGGCTCAGTGATTGGTTGTGGGTTCTATGAATGAAGATTTCAAAATAAAATTTAAAAAAAAGAAAAAAGAAAAAAAAGAGAAAAGTGAAAAAAATAATTTTTTCATAAACTTGAGTATTCTTTTGTAAATTTTAAGTGAACATTTACACATCGCTGAACTTCGGTCACTCGTCCGAGCCATCAGTAAAACAATAAACTTCTCACTTGAAATCGTAGTTCACCGACCGGTGGTTTTGCAAATGGTAGTCCGAAAAATGCCTGAAATTCTCTGCCACTTCGACTGTGCATTCGTGTTCCTTTGATGTGACCAAGTTTGGTCTGCAAATAAACTGCACATTGTGCCAGCTGCACAAAAAGAACGAACGTCAACGATAATACTTTTGGCCACCTTCTGAACTCCATTCTGCAGCTAAACACCGACGAGTGAGGTATAATTAATTTTTTCAGCCATCGTATTTGTTAGAAAAATAAACGAGTATTCTGCGTGAATAATTTGTAGAGCTAACGTAGGTAACCAATTTTTCACGCACAACGAACACTTTGTTAGGATTACTCAACATATGCTCCAATGTATGTAGTCGAAGGTTATGAAAAATTTTCAAAATCGTGAAGAAGGTTTTTCATTTTTAATATGTTCTCATTAAAATTCCTCACAGCTCAAAATGGTAATAACTACGAATACATAATTTCATTATTATCGGTAGATATGAGAAAAATATTTAAAAAAAACAGTTGCATTGTTACTCTGCAGGTATTCGTCATGATTTTTCAAGTTTTTGTCACTAAACGTTTTTAGACTGTTGTTTCGTAATTATGGTTGTGCGCAAAAATTGAGAAGCCCTGGCACAGCCCGAGGGAAAAGTCTCAAAAAAGACGTGGTTAACGTGATAAAGGGCTGTCTTCACCGATAAATTATTGTAATTATCATACTCATTTGACAGGTTTAACCTACCAACTGAGATATTATTACCGAAGTCCAAATGAACTTGACGCCGAATATGACGAGTTATGGCTAAACTGTGTAAAAATAAAAACGTTTCACATTCTAGGGTTAACTTGTTCAACAGAAAGAGGATAGTGTAATATTGTCTAACTTGTGCGGAAAGTAGGAAATAGGCGAGTACCTACTGCAAACTTCACACAAGTGAGAAGTTGCTTTTCCGCACTGTTACACGCTTAATTTTTTGTGATAAAAGAAGTATGTTCTACTTGAGCAGGATAGTAAAAATGTGAAAATATGAGGAGAAAAAATTAGAGAATCCAAGGGAAAAAAAAAAAAACTAGGATAGCAATGTTTCACTAAAAAATCCAGTTTGCCAATTTTCATTTATAATTAAAAAAAAAAAAAATGAATTCAATTAAGGATAGAGAAACAGAGGGAGAGTGAGAGAGAGAAAGAGAGAAAGAGTGAGAGAGAGGGAGAGAGGGAGAAAACCTACTTGAAAAAATTGTAAAATAATATAGTAATCAATTAGTTATCAATAGGTATATGACAAACATATCGATATATCGATATTTCATTGCTTAATTTTTTTGAGACCACCAATCCTCTTCTCCTTACACTCATGCAAACACTCGACTATCTCTATGTAAACACTTTTACACTTTTATACTTTTATGCTGCGGCTATACTGATACTGTTTCCGCCGCTCATTTGTTCATCTCTGTATTCATTCATTTCTAAATACTTTCTAAATCTTCGTACATTTCTTATTTTCTTTGCTGCAACTACACACTTCTGAGATGTAACTTCGTAAACATCTTTATTATTTTGTTAATTACATCGAATCTGTCTTCCTCAACCTCTATGAATTTAAGATAAAGAAATTACAAAAAAATATCAATAGTTATCCATATCTTTAGCAAAAATATCGATCTATTGATGTTTTATCGCTAAAAACCAATTTTCCTGGAATTTTGTATTTTCTAGTTTTCTTGAGAACTAGATGCCAAAAAACTTATTAGCACCAAACTTCTTTCAGACCTGTTCCTATAATGATTGCTATTTTTTGTAAAAATTTCAGCACTGTCTATTCTGTAGTTTTCTCAAAACCGTGAGCATAGAATTTTTTTCAGCTATTTTTCTTTTCCATTTTTTTCGGAAACTACTGAATTAATAAGCACCAAACTCCTATCAGAATATCACCAATTTAAGGAAAATCTATTCTAAAAATTTCAGATCTATCTCCTTTTATGTATGTATACATAAAAAACAAAATTAGGTCAGAATAGGAAAATAGTACAAATCGTTTTCTTTTCTCACGAAGTGGATAATTTTCATCATCACTTCCCTTAACCCTTTTGGAAGGTCAATTTTAAAACGTCATTTGCAAGAAAGCTGGGTAAAAAGGTGAAAAATTAAGAAAGAAGCGTGATGAGGAAAAAGGAAGGAATATCAAAATTTAGAAAATAAAATTCGAAACCTTCCCCCATCTCTCCTGATAAAAATTCTCGTTAACAAAAAAATGGAAAGTTAACAAATAGAGGAAAATTCACAAATATTTATACTTTAATAGTTTCTCGCTGCCCAGTCGGTATAGTGATAACTTTTCACTCTAACATCGCAGGTTTGAATCTCAATTAAGGTGAAACTTCTATAAATTTAAAAAAATTAAATTAACCGCAACTACATTCTGTCTCTACCATAAAAACGTACGAAAAATTGGGTAAGTAATCATCCAAGAAAGCGTGTAGAAAGTGTTTATGGTGTGTGGAAACGAATGAAGGAACTAAAAAGGTTTTGGTAAAGTGGATGAGAATTCAAATAGTAGAATATAAACACATAGTTAAATTTTAATATTTCAAACTCTATTTTATTTTCAAACTTATATACACTAACTATATTTCATAGTATAATACACAAACTGTCCTGATATTGGCCACTTTCCGTATGCTACGCATAGGTACTCAGAAAGACGAGCACTTCATTCCCATTTTACAAAACACACAGATATTATGATCTTTCAACGCAATAAAAAAAAAAAAAGGCGAAATATAAGAGGCAAGAAAATTTCCTGGCTGCCCTGGTGACAACAGATTATTTCGGTTTTTCTCAACTTTTAGCAGATTTAAAAATTTATTTTTCTCGTACCTGACTAAGTTGTGGCACCAAATCTAAAGTGCAAAATCAATATTTATATCGTACTAAGCTTTATATAAGTGAAATGAACAGAATCATCTTCAAATGTCATAACCGATCGGTAAGTTGCAACATTTTTGAAAATAACGGAGAAAATTAGTACCAGGTATTTGTGAGAATTAAAAGGTTAATCAACATGATAGTTCGCTGCGCATTCATTCCTATTCTAGACATCAAGTTTATAAATGGATAAGGTGGGTTTGTAAAACTTGGAGAAATTTTTCTTCCAAAACTAGCAAATGAATTTCAAAAATTTGAACACAACGTGTAGCCCATGCATGAAAGCTTCTAATACTACCTCAAGTTTCGTTGCCATTGATCAAAGAGCGGAGGCTCCATAGACTCCCAAAAAGTGGAAATATATGTATATGTAACGGCATAAAAGAGTGGTTGTTTGTGGATTTGGTATTCTTTTATGGATTACACCATACACGAGTATACCTATTAATATTTGAAAGAAATATCTGTGAATAAAATAATTTATCATCCACACTCGTATGGTGGACCTTAACTTTGCTGGAACAAGACTTTGTATTAAGTAATTTACGAACAAATAATATTTTCACACTTTGATAATTTTTTAAAATACAATTTTATTGAACAATGTTGAGAATGATACTCTAACAGAGTCTTTAAGAGAGACTACAAAATGTGTGTAATACTCTAAGAGAGATTAAATTAAAGTAAGTCTTATTCTCTTTGAAACTAGAGTTTATATACATTTTCAGCGATATATTTTTATACTGTGGTTAGTGTCCAGTGGTAATACATGAAATGGAGTGATTCGCATATTCAAGGGACCAGTGTAAATGAGGTCACCAAATACCGTTAGGTACAGGCTGGTGAATACCTTAATTTTTAGACAATGGAAGTAAGAAGAAGATAAATTTGCGAAGAAGAGTCAATAAAATTCAGGGATATTGTTACGAAAGTAAAATAATATCGCCTGTGTACGAATTTAGTCATCTATAATTTTTATGGCCAACTATATGTGTCACAGTATATATATATATTGTGTACAGAAAAATTTGAGTGACCTTTACACATATTTGTGATCTACGACTCAGGATCAGCACTTTTCCACAGGTCCCATTCCCAGGTCCACCACTGCACTGAATGCTATAGTTGTATTTTCCTATTTTCCTCTGGAAAAGACACTAAAATGGATAAATTAAGGTCATATCTTTATTGTGATACAAAGCCTCCGCTGGATTTCTCTGGTAATTTGGCTTATGTCAGCCCATGACTTTTGCTGGCTCAATAAATAAAGAAAGAAAAAAAAAATCTCTTGTATTTCTTTTTCTTTGCTTTTTTGTCTACATTTGATTTGTTTTGTTTCGCTGCTGGATAGTTGGCTCATGCGCATCATCGAATATGAGGGAATAGGTAATATTGGTGAAATAATTTTAATAAATTAATTTTGTCAAATTTATTTCTGCTAGCTTGTATGTTTATTATGGTGACACCTAGATAGCCAACTTTGAAAAAAAAAAATGCTTCCATGTGCAGGTATTGCCTGTTTTTGCCAAATGCTATTGGCATTTTTTTAGAAAAAGGAAAGGTAGTTATATAGACTTAAACTAATTTTTTGGTATTTATTTGGTATGAAATCGTATAGATAGAAAATATAAAGGGGAATATTTTCAACGTCTATAAAATTTTCCACGGAACGGATAGTTTAGCAAATAAATCCCCCAAAAACATTTTTGTCCACGAATTAACTATACTATCTATGTTCATGCTAAGAAGTGCGAGATGTCAGAATTGCAATAGAGATTGTGGTTAGTTGGGGAAACAGGAAAAGGTAGTATTGCCATGCAATGAAAAGCATCATTTTGTGGAGTAAACAAATATCATATTTCAAGCAGGTAAGTGTGAATATGGTTTATGACATCAAGCACTTCTCAGCATGAATAGAGTATACTTGTATTTCTTGTAAAAATAAATGACAATAGAATCAGGAGAAAGTAGGCAACCATTTTGGACCCACTTTTAATACACACGTTACACAGGAAGTTGGCCTTCCAGGTTATAGGTACAGTAAGTACATACATGTCTATGATGTAAACCGAAAAAATGTGTTTTAAATTAACCCTTTTTTTTTAGGTTGGGGGCTTGGGAAATTGAACCCTAAATCTTCCCCTAAAACCCGCCTTGTTTAAATGTATTGGCTACCCATATTTCTTAAATTTTCGAAGTTAATGAACCCGCAGAAAGAAAATAAAATTTATTTTACCAAATTTTTGTGGGTAGAAGTGTACTTTACGTAAATTATGGTCTATGATTTCCACAATAATCCGCGCTTCTTATTTTAAAAACTATTTCCCATTGACATAATATTATGATCTGTTAATCCTTCGAAGAAAAATATTCTTTAAATCCTTATTGTCCCCCATTTAAGGACTGGGATCTTCCGTTTGTGAACCATTTCCATGACCTACTTTATAGTGCTATATATTTTAAATACACAATACATCATTTGAATGCACACATACCTACATGCGCGGCCGTAGGTATTAATTTACATACCTGTATAGGTACATATAGACAAAATTTAAAAAGGTGAGTAGGTACGTATACATACTTGCTGATGAAATGAATTTCATGGCGGATACAACCCTGTCACTGATCCGTGTAGGGACACCCATATTTATATACATATAACGTGGGTATTGAACCTGGTTAGCTACTGGTACGCCAAAAACAATTATGTCGCAGAGCAGGCAAAAAAGTATGTGGTGTGTTAACCTGGTTGTAGGTGGCACCAACTACCTTTGTAAAAAAAAAAATTTCTACATAAAACCTCCGTTCTGACTAACATGCGATTCAGTTTTCAGTGAAAGTACTTAATGATTTTCGAGAAATCTGATCTTAAAAACATCGAACACGATTTATTCGGTGGCTGAATTTTTTTATTATTTTCGTCGACGGTCTTCACAACTTATAGGTATTTTTTCCCAAATAACTATGGTTGAAGTGTCCAGAATATTTTAAACCAGGCACGATTCCTATGTTATTTTGTTAGTCAAACTCATTTCCATACATATACAGTATAGTAAATTTGATAGATATACATATAATTAATTTGAAAAATTGTTTTACCTTAGCTTCCAGGTAAATGTTCGCGGTGCATGAAAAACATTTCATTCAAAAAATAATAATGTGATCATTACCTGTTTTATAAAACTTGTCGAGGTAGATAACCTACAGCTTTCGATTCGAGATCCATATGAAACTTATTACCTCAGTTTTCTAATGAATTTGTTATTGATTATTTAGTCATTTTGTCAATAATTTCCGTCAGTTTTGCTGGACAAGTTTATTTAGTTTTGATTACACTTTGATTTACATAAAACATTTCGTTCATTTACCTGCAGAAAAATTTTCTTAACCAACGTCAAATAGGTATTATCACGAACAAGCTTTCCATCGCAGGACAATGTGGCAACAGGGTTTATGCTTTATTTTTATATGATTCTTTTTTCTTTTTTTTCTTTTTTTTAGGTTTGTTTTATTTGTCATGAAAAGTGACCCTAGGGTGACACCATTAACATCAACTATGAATAAGAACTGGAAATAAAAAAATACGAATAATGGAAAAATTTAAGAAGTATTTTCAAAAAGAAGACAACTGTTGAAAGGAAGTCATATAGCTATATGTTTTATTTAATTATAATTATCGAAGACGAAACAGTTGAAATTAAAACATTATTGTCGATTGTCACATTTTCCATAAATTTATCGCAAAATTATAATCAAAAAAATAAAATGGTCACAGATAAAATTATATAAATGGATGAAAATTTCATTTTCATTTTTTCACAGTTGAAAAAGAAAATGTAAAATACAGGTTGAAAAAAAAAAAATTTTAAATTAGGTACCTACCTATAGTCAATTGTCTATATTATATTTATATCATTCGTGTCGATTTTATAGAAAACAGGCGGGTAGGTAGCTTAAATTATATTTAAAAAAATCCTTCACAATTTTGAATATATAGTACGTGCTGCCTGTCCAACTAATTCTCTGCCTTCATCTGAAACTCAATTAGCAATTCAGTTTATTTAAAAATATGCTCAGGGCCCACCTGTAATCGTTAACATTTTTGATTCTTCGAGGATTCCATTGGTGTTTTGTAACGTTGGATTTCCTATTTCCGACCAAAATATGTATTGATCCCATAAATATTGCGTCATCATTACCGAATGCGTGATATTGATGTAAAGATATTCTAAATTTGACGACGAAACCGGAAACCAAATTTGCTCTCTGCGTAGGCCATTTGGATTTCTGTTGGTGAAAACCGAACACCAGAGTAATTTAGGGGAAACTACATTGAAATAGATTAGTTTTCACAAATTATTATCGAAATCAGCTGAGCAAAATTCGGTATCGACTTCACCAATAATTATATTTATTTTCAAGTCCCTAACCTACTTAAGTATAGTCAAAGTGATAAATTTTGAATTTTCGTACCCATATTTAACAAAATTACACCATAAATCCAGCATACGATCTGAAACTTCACGATCTATGCCTTTCGTGATAGCAGGAAAAAATAATGGCAGATAGAATAAATTTAAAAGCTCTTCTCCATGAACAGCACCTACAGCGGGGAAGCTCATTGTCAGAATACTTTCATGGCAGGTAGTGAAAATTTAATACGTGCCAAATATTTTCCGGTCACCAACCAACTTTCTCATCCAAGTAACAATCTGATAAAATTTCAAATCCTCGCAGGTAGTTTATTAAATGAATGTGGTCGTAGTGGTACAAATAGCGGGTTCCTCTGTAGTGCTTAGCTGTTTCCATTACGCCTAAAGTTATCGAGGCAAAGGCACTCATCTGCAATTGAAATTGTTAGTTTGAGAAACTTTTCAGAAATTATTGTAGACTACCTATCCTACCAATCATCTTAATTTCCGGCGATTTCTGTTTTTTTTATTTTTTTTTATTTTTGGTTTTTGGTTTTTGGTTTTTACTTACGTCTGACATAGGTCGAAAAGATTCGTTAAATGGTTTATTCGGTACATATCGATCGATTAATTTTTGCGTTATTTCTTTCGAGTTTGTTAAATGATCATATCCGTGAAAAGCAGGAAATAATCTCTCGTAATTGTTAAAGAAGTGTTTGAATATGTTTTTTTTCCCATAGATACCTGCAACATGATGATAAAAATAAAATAAACCAAGTACCTACGATGGGCGATAAAAGTTATCATAGTATAAGAATAATGAACGAGATAAGAATGTTGGTATTCGGATAATTCGCCAAGAGCACTCCCAAAAGTTTTTCGATATAGAGATATACCTAGTAACCAAGAAACAAACGAGCTGATATTTAAAGGTCGAAACGTCGACTTAAAAAATGAAATTATTTAATAGTATACCTATTCATTAATATTCAATGAGAAATTGCCGGTGAGATGTGATAAAATTATGCTGACAAGAACGTTAGAAACAAAGTGGAAAATTTTTAAGTTGTAAAAACTGTGACATTCGACCTGTGAAAAAAATTTTTTCCACCATTTTTTAACGAAAATTATTAACGTAGATTTGTTGAGATATATTATTTTAGGTAAGTATGATTTTTTTTTTTTTTTTTTTTTTAAACCGGAAATCACAATTTTAAATTTAACCTACTCTAATCGTAGGCCACATATAGTTATCAGGCTACTTAGGATAATTTTTTGCAGAATTTAAAATATTTGGGAGGAGTGATCAAATTTTTTTACTCAATTTTTCTCAAATAATACCCCCTGGATAGACATATGCAAAGTGTAAGCACGAAATTGGAGTTGTATATACCCAATAATTCAAAGAAAATATTGATTACCTATTTATGATAAAAGTTGAGATTCATTAGTAAGTTAGACTAGTCTATATTTTATGCCTTAGAGTATAATTTCAACTTTTTACGTCAAATGTTTAAGAGATTTTTACAAATAGCGATGTCTGGATGAAAGCACCTATAGGTAATTTCTGTTAGTAAATTCTTTGGTAGTTCGATGAATCCTTCATGAATAAACACTATGCTGGATGAAATGAGTTACTCAATCTTTGCTCAATAATAACGAGCAAGCCTGACTTGAAAAAATATTTGAACAGTCACAGTCAGTCATATAGAACTGTTTTATTAATTTTTCAATGATAGAATTGTGTTTACGGTAGGTTTTTTTGAGCCATTTCCGTCCACTGTATATGTTACAGTTTTTGCTGTATTTGTATTCTGCACATATTACAGATAAACTGAAAGAAGTGCTCAAACGATTTTCTACAAATATGATGACATAAATATGTATTTCAATGATAAATAAGATTGATGGCCCAATACCTTTACGATAATTTCTTTCAAGTTTACAAAATGTAATTGTTTTCATTTTCATGTAGGTAATTGAACAGAATTTCGGCGATATCATGAAAATTATATGAACAATTGAGCTGAAATTAGGCTGCGATATCAAAATATGTTAATTTTAGATTCTCTGAAAATTTAGCAGCAATCATACTTTTGGTTCTGGAGATATTTTTGAAATTACCCTGCTGGATTGAGTTCATATCATCCAAATAACTACAGAATCCCAACCAATTTTCAGCGATAACTTGAGAATAAAACGTACGACTTCAGTCAAATTTTCACAGAATCTTTACTTAATATAAATTGATGTCTCCACAAAATTTCATCTTTCTGTGATAAATTGTTCTCTCACAATTGCTCTCGATAACATTAATTTTATGGAAGGAATATAACTGTTTTATAACACATGATAATAAAATAACAAATTCTTAATTCATTCGAACTTTTTCAAAAGATTATTAATGTCATAAAATGAAAATAAATTACAATCAAGAGTAGCAACTCACATCAAATGAACAAACATCCAGAAAAAATTTGTAAAAGGTTTTCATAACATTTGATAAGATTCAAATTCTTCAATGTACGAGTTTGGCAAGCAATTATTTTGAGACAAATTTTGCAAAAATTGTTACTATAGGTAAGTTACCTTAAAATCAGAAATGTATTTTACACTCAAGGCCACATTAAGCTTTTTTTGGCCCTTGGGCTAATAATCTTATTCCGCTCTATCTACATTTAAAAATATCTCTTCCACACATTAACTGTCATTAGAATGGGTCTTTTCCAAAAGTGTCAAATTTTGTAATGACTACCATTCAAAAACAATCTGACCGATTTTGTTAAAATTCAATACCAAACTAGTTCTTAATAGTCTCCAACTATCTTGAAAATTTCAGGCTAAATTCTTTGAATTTACAGGAGTTATTGGTATGACAACATTGTAGATTTTCAAAAATTTGAGAACCTTTATTTCCAAAACTAGGTAGAGGATGAATTTCAAAACTTTTCAGACGAATGTGTAACCCATAAAATCCTCTAAAACTGTTCTGGGTTTCATTTCCTTAGGTCAAAAATAGAAGACAATAAATGAAAAAGGGGGTTGGGGGCTTTAAATAAAAATTAGAAATTTGCCTGAAAATATTTTCTAAAAATATCTCCACTATATGCAAGTGTACATTTATGGGCACGGATGAGAGAGAGATATGAGTGACAGAGAAAGATGTATTCTAATATGGAGTTATTCTACACTTATAAAGAAGCTAAATACTCTTAGCAAGTGGAATGATCAATTCTGAAATTGCCTGAATCCAAGCCTGTAGCCAGGTCATTATTTCAGGAGGGGAAAACAGATTTAATGGGGGCAAGCCTAAATGCGGACATTTAATTACAAAATTTTATGATCTCTTCCCTCAAAAATTACCTAATTTTCTCTTATATAAGCATACACTTTTTTTTACTTTTAAGAACTAATCATTCTACTAAATAATAAGTATTTTTCATAATACTTAGACCTATATAGGCAAAAAAATTAATTAAAATAATTTTTTCGTTGCCACCAGCATTTATCTGCTCTTAAAATATTTTGTATTTTGCTCTTTTTCATCTATAACATAGGAAAAAATTCATTTATTTTCTATCTTTAATTAGTATAGAAAATTCTACCACTAAATTATACGTCTAAAACACCTACATGTATATAACAGTGCGCTCAAAAATTAATAATTCATTTTCACTCACTTCCACTCATTTATGTAATTTAAAATTGGAAATTCAGAAGTGCAGAAATCCTTCTAAAAATAAATGAAAAACGGTCTTGCTGCACTAACTCCATGAAATCAAAGCCACTTGTTCCCGTGTGAAACAATGTATCACACTCATACAATAATAAATTTGTGTAAAATACACACCACCCTACAAATATGTATGCAACTAACATTGCGAGAAATGACAACAACGGCAAGTGCCATTAACTTATAGTCAACTCTATGCCGATGCATGCACACAAGCTTTGTTTTTACGTGACATACCCTTTTATGTTGACCAATTTGAATTAGCTTCGCATGTTTTTGATGAGTTTATGCATCTCTGAATGCAAATTTAGTTATTTTTGCTGTCTAATTACATTAATTATAATTTCTTTTTGTCACTTTAGTGTATTTTCACATTCTTTACATGAATTTGCTTAAATTTAATCCAAAGACTTACGTTATCGCATAATTATACTATGTTTTTAATTGTCTGCAAAATTCAGTTCATAATTTTTCATTATGTCGCGATAAATTTTGTTCGAAAAAATCCTTTTTAGAAACATTTTTGTGTTTTTTGGTAATTTGTTCGATTATGTTGGGTTTACACTTTATCCTCAAAAGCCAGAATTAGTGGAATTTTATTAAAATTTCTTCATTTTTTTCCTAAAATTTATGAGGTGTAGTGGGCAAAATTTATTCCACTCATCAAATTGCCGACAATTACCAACCACAAAATTGGTAAGTGTCTCAAGGACGATAATCCTCGCATTTATTAATAAAAGTGTTATTATTCAATAACGTAATTTTCTTATTATATGTAAAGTATTATCTTCATTTATCTTAGCAAAATTTACATGATAACAGGCAATTAGCATCTACATCATCGTATTTAAATACGTACATCACAACTGACAAAATGAAAATTTAATCAGGTCTTTAGATTCTAAAAAATCTGCTTATTTATTATTGATCATTATTACAATGACCAAAAAATTACATTAATTCTCAGGATCTGTAAAACTTTTCAGGCATTAATTTTAATAAGTGTCTCAAATAAAAAATTTTTTATCACCCCAGGGTCACACCCAATTTTTTTGGGGGCCCTTAATACTTGACAAATTTTTACAAATTTATTCATTTTGTATCAGAAAATGTAATTTTATCCTTGGGTCACACGCAAATTTTTTTCGACTTTTAATACTTACAAAAATTTCTGGAATTATGAACTCTTTCATTACACACTAACATAAGTATCCTCTAATATTCTTGTTTCTACCTAAATATACTAGAATATGTAATCGCATATTTTTTATACATAACATTTTTTTCATTCGTTCATCCAAAGTGAATAAAAGCTTGTGTCATTATCATGTATTAATAACTAGGTCAGTGAGTTCGCATATATTATATACGTGTTTATAGCTCTAAGTGACTTAGAAAAAAAATTTTTTCCTTTAAATTCTTTTTATGTTTATTTTACATAAAAATTGGAATTATTTTACCAATAACTACACAAAATTTGTTTTGTATATTCACAAAATGTCAGATAATCAAGATCTTCCTGGACCTTCTCACCAAGCGCAGGATAAGGACGCTCTTCTCAATCCGCACAATGTACCATAGGCTGACAAGGTCGAGCAAGAAATATAGCATCTTGCAAATAGGCTCTTGAACAAGAAGCAAAAAATAAAGCCGTGTATGAAGAACAATGAAGGTTGTTCAAACTTCACAAAAAAATGGCCTTTAAAACCTTTGAAAAGAAAAGAAAGGCTGAAGAAGATGAGAAAAACTAAGGCTGAGGAAGCTGAAAAATTACGAGCCACTTGAAAAATGAAAGAAGCTGAAAAGCTTAAAAAAGGTAAATGATTGTGGACAAACTCTCTCATTATAAGACATGGTCTTTAATGTCTTCTTCCACTGATTCAGATCTTTCTGATGATGTCATCAAATTCATGGACATTGTAGAGAACTGTCAATCGTACTCTGAGGAAGTTGAAAAATTTCTCAAAACTCCTTATGTAATTGGAAGAAGCTATGACAAACTCTGTTCAGAAATTGAGGCTATCAATTCTTGTTCACAAGATTTGGGGGGACCTCTAAAAGGGTTGGACAAGACAACTCTTATTGTAGCCAGAAACTACAAGTGAGACTTGCTGATAAAAAGAGCAAATATTTTGAAAAAATATTCATCACAAGAAATACTTATATCATCAAAACCACTACAGGATTCACCATCCTTCCAACAAGAGTTGGAAAAATGAAGAAAAACAAGACGAAGAATCTCTTTGTAAAATGGCTCGTGCCAAAAAACTTGCTGAAAATTTAGTAAAAGCTAGATAAGAAAAAGAACAGTGTCTGAAAACCTAGACACTGGGAGAAATTAGTTTTTGATCTTGAAAAAAACAATTCAAGATGAATTTAACATGAAAATAGTAAGTACAATTTGAAATATTTTATATTTTGCGGACTGAGAAGGTTAAAGGCGGACCATTCTGAACACCTATATCTTCCAGAAGAAGAAACATACATGAATTGGACCATATGAAATGATCAATGCCGAGACAACTGTGCATTGAAAAGAGTAAAGAATTTTCCAATTCTAATAAAAATTCATATGACATGGTGGCAAACAAAAATTATATGGAACCAGAAGCAGAGATACCTCTTCCAAAAAATTGAGAGATGAGTCACCTTTGATTCAAAAAAAAATTCCTTAACATCTGTCAATAATAATAATAATAATGTTAATTCCTTGACTGTAATTAATAATATCACTTCTGATAGTTTAATGGGACTTACTGGACTAAATCAATCTTCATCAGAAATTAACGTTTCTGCTTCTAATGATAATTCTTTTGGTTATATACCAAAATGTTAGGAGCAAAATCCCAAAAGTAATTTAGACAAGGGTTTCACCAACATTAAAGCTCTAAAATTTTATTTAGAAAGATGGAATATAGAAATTTTGCGCTATCCTGGATTTATGAATAGTTTTAATAATTATGTCCATAAATGCAATGATACTGTGACACTTTAAAAAATAAATTTATTACAGGGTGCACCACCTAAATTTTTATGTTGCAAAATAAGCCCCTTCTCTCCTGATGATATAGGTTATTTGAAACTCATGCAAAGTAACTGCATATTTTGTGATTGTCAGCATCACAGTGTGTTGTGTTGTACTGTCAATACATTAGACAAATGATGCTAATTCTACAAAGATAAAGATCTGCGTATAAGATATGTACATAAGAACAGTGTTGGAGAAGAGGTTTGCCATGCACTCCCACCAACCCATTGTAGGTGGTTTGAATGTTTAGGGTATGGACACCACCACAACTTATGTCCAAAAGCATCGTACCTGATCACATGTGGGAAGTGTGATGCTTGGAATGAGCTTCTTGACAAGTACAAAGCTTACTTACCTTCAAGAAGTATGTTTCAACAACATAATCCTGTTATAGGAAATTATATTTCTGTAAATGACAATGTTTCTTTATTTTCACAGTTGGCAAAATGGATCTAAAAATTCTCTCCTGGTACCAACAGTATCAGTCAATGAGGCCAAGAAGTAGTACGGATTGCCCAAACTGAATGAATCTTATTCATTTTTTAATAATAATGACACTTCTGCTGTATGTTCACATACTAGATTTTTCTCATCCTATAAAAATTAATTGATTTTTTGACTCTGGTAGTAAGGAAACTTACTTTTTTGAAAAATATGCAAATGCATATCTAAAAGAAAATTTTTTTGAAGAAACACAAATTCTGTGCTGCAAATTCAAAATCGAATGAGTTTTGATCACATAATATTAAATTTAACCTTGGAAAACTTGATGAAATAAAAATTCATATTTTGGTGAATACAGTACCATATTTAGCAGAAAATTTATCTCAACCAGATTTTAAAGAATTTAAACTTCATTTTCTCAATATTCACATATTGCATTCTTAATTATAGGCTCTGAACATACAATACATTTACTTATTGGTAACGATTTTATATAGTCCTTTGTGAGAAATGTTAGTCAACTATCCCCCACTTTAATATTAATCAAAACTGATTTTTGTCACATGTTAGTAGGCTCTGTAGACCCTCTAGCAGAAAGTGATATTTTTACTTTTATATTTTTTACATCTCCTTAAACTGTAGAAAGCTTTTGGAAATTAGGTACCTTAGGTATCAAATTAAATAATTCAGTTGAAGCTGAAACTGAGGTTGAAGCACTAAGACTATTTTACAAGGGTATTACACTTGTAAATAATTATTATCAAATATGATGGCTCTGTAGGTTTAACCCACTTCCTTTATTATACAACTATTGTCTAGCATTTTGACATTTAGAACAACAATTACCAAAAATGTCACAGAATTCACAATTCTTCCATTTTTATAATCAGTACGTTCATTCTCTAGTAGATTTGGAAACAATTGAGCCTATTAAATATGATTGACTTGATCAATTAGTACATTACTTACCCCATAAAGGTGTAGGTATATGATCCAACAAAAAGTACTCTTCTTTGTGTAGTATTTGACAGTTCTGCAAAAACCAAAAAGTCTAATCATTCCTTAAATGATTGTATGTACAAAGGAAAAATAATTCTTGCTGATTTAATATCTATCTTGTTAAGTTTTTGTAAAAGTCCTTATGGAGATGATATTAAAACAGCTTTTCATCAGATAGGACTTCATCCAGCTGATAGGGACGTGACCCATCTCTTCTAGATCAGAGATCCTACCAAACTGGTGGATTTAAAAAATATTTTACAATTTTGTTTTTATCATGTTCCTTTTGGAATAGTTATGGCTATATTCCTATTGGCACCAATTTTGCTAAATCATTTTCAAATAGTTGATAAGGAGTTTCATGACAAATTTTTATAACAATTTCATGTTGATAATTTGGTAATTTCGTTACCTACTTTTTAAGATGTCAAAAATCTATATTGTAGATTGAATAAACTTTTCAATAATATTTCAATGCAACTTGCTCTTTGAGGAATGAACTATGAGAAAAGAATTTGACAATTCTTATATATTGGATAAACCTTTTATAAAGGTATTAGGTTTTGTATGGGATATGGACAATTTACAGCTGGTAGCTTCTGATATCCTTAATTACTAATTGTTGTCTACCTAGACAACTTTATATTGGGATTTATAATCCTTCTTTATGTCAAATACATATATTTACTGACGCATCTAAAATTGAATTTTCTATGGTAACATACGTATGATTTTACAATGAGCAGTCAAATTACATTTTCTTATAGGAAAATCTCATGTAACTCCCATGACACCTACTATTATTCCAAAACTGGAATTAATAGCTGCCTTAATCTGTGTTAGAGGTTTATAAAATGCTCAGAAACTGATGGACCTTATGGGCTCACCTAGATTTTTATGGTTCAACAGCAAATGTGTCTTGAATTTTCTACTTGAATGTAAAATTTTACCTCAATTTATAACTAACAAAGTCAATGAAATTAAAAGTATTCCTGCTGTTGAATAATATGCACCATCAAATGGAAATCCTGCAGATGTCAGATCCAGAGGATCTACTGCTGAAAATTTAATTCAGTCCCTCTGGTGGACTGGTTCTCCCTGATTAAGTCAGGATATGATTACCTGGCCAAAAACAGATTTTCATATAATTGAATCCTTACCAGAACATACTGAGGAGGAATATTCCATTCCAGTATTTTGCACCTTAAGAGAACCCTTAAGTATTTCACCAAAATTACTATCATCTCTGTCTATGGAATCAGATGACATTTTCAATAATCATCAATTAACAAAACTAAAAAGGATTGAAAAATCTCAAAAGAGACTTATACCTCAATTATTTCTCAATTCAGAAAACTCTGAATTTGTAGAACAATTGCCTAATTTTCAACTGAACCCTGAACAGGAACAGGAAACTGAGACAGTACAATCTTCGAAACCCATAGACTTGTCAAAAAGTAAAGAGGATCCAGAGAGGTTTTGTAATTCCTTTACAAGTTTCATTCATCCTCCTTCAAATACACCATTTGAAATAAATATTCACAATTTTAATTCTCTCAAAAAGCTAATAAGGACATTTTACCAATGTCTTAAAGCTGTTTGTCGATTTAACAATAGCAGAATCAGATGGAAACGTTTGTTAACTCCATAAGCAATTATGAAATATAATTTTCAATTTGTATTACTTTGCTTTATTTACTTGGAGCAGAAAAAATATTTTCCTAAAATATTTGAAATGTTATTGAAAGATAATCCTCCAAAACATGAAAAATTACCTTCTGGAAATTCCTTATGCAAAAAATATATTTTTGCCCATATTATTGCATCCTAAGTCATATTTGACTGAACTTATTTTAATTCATGCACATCTCACAAATGTTCATACAGGAAGTAAATTTACTTTAGCTAATTTCTATCAGCATTATTTTGTTCCAGAGGCACTAAAAGTCCTTCCTCAAATTTTGAAAAAGTCTTGTATTTTATGCAAAAAATCTGAAACTAGACCATTTAAGCAACTGACACATTTATCAATGCCAGATTTTACACTTATTCCATTCACACATTCCTTTTCCAATATGGGTGTGGAAGTTTCTGGACTTTTTCCAGTATTTGACAAATTTCTAACATTTTTTGCTGATAAGGGAACTCCTAAAGCACTCCTCTCAGATAGTGCTGCGTAATTCCAATTGCTTTCAGTGTTTTTACCAAACTTCTGGACTACTTTCTCTGAAGAACCAAAGATAAAGGACAGTCTTGATGTGAAAGGCATCAAATGGCATTTCATACCAGCAAAGGTACCATGTATGGTGGACTTTATGAACATATTATTGGCATAATAAAACTAGTTTTTTACCAAGTTCATGGACATTACTCCATTTTCATCCATACTTTTCAAGCCAGTTTGAAAGACATTTAAACTATGGTCAATCCACAACCTCTTTGCCTATCTTCATATAAAATGGGTCAAAACACTTTAACATCCACACATTTCCTCCATGGAAACTTAGGATCTTTAACAATCCCATCTGATCAATCACTTTTGGATTCAACTCTTACAGCTAAATAGCTAATAGATATGTAGAAACTTGATCAGGATTACCTGAAAAAATTATGGTCATCTTAGAAGAGAGAGTATTTAATTTATCTTAGAGGTAGGCCCCCTACTGCCTTACCTAATGCATATCATTTGGTTTCTTACCGACCACAGGTTGAACATTGTTCATGTGTTAGATTACACATCCAAACCTGAAGTAAACAAACTCGCTATAATCATTGGTCTAGAGAAATCACACGATGGAAACATTAGACACGTGAAAATTGAATTCTCAATTGAAAAGGTGTCTTCTTAACCACTGAAATTTCTAGCTCCATTGGAGCTTCAACCAAAGGATACTACAAATTAGAAATAATTTATCTTTCATTTTCTTAAGATACACCTCCAACATAACATATGTAGGAAAGGTCCAAAACACCTTCACTGTCTTTTAGGCATGCCATAATTAAATACTATGCTAATAAAAAAGGCATACTTTTGATTTTTTGGGAAAACTATTGTTGTCTAGTTTCCCATGAAGGATCATGGATAATAGGTGACAGAGTGCACAAACTTCAAACATTTAACAATGTTTGCAACATGCTAATTCCTAATTATTCCTTTTCAGAATCCGTTATCTATGGCCAAAATGAAGTTTCACTCCTAGTCTCGCTACATGTTCGACAGTTGCAAAAATTATTTAATTTCTTAAAAAAGTAGAAGTTACTTTGTTTTTTTATGTTCCTACAATTTTTTATTTTTGGACATTTATAATATTTTAAATAAAAGTTATATTATTTGTACTTGTCATGTCTAATCTGTTTTAGATTTCAGGAAGATCTCTAGAAGGTAGCCTCTGAAGGCTGCCCTCGAACACCTTTTCCAGTATTGTGGCTATGTTCATGAGGCTCCTGCATACAGACAATGCGCCAGAGAACTACCTCTTATAAAAGAAGATACTGGTGTTAAGGCAATGTCAGTTGTATGTTACAAAGCATGTGACTGCAACCAACTATATATGGTCCCTTGGACCTTAAACCACACTTAATTGAAAGTTTCTACCAACTACATTGAGTACCTACAGAATAATTTGAGTGACTTGTATACTAAGGACCTACGACTCTTCATCACGCTTTTTGGCAGGTGCCCCTGCTCGGTCCTGTCATTGCCCTAAATTCAACAGTTGTAAAAAAAATAAACCAAAACTGAGGTTAAAAGATGAAAATTGAGAAAATCAAATCAAATCATACTTTTCTAATTTAATTAATTATTCAACAAAAAAATGGAATCAATTTAGATTTTTTTCTTTTTTCTTTTTTCTTTTCAAAATTTTCCGTCTTGAAACTTTTTCATCCTGAACTGAAGCCCACTTAGTACTTAGTATCTTAATATGATGCTATTCACGTTAACAGATGTGAGGAGTTCAAAGTGACTGGACAAAGTAGGCTACTCGAAACGCTTACATCAACAAAGAAACTCCACACCTCAATTAAATACAGTTATTTGTATGAAAAACACCTAAAATAAGCACATCGTTTAAAATATACAGCTACCTAAATGCCTATCTACAATAGGAAATGGGTATAAATCATTCGTTCATGATTATTTTTAATTCAAGATTATTTGGATTAGTTTCAGTTTTACATTTCAAACCATGATTCTATAAACGGAATAATTTCTTTAAATTTTTGGTTATCATAATTTCCTTATTACAAAATAATTGAATTCTGATTTTGACTTTAAGAAGTTTTGTAGCCGCATAAAGTATAAGCGACTAAATAGACAGAAATCAGCTTAGGTTGCATGACGAGTCAAGATGAATTATTTGTGAATGAAGCAATAAAAATGGTTGAATATATTAGTGCATTAATACAGGAACAAAAAATAAATAATAATCACTAGCTATTTAATCTTATAATTTTATAAATATATATCTACAGCGGTACAGCCCTACAGGTCCTTTTTACACATTCGTCCAATTCTCTCAAAAAGTAATTTTTTTCTCTTATATTCATCATAGCTTTTGAACCTTTCCATAGAAGATGATAAAATATCGTGCAGCTCATGGAAAATTGTCGACTATTTTCATCATAAGACCGAAGATTAATATTACTAACTTACTTAACATTCTTGGAGCACCTTCGTCACTGTTAAAACCAGTCAGTAAAGGAATCGAGCTTCGCGTCTTGTTCAAATTTGAACTCGTCAATGCAGTCAAAAATGACTGAGATGAATCTTCTCTCTCCAGAACCGGTCCAAAAATGGCATACGGCAAGATGTAGTCGTGCTGAAAAGTATTTCAAAAATCGAAGTTTTAGGTGAACATAAATGAGTATTGAGGAACGTATAAACATTGTTATCAGTTTTATTTGATTTTTTTTTTTTTTGTTTTTTCTCGAATCTCTTTACCATCATCAAATAAGCGCTTCGAACTAAAATTTCTACCGGTATCAATCGTAAACAGCCAATCAGATCTTCCGACGTTTTGACGTATTTAATTTTACATCCCAGAATTTGTCCCATTTGCCAAGCTCGTTTTCGAGCCTCATCTACACTTAACACAGTTCTGTAATTTAATGCTGAACCACTTTGAGCAATAGCTCGATGAAACAAGCCTGAAACATGTAAAATGGACTTCATTTTTTTCCCAGCCATGTCAGTAGCCTACTGAGTTCAGGGATGGCGAAAATTTATTGAAACGATAAAGATACTTACTTGAGAATTACTTGCCTCAACAAAGTTTTATCTATATATGCGTAAGCTGATTTTCATCAAATTTCTTTGGGGGAGATACGCACCTGGACGATGTATAAAATCAGGCAATTTTCAAACCATTGAACACCGATGTATAAAGTACCTATTTTACTTTACCCAAAGGTCTTTAATTTATACATCGCCTTGGGTGCATGCATCATTTTATACGCTGGTACTAACTACTTACTAATGAATTTTTTAATTTTTTAGTTTTTTTTTTTTATGTAAAAGTTTTTCATCCACTATGGGGATTCGAATCGTGGACATTAACATCCGCAGGCCGGCACCATAGCCACCACGCCACAAGGTTTTTTGTTGTCTACGCTTATGTTTCCCATTTGTAAAAGTATTAATTTCTCTCAATTTTTTTGTTGTTTGTTTCGTTTTTTAGGGGGAAGAGGTGTTGCAAAAAATAGTGGGTGACACACCTGTATATCGATACTCGTGTGATTTGCATCACTCGCCTTTGGCTTATGCGGCAAAAACCACGCTTTGATAAAAATCACCTACTTTATACACTTGTATCACAAATAACTATTTTGACCTGCTCACTGTGTTTTGGTTTGATCGAATTTGCGATGAGTTCAAAAGTTTTTTTCGATCAATCCATGCATAATTTAACTCAAATAATATTATTTAGTAAAAATAATTTAACTTGATAAATGAAATTGAAATCCAAAAACAAAGAGGTAACAAAAGCTAGAAGAACCAAAGGCAACTTTTTTATTAAGCTGTGAAAGTGTGAAGTGAAAATTTCAATGTTATGACGTTAAACGAATTTACACTGGTGTGTTTGTATGTTCGTACCTGTACGTACGTACAGGTAAGATACATTACACGGGCCAAGATCAATTACCAGATAACGATCTCGGTGATGTCACAGCCTGGTACCAAACGCGTTGCGTCGTTTCTTATCAGCTCGACAGAGGCAAGAAACGACGTAACGCATGACATAATTACGTACATGTACATATGCATGTGTATCTGTGTGCATGTGCCAGATTCTATATATAAACTCTCAGAAACGGCTCAAAAATTGCCAGTGTTTGCCGAGGATTTGGCTCTCCCATACTTAATTGTATGAAGTGGCAGAACACGCAAATACTGTTGAAAACCTTCTAGTATGAATATCTCTCACGACAAGGTATTCCACAATGGTGCTAGGGGTTCCAAACTTGTGTCGAGAGAAAAATCTAGAATAGTTGTAGGTACCTAATTACGGTGAGGCTAAATAATAACATATTAACTATTAGGTTAATTTGTGATGTTAATCAATATAGGCCAGTGGTGATGATGATCTTTTTTGTTCTGTGTAGTAAATACTGTGGGTCTACAATATAAATGTGGCGCAATATTTCAGTGTGAGTTTATTCATTTCATACTTTTCGTACCTATCGGTCTACCCGACTTTGTAACCGTTGAGAACCAGACACTATAACTTTTTTATTAAATTATCTTTATTTAGTCGTGAGGCGTACTATTTGATTTTAATGTTTTGCTGGCTTCTCAAGAAACACTCGGTATAAATTAACGAACCACATAATTACACTTACACGTTATAGCAATGTTTCCCAATTAGTGTGCCGCAAGAATTTCAAAGTTTATCAGCCATTAGTTCAGTCAACGAAGTGTTTTTTAACAGAACTTTTGTACAAAGTTTTTTTTTACTTAGAAGAAGTATTTGGAGATGAATATACTAAAAGTCATGAAATGTACGTGGAGAGCTAACTCCAATGCATTGCAAAATATTATGTCCCATGTTTCGGTTCTGTACGAATACTTACATCGAGAATATTTTGTGGTAGAACAAAATAAGTAATTTATAAAAATAAAGAAGTCAAAATTTACCACCAGAACATTTTTAATAATTTTTTTCATATCTAAGTATCACAAGTAGTTTTCGAGGATTCACCTTCAAAATCATACATTTTTTTTAAATGACAGGAAACCAAAGACAATGTATTTAAAAGTTGACTGAAAACATATGGAAAAGAATTGGTAACACTTCGACAGTCGGACTTCGCGAAAGCTGTGAGTGACAAGAAAAAAAAATGAAAATGTTCTTGTAGTAAATTTTATCAGTTCTAGGTATGTTATTGTACATGATAACATAGATAGCTATTTGTGGCTTAAGACCATACACTTGACTTTCATTTTTTTTTTCATAATCTCATTTCATAATTACAACGAAATTACGTTTGTATCAGTAAGCTGGTTAAAAACGAACTGATTTCCCCTCTTGAATCTTTCAACAATAGTAATTATAATTCATTATATGGGGAAATTAATCACCGGTGCTGTAATTTGTTGAGTTCCAATATCTACCTCAATAATTTATAATCTTTTTAACAATTAATTTTATGTTTTAATAGATTGTAGTAAAATGAGATATCTATTAGGAATGGGATCTATCGTGTTAATCAGAACTTAATTATCAAATGAATTATTTATTATTTACTTTTATTTACTATTGGGTGCCTCTCACTATGTTACGGGTAATGATGTGAATGACCAGCATTCACGTCATTGCCCAGATTCACAATATTGTCCGTAACATCTGCACCTTAAAATAATACCTTAATGAAAATTTTATCAAGCTTAAACCCATATGAAAACAACATTGTGTCTTGAAATCTAAACATCATAAACTCCTCATATTATTATTATTTTGAATGTGTAATGATTAAATGAGTAATACATATTGGAATTTGACATGCCTGTGATGCACTAGTGTTGTTTGATTATAAGAGGCTCGAAAAAGGGATAATGGACTTTTTTTTTCTATAAGGTTTTTCAGTGATTTTAGAGAAAGGTATTTTTCAACAGAAATTTTATTACTTACTCGTCAGTGTGGATTATTTTTTATCAGACTTCAAAAAAGGGGGAGGTTATTAACTGATCAGTGTAGGATAACTTCGCAATCTTGACCCAGATTTTGATGAACTTTTCTTTAAATGATAAAGAATAATCTTATGGTTGTCCTATTAGCTTCTTTTTTTATAATCAATGAGACTGTTTTTGAGTTACCTTTTAATGAAAAAAGATGCGAGTTCCGCTGCTGCATATTCATGAAGGATTGATGTATAAACATAATAATAGTGTGGTTACGTACATGCAGAATGCATTGCACATGCACACAACCACACACATACATATCATGTAACACACAAGTGAGAGTTACGATTGTAATTCTCATTTAGCCCCTACCATAGACTGAATGCTAACATGTTTACACATCAAAAACAGTCAGTTTTAATGTAGTATTGCTGCTAATGCTATAAATAAAAAATAATTGAAAAATTTTTATTTAAAAAAAAAAAAAAAAATGCTCTAAGAAGAGAAAAATGATATTATTAAATTTCTCCAGTAAAATCTACTGGGATTAAAATGAAACGAAAAAGCAATACCTACCGAAACCTATATGGTCAATAAATAATTTTTTTCAAAAATAGAACGACTTAAAAAAAAATAATAAAAAATGCACATTAAAAAGAGAAAAATAATTCATTTAAAATTTCTTTAGCAATATCTAGACCTAGGGACTGAAATTATTGAAGTTGTTGCTAATTAAAAAGAATTATTTTTCTCTTTTTAGGGCAATTTTTTTATTTTATTTTTTTTTTACAGTAAATGATAGTAAATAAAAACAATTCTATCCATATTTTACTCAAAACCATTCTGAAAAGCATTAATTGAGGATTTATTTCGCACTGTGATAAATAGATTAGTGTTCATTATCCTGTTTTCAGGGCTTACAAAAACATCGGGTAGATGTCAGCCGCACTTCGATGTCAAATCCCAATTATACATATGAAATGCTCGAAGGTAAATGGTTCACTATTACTGTTCTAACAAAAAAAACAAAAACGAAAAAAACAAAAACAAAATAAAGACAAAACAAAACGTGTAAAACTTATAATTTTTTAATTTTATAAAACTTTTCCCCATTCATGGTTTCATATCGAATAGTTACATTAGGTACTAGAAAATGATTTTCAATAAAATTCCAAATTCTTCTTTCAAACTTGAACTTCACTTTTACAGACACAGAATTATGTTCTACCGTCCTCCCAAAGTAAGCCCTGTTAATATTGTAAATTTTCGTGGTATTTTTACTGTTATCGATGATGGCAATGAACAAATGCAAAAAACATCTTAACATCTACTAAAACGCATCGAAAAGTGAAAATCTATCGATAAGTATACTGTCTACGCGAACAGAGTTGCTTCCTGGTATTTTAATTTGGTTCTATTAGGAAACCATTTTTAGCACTTATTAATGCCAAATAAACTGAAACGTTTTCGCTCAGGTACCTACCTTTAGATAACGGTGAAAATAGGTGGAAGTTTACATCAGCTGCGGAGGAACTTTCTCCTGACAACGTAACGTTTGTAGGATCACCACCAAAATCTATTATATTTTCTTGGATCCAACGAAGTGCCAGCGCTTGATCTTTGAGTCCGAAGTTACCGGGGCACGCTTCATCACCGGTGCTCAAAAATCCTTCAAAATTCAATAAAATGTTTCATAAGATCTTCAGGCAAAGAAAAACGACGTAATCTGAGGCTACAAATAAAAGGTAAAAATCGTAACATGGAAGGGGCGGGTTGATTTGAGTAACCAAAAAGAACCAGCACGGTGTCTCTTTACAGTATAGATTTCATGTACCTACCAATAAGTTGATTTGAGTCCTGAAAAAAAAAAAGTCAACGATGACATAGGTATAAATTTGTTACATTAAATGGTATATCGATTCGTTATACTGCCTCCATAAAAAAATCTGCCAAAAATTTATTTAATGAACGTATACTTCTATCGAATGTTATGTTATGTAGTTTATATTGTATATTTTAATAACAAGTAGCTACCTAATCACATAGACACCGATTAATAATTAATGTGATGGACAGGTTTGTTTTTCGTTTACAAGGTTTATTATTCAAAAATCGAAATTAGAAACGCACAAAAATAAGTTAAATTATTTTAAAGTGATAGTACAAAATGAGTTCTGTAATTAGTTTTTAATGGGACCATTGATGAACAGCTTTTTTTTTTAAAGAAAATGCTAGAAGTAACGACTGGGATCAACAGACCCCGTTTCAGGATTTTTTCTTGATGGGTGGGAGAGAAATTTACATATTTCATAGACGTAACATTTGAAAATCCGGATAGTTTTGTTTCTAATTGACCTTTTTCTTTGGCACTTGTGGGCATTATACCCCAAATTCCCCTTAAAACCGGCTTTGGCGATGAATGTTTTTAAATCATCTCTGTATCTATTATTAAGTTTCCAAAACCGATAAAAATGAGCTCATAATAATAGGAGGTTGTGAGGATTGTGGTGTATTAAATTCCTTTCTCTTTATTTTTATATATACATTTTCTTCTTTTTCAAGTATTAATAACCAGAATCGGTTGTAGTTTCGTTTTTCGTTTCATGACCTCAGGCAAAAATCTTTGGCATTATTAGCTGAAATTCATTGTATACATAACTTACATATTTTCTATTTAACGTTCGGTACAGATGACAATTCTTATCACACATTCATGAAATTTGGTATATTTTAGATATAGACAAGGAGGAACCCCATTATTTTTGGCCTAAATCGGCCGGATGTTACGTTTGGTACCTCTTATAATGTTGCATTTTTGGAGTGTATGTGGTTCTGAAATGCCTAATTTTTAACCAATAGTCGCGAAATTTGATACAGACGTTGATTGTAATTATTATACTGTACCTAATAATTTTAACATTCTGAAAAATTTGAATTCAATCGGATTAATAGTTTATGGGTAGAATTGGTAGAAAGTATGTGAAAAACTCTTCAACTACTGCCAAGAAGCTATTTTAGTCTTGATTTTTCCGTGGTTCTTGTCTCATGACATTGTAAATTAATACGGCCAAGTGGGCAACTAAAATGTTTCTTTTTCTATTTTAATTTTGATTTTAAATTTATAAAAGTCAATTATGTGAAATTTAACTAATGGCGTGAATTTGGTTCTCCTCTCAACAGTAGTCTGTCTGTAAAGGTTCTTCAGTATATTTTAGTAGTATTATTATAAATTTGGAACGAGGTTCGGATCCGTTCGGTTTTCATTTCTTTTATTTTTTGCAGATTTACTTTATCGATATAGTGTTGATTTATTATAAATAATTATAACCAATGGGTTGTTAATTTTGATGCGTTCACTTTTGAAATTAATAAGGTTGCTTATGTTCGAATACAGTGACGTGCGGTGAGGTGTTCTCTTCGTATTTTGCATAATATGTCTATCGACCTCCAGGGTCTTGAGATGAAATTCATTTCTATCGATGAGCGGATCTGTCCCACTGTGGTGTTGGGCTTACCTACAGTGCTTTTGCACACCATTGGTTAATCACCTTTCTTTTGGGCTTTTTAGGGGGTCACTACTTTTAAAAAACACTTAAAAAATTTAGAAACGATACCTTACCCTCCAATATAAAGTTGAAAAAAAAACTTTTGAAATAGAATGGTAGTTGAAATCATGCTTCTGCTGTTACATAGATCACATTTAACAGGTAGGTAACTGAGTAATTGAACAAGACCGTAATTTTTTTCGAATATGAATAAAATGAATCTTGGGAAAAAGCTAACTCTTATTTTAAGGGATATAACAAAGAGAGCACCTATACTTTTTTTTTTAAAAACTAACATTTACTTACCCAAAGCATTTAGCCGATAACCTGGAGCCACAAAAATTACTTGCTTATCCATGATGTATTGAGGACCATAATGATGAGGATGTTGGTCACCAAACATTCGTTTTCCCGGGAATATCCAAACCCAAACCGGAAACTTGGGATTTGTTTCAGCTGGTAACTAATGTCATAACAATTTATATTCCAAAATATTGTTAGGTCAAGTACATAATGATAAGGATAATATGCCTTATAATAATTATTGGGAAATTTTCTGCCTTCATTATTAGGAACCATATTTTTTTTCATCATAGATTCCATTCAAAACGTGATGATCATCGTTGATTCATGCTTTTCGTGCATATTCAAAGACATATATTAAGCACCATAAATTACGACGTATTTTCGTATGATTATTTTGGCTGAAAAAACATAGATGTATGCTTAGTTGTATTTATTTTTAAGTGGGGAAAACAAGATCCTATTTAGAAAATACGCAGATACATCCATGGAATAAGATCGTGCGATCCGAATGGAAAATTTAGTTTTGTTTAAATTTTGAAGTTTGTATTATCAGCCAAGAGATCCCCACGAATAAAATTTCAGCCAGATCTTACCTCTCTGCGGTTTCATTCGAATATTTTTGGGTAATTTTTAATCTTCTAATTCAGTTTGTCAAACAAAATGTTTTTGAAAAAATTATTTTAAAAGAAATAATAGAAATGGTGAAAGAAATCGGATCTTCTTTTCTTCATTTTTGATCCTATATTCTATATGACAAAGTATATTGTTTTTTAAAATAATATTGGACTATTTAACTTCTGAATAATTTTTAGTATCCTGTTTACTTGAAAGCAGTCCTGCCGGGTTTGCGAATTTGTCAGTCAAAATATGGAAAGCTGATTCCATGAAATTTTCTCTTCTTTCCACAATTATCAAGAACAGATCTCAAGCTTAAACAGAGGCTGAGAAATCATTAAGTTAAATATGAGAGGTTTCTAGATTCTAAAAACCAGCCAATTTTCATTTAATTTGCGTTTTTTTCATTTGTTTATATCCAAACAAGTAAAGATTAGTAAAAAAAAAAAAGCTTTAAAATTTTGTAAATTTTACCTTCTTTCCAGCAACATTAACCCCATCTCTCTAGCTTAAATAGAGATTGAGGAATCATTGATAGTAAAATAAGAGAAATTTGTTTCAAAATTGAATTGTGTTCAATATAGAACAATTTTTCACGAATTCAGGAATAGCGCAGGAAGCGAAGGTATAAAAAAAAAAGGTCAAAATTAAACATAATTTTTGCTGGTAAAGATTTTTTTGCATGAATATCTTTCAACTGATATATGTCCTAATAGACATATCAAAAGTCTATTGTGATCTCCATAGGGTCATCTCTGCCAGAAGGCTTGTTATACCACAAAATTAAATTTTTGGCAAATATTTCGCAGTCTATTAAATTACAGAAAAAAAAAAAAAATTATTTTCAATGAAATTTTGCACAAAACAAGTACAATATATATTTCTTGTAAAGTGAAACACACGGCTACTACAGACAGCATTTACGTTTCGCAATGTTTGAAAAACTGGGCCACACTGTGAACATTACACAGTTACCACTTGAACAGGCTAAATAAAACATTTAATAAATATTTTTCAATTAAATGGTGAAAAATAACTTGTATAAATCAGTTCAATGGTATACCATAAAGATGGTCCTGTAGGTCTGGACCTTTCTTTCAGCAAATAAAAAATCTTCGATATCTGAAAATAGTGTTTTTATTGGCTTAAGCGATTTTCTTTGTTAAATGAGGGGGAGGTTAGAAGAGATTATTGGTACCGTTTTTCCATTTTCGCCTAATTTTTACCCAGTATGGTAGCGAATGGAGTAACTAAATTGACCTCGTAGAAAAGGTTAGGCATGGGGATGGTGAGAATTATCCGTTTCGTGAAAACAAAATACAATTTTTTAATACCTACCGACGTACTTATGAGGTAATCGGGTACTACGTAATGCTCGCCCATCACAATGAATTGTACTTACTGCAGGAGTGTAAACGTTAATGTGTAAACAATCTTCTTCCCCAGAATAACCTGACAAACCATATAACTGCGGACATCGTCGAGAGTATGTGGTCGCATCCAGTGTATAGCTCCATGGTTCAGTTATTGGCTCCGGATTCTGTGTACTTACGAGATTTAAAAAACATCCGAAAGCTTAACAACGCAACTATTAGATCAGCTGTTGTCTTCAACCTGCAGCTGGCCAAAAGGTTTTTCACGGCCCTCAAAGTAAATACAGAAATTTTTTTTCATAGGAAGTACCAAACTGTTTTTGTTTATCTCGTGAATGGTGGGGAGAGAAAAATAATTGTCTCATGTTCCTGTCCATTCAGGTCAAGATTAATTCTCTCCCTTTTTAATTCTATCATAAATTTAAAGGTTTGTGTGAATAAATCAGTCTAAAAAATTTCTGTTGCGGCCCGCGGGTGCATCAGAATAATAAAATTTGGCCTTTTGATTTTAAAAGGTTGAAGACCCCTGAATTAGATGAATCGTATTTGGTACAAACTTTGAATCGCCTATCTCCAATAGGCGGCTGTGCAAAAGGTATTCCGAGAAATGCGTTAAATCGAAGTCCATCTCTGCTTGTCATCTGAATACCTTTGATTCGTCCTAGTCTCGTGCTCAAATACACAATGCATTCTACTGTAGAGATGAATCCAACCAATGTCACCAGCAGGTTCAACTTATTCATGATAGATGTTAATAGAGTTTTGCCGTTTTCATCATTTCCTTGTGCACAAACTGATATCTCATTTAAAATTCATTTTAACATATTTTGCAAAACTTTGTAAAACGTTAATTCGTTCGCTGTCATCCATTTTGCATTTCACATTTCACATTTCTGGATTCCCACAATTATTTCGAACATATCGCAAAATTTATTGCCTGAGATTAAAATAACAGAAACCTGTCTAAAATTGATTGACGTCAACATATGGATAAGGCGAAATTTCATTTGTACAAGAAGTGAAGATAAAGCCAAGTAGATCGCACAGCGGAAACAACTTGGTACCTACTTGTTGTTGCTCAAAAATTATGAAGCTGGAAAGAAAAACGATTTATTAATGGCGGGAAATCCAAATATAATACTATGCCTATGTGGTGTTAATATTTCATGCATGGGTGTAATTTAACAGAGAAAAAAAAATGTTTGTCCTTTTTACCCAATTTGTTTGAAAACGGGTTAGTAAAATTGACCTCACAAAAGAATAATAGGTGGGGATGATGAAAGTTATCCACTTCATGAGAAAAGAAAACGATTGATACCATTTTCCCATTTTGACATAATTTTATATATATGTATTGTGGTAACTAAATCTTTTCATCTCAAAAATTTTAAAACTTTTTACGTGCCCTATAAAAACCAAAATTTTCAATCTTTTTTCCGAGTAATCCGAAGATAATTCGTCATTTGTAAAATTATACCTTAAAAGGTTCTCAAATTCGCGGATAATATGTTTTGAAACTGTAAAATCAAAAATAGAAAAGATTTCAGTAGAATATGTGGTGGATTTGAAGCTTTTAGATAAAAAATAGGTCAAGTTTAACGAAGAAATCAGTTTTCGTTAAAGTATCGCAAAAATAAAAGTGTGATGAGGTAATCCACTATTCAACTCACAAATATTTCGGTGTTTTTTGAAGAATTAAAATTTTTTTTGGATCTGCACCATGATTAATAACATTTTTTAATTATTTTTTTTTTTTTTTTTTGAACAAGAAGAGGTTATTAAGTTGTGAATAAATTATGTAAATATTGGAAATTCTTAAAAGTTTTTCTAAAGTGCTGAAAAGTTTTAATTATTTAAAGATTTTTTCATAAAAATTATTTTATGAAAAAATGGCAATTGTGAAGCTTTTTTGGTAATTTTTTGGACCAAAATAACAAAACCTAAATATTCCAAAGTAATTGTTGCTTCTGGAATTTAAACTGTGATGGATCAGTACCCAGCATCCAAATTTGAGGCTTCTGAAAAAAGATGTATCAGTAAATTTGGTGGCGTCGAAACCTGTTGGTTCCTGAGAAAGAAACTCAACGTGGAGAATTCTAGATTTCTGAGGGTGTCTGTTTTGCAGATATGTACAACCCAGTTCCGGTAACATTAATAAATAAAATAACTTGGTATACTGCTGATTATTAATTTTACGCAGCTTAGAAAGGTAATGATTGATATTTTAAATATTTTGGAAACTGAAATAATCGTTTGTAATTGTGTAATGTATCCTTTTGCAATGTGCTAAATTACACCATATCAGGGGTTGAGTTACGTTGTCAAATAGGTGTGGGTTGATATGGAATGAGGTTAGATCGGTGAATGAGGTTGTATAAATATAATAATTTTCATATTGATTTTGAGAATAATGGTTAGTAGGTTTAATTGTGGGGGTTCTCATCTGAGGTCCGGACACCTGGCTTATCCAAACACTCCGAAAATTAATATTTTTCTCCTTATTAATTTTTGGTTAAAATTTGAAGCCAGCTTTAGAGGATAATTGGTACTCTTAGGGGTGAATTTTTGATAAATTGAAACACACCCCTTGAGATACCATAGTATGTATGTATGTATGTATGTATGTATGTATGTATGTATATATGTATGTATATATATATATATATAGGTATATATATATATACATGTATGTATCGCCCAAAATTTTGTGTACACAGTTTTGAGAAAACTACGAGATGAATAGGACTGAAATTTTCACCAGAGATAGTTTTTATATTGCAATCAGTTAATTAGTTTTTGAAAAAAACTGGAAAACAAAAAATTCCTGAAAAATTGGTTTCCACAATTCTGAAAAAATGATGAAAGGGAGCAAACTGAAATTCTTACTACTGATTTTCCTTATATTTGTGCAAGTATGATAGAAGTTTGGTGCCTATTGGTTCAGTAATTTCTGACAAAAATGGATCAGAAAAATGGCTGGAAAAAATTTTGTCTCCATGGTTTTAAGAAAACTATCAAACAGATAGTGCTAAAATTTTTACGAAAAATATTTATAATATGGGAGTTAATCTGACAGAAATTTGGTGCTCATCAGTTTGAAACCTGGAAAACAAAAAATTCATGGATAATCGGTTTTTAATGATAAAACATTGATAGATCGATATTTTTGTTAAAGATATGTTTATGTAATTTCTTTATTTGAAACTAGTGATGGTAACGAGCATTTGCATTTTTTCAAATGGTCAAGCATTTGAGCATTTTCTTAGCAAATTCTCGCACAATAAATTCTTATTCTTTAAAAGCATTTGCTCAATAATGAGCATATGTTCAAAGGTGACCAAATACTCGAGAACTTATGAGCATTTTCAATAATACTGGTTTCTGGCCTAAATAAATGCATTATAAGTGTGGAATACCTTGTCGTGAGAGATATTCACACTAGAAGGTTTTCAACAGTATTTGCGTGTTCTGCCACTTCATACAGTTAAGTATGGGAGAGCAAAATCCTCGGCAAACACTGGCAATTTTTGAGCCGGTTCTGAGAGTTTATATACAGAATTTGGCACACGCACACAGACACACATGCATACGTACATGTACGTAATTATGTCATGCGTTACGTCGTTTCTTGCCTCTGTCGAGGTGATAAGAAACGACGCAGCAAGTTTGGTACTGGGCCGTGACATCACCGAGATTATTATCTGGTAATTGATCTCGGCCCGTGCAATGTATCTTACCTGTACGTACGTACAGGTACAAACATATAAACGCACCAGTGTAAATTTGTTTAACGTCATAAAGACGATTATTTCCAGCCTTTGGGCGGCGACTGTCGTCGATGGGTGCGAGCCCCTATTACCTCATACGAGTATTGTCCCCACAATAAGTTTGCAAAAAATTTGTTTATAAAATTGTGGGTACCCAAAAATTTTTTAATGTTTTACCCTTCGAGGGTTGCCTTTACTAAGTTGATCACTATGAAACTATATATTCCATATATACACACCTATCATCATTATTTTCAGTGGAGGATCATAAGTCTGTTATAAATAGTGAACCACTTAGGTATACTGGGCACATATACATAATTATATATTAATTTATTATGAGAGAAAAAATTGTTTGAAATTTAACGCACTCACACAGTTGTTTCCTCTACTACACTTTATTCTCGAGTGAGTACACTATCCAATGACCATCCATAAAGTTTAAATTTCATCTTCACTTAACAACTCACATAATATCCTGACACAGTAAGCATATCATCATTGCAGCTTTCAAGTTTGTAACTAATTACATCTTATTTTACGAGGAAATATTGAAACTGCTCTAGCATGCTGAGCCTGCTCAAGTCAATATTAAGTGATTGAGAATTTTTAGCACGAGCATATGCTGGGCAAATTCCTGAGCACACTCAGAATTTGCTCATCAATAATAAATGCTCAAGCAATTACCATCACTAGCTGAAATTAGCAATGAAATATCGATATATCAATATATTTTTCAGATTTTGATAACTATCGATTACTCTCGATATTTTTTTACAATTTTCTCAAGATTTTAAAATTTAGGTTATTTTTTAAAATTATGTTGGCAAACTGGGTTTTCTAGCGAAGTATTGCTGCGCTATAGTTTTTTTATATTATCCCTACATTCCGTTTTGTAAAGTATTCGAGCACAGTTGGTGTCTTTTCTACTGATGCATAAATTTGGAACTATCAACGATGTAAGTCGTACTCACTTTATTTACAAATGGGCTACTGTTTTGGTAGGACACAGTTACCCATCTAGACTTTTCCTCCTTAAATTTTTGATGTTTTCTCTAATACATACTAGCACCTATTGTTAAAGAAAACTATTATTTTACTGTGGACCATGAAAAATATAGAAAATTTCAACAGTAAAATATATGGCAGATGTCGACGATATATCAGTTTTGAAGTGAAGTCTGAGTTGGTTGACATAGTCATTTATCATATTTTCTTGAAATGCAGAAAAAAATAAAAATTTTTCTTTGATAAGTTAATCTATTTATGTAGATGAAATCGGACAGGTTCGATGTCCTTAATATTTTTATTTTCTTACGTGTTGATTGATGTAGGCCAATACATTATATTCACTGTCAAAAGTCTTGAAACCAATTGGTTAGTTAACTCACTTCGCGTACCTACGCCGATAATATAATATTACATATATTATGCTTTTTAATTAAGTATATATAATTTATGTGAAACTTACCAAGGAGTGAATTTTAATATTAGGAATAAAATTTAACTCAATGCGTTAACAAAATATTTTGTCAGTATTCGCTCATAGTCAGTACCTACCTACCTGGCTACAGTTGTCAAGAGGGGCACTGAAGGATTTTTTATGAAGAGAAATCTTCAATTAAATTATTTTTTTGGAAGAAAAAAAAATCAAAAATACAAAATTATTCAACCTGGAAACTTCTAACTGCTTTCAAAACAAAAATGTTTCAAATGAGTGCTAAATCAGTTATGTCTGGCCTGATAAGAAACTAGTTAGGGGCGAATCCAGGAGAGGAAGTTTTGATTTTCAAACTTAACCAAGGCTCCAATATAATAATAAATTTGTTTTGCTCGCTCCACTTGCGAAATTGACTTCTCAAATTGTGAAAATCCTTCCACACAAAAATTCTAGATATGGCATTGAAACTAGTTACCTACTTAATGTTACTAGTTGGTTTCTTCATTTACAGCATTGGAGTAATTCAGAGACATACAGCTACAGAGATGTCCAACGCATTCTCAAAAACACGTCAAAGATAGAACCTTGATAGAAAATTTCAAATTTAAATATTTGTTACTGCGTATGTGTCATAGCTTGATGGTGCGTGTTTATTGGTATGGAGATGTCTATTTTCACATTGAAATATGCACAGTTTTGGATACGTAGAACATATGACTTAAATTGTTTCTTTTCTATCTTTTACATGTTCTTAAATCACAGTGCTTATGGAGCATTGGATAATTGGACATCTCTTTAGGTATAGGCTATGTCTGGAGTAATCAGACTGCAGCAATTTCATCATGAAGAAGGGAAGTCTCTAATTTATAGTTGATATGAATATGTATGTTTACTTGTTAGGTACAGCTATTTTATGTGAATGAATGTATGCAAAAAGTTCAAAATTTATTTTTGAATTGGAATTTTTTCTTTTAGGGGAGGATCTTTTTTGAAAAAGGGGAAATCTTCAACTGATTAGGGGGATCAGAGCACACATGTAGCTGTTTGTGAATTTCACATGAAATTTTTTGTAAATGGTATCCAAAAATATAATTTGTGTAACGGATATGTTCGTCATATTTTAATATAGACGCACATATTTTGTTCACAGAAAAATACATTTTTCTTACTAAGCCAATTCTTTCCCTAATATGTACTGTCAACTGGCGAAAGTACCGTTACTTCCTGCCAGCAACTACTACACATTTTCTAACGGAATATTGGAGTACCTGAACATTCTGGTACCCGAATATTCTCGAAATAATTAAATACCTAAATCAGCAAATCCCTACTTTACACACAACACCATAGAAAACCATATACCTTGACAGGTATATAAACTCTGGTTTTCATTAAAATTATTGTATTGTAATTGTAATCTTGACACTGCGTAAAAGTGTAATATATTTTATTGTAAATAAACTGGTCAGTCGTATACTGTACCTGCAATATTCTTCCAGTCTTAGACTGTGAATGAATACTTGTAAATTTAATATTGTGTTTTAAAAGTAAAGTGATAAAATTTATTGTGTGTTTCAATTTAATTAAAGTCTTTCATTTAGTTAAGGTCCACAATAGTTGTGGATAATAAAATTCAATTAGTTAAAATAATTCTCGAATACTATAATATTCCTGTGAATATTATCATATATCGAAGGAAGTGTAATCGCCCCAAAATAGGTTAGTTTCCAGTACTAAACCACCTCTTTTGGCCGTTACAATTTGATCTAAAAAAATTGCTCTAAAAAAATTAAAATAACCCTTATAAAACTTTTTCAGAATGAAGAACTGGAATTATTAAAATCAATATTCCTTTGTCATCTACACTTGTAAGTCAATTCCGTATTGCATATATTTTCAGTTAGGTAGCGCTGTTTTTAATAATTCCCGTAGTTTTTCTAGAGAAATTTTACACCTTACCTAACCGTTATTTTTCTTCATTTAGTGCATTTTTATCATTTATAAGTTCAGATTTTCAAATAGAATCTACTCATTAAAACTGATCATATGAAGCAACCTAAGGGTGGGGTTTGGGCATGTGTTTTTGTTTCATGATCACATGCAAATTTTGGCCCTATTTTCTGAAATTCATATGTATATATATACTATATATATACATATATACACATGCATACATACAGACATACATAATAATATATTATACATACATAGGTACATATATACGCTAGGTAAGTATCTCCGTTGTGCAGCGCGCACGCCATCTACCTGATTTTTGTTTAATTAATGGGATGCCATATCATTAAGATAAAGTAGGGTAATACAGATACTGAAATGCAAGATTTTTGGTTTTTTCACTCTCAGTTGTCCCCATGTTATCATATTCAGACGTATAATAGCTAGTCTAAATCGCGCATTCATCCTCTACAATTTGATGGGTGAAACATAAAAATCTGACAATTAGGTTTCGAGCTATAAGTAAAAATGTAAGTCAACCTCAGAATATTGGTATTACCCCAGATCTGAGCTAATACTGTTATCGTCTTTCTTGTCTCATATATAACCAATACAATCTTTATGGGGCAATACCGTTAATGTGCATACAGTTGGCCACAAAATGCTTTTTGGTTCATGAGAATTGACTGAAAATTGACAGAGATATGAGACAATGAAATTAACTGTGTTGATGAATTGTAAAAAATTCTTCAAAATTGTTTAGTTTTTTTTCACTCTAGTTCATTATTGACAAAATTCCAATCATTGTATAGACTTGAAAATGAAAATAAACTGCAGTTGTATTTTTTCATAAATTTTGTGAATATATATGAGGGGTTGGGTTGAAGAAGGTGTACTTGCCCCCTGTCAAGCTGAAAAAAAGAAAAAATTCAATTCAGGAGAGTGCAAAATGGCTAAAAATTTTGAATAAAAATTGATGCTAAATTTTAATTTTTTTCCTGCTCCACAAATTCCCCCTTCACCTTGCTCATTTCCAAAATCATTATCTTCATCATTGCTGAAAAGGGATAAAATAAACCAAAATACAGTAAAAAAGAGGAAAAAGGTAAGAATAAAAAAAAACACACATTTGTCATATGTATATAATATCACGTTTCCAACCATCCCATTTGTTATAACTTTTGCCACCAGGTGGCGCTCTCGGAGGTGCTTACCTACCCTATATTGTATTAACTGATTAACGAGGTTTTGCACAGGTGAGGGATAAAATGTTTTCTCTTGTAAATTTTTTATCTAAAATTTTAGGGACTTTTTTTTACCAAAGTATTTCTCTAGTAAATTCATTTACATAAAAAAAAAAAAATTAAAATCAATAAAATAGTATTCCACACCTTTTTTTAAAATGGTATAATTTACGCCTAGTCCCTTATAAAAATACCCAGTTTTCCCTGCTTACCACATTCCGGCTACACCTACACTATTGATTTTTTATTAGAGATATTTGCAAAAGCAGAAATACTGAACTTAACGTATGAGAAAATTCAATAGAAGCCACATATAGGTATTTGCAACTGGACAACTCCAAAGTTTATGAACAAAAAAATGAAAGGGAATAGAAATAGCAGCCACATAATGTTTGTAATTGTTCACGCACACAGTCGCGCAATTTATTTGATGGATTATTTTTTTAATGATAACTCAATTTCTATCTGATAAATTTTCGAGTTTGTTGATTTTAAACTGGCAGAGGATAAGGACAGTTAATTTAGCAGAGGATTCATTCATATCGGTTCAGCGGTTTTGGAGCCAACTTGGGACATCAAAAACCATTTTATTTTTATAATATAGACATATATACATAACTATTAGGTTTTTAAAATGAATATCAATTTCCGATTTTCATGGCAGAAGTCATGATTTTTCATAAAGTGAAAAACTATTATGGTCCCAACCCCAACCCTACACACTCATAAGATTTTAAATAACGGGCTTGAAAACCTGTTAAACAGAAGAGAGATAGAGAGGTAATCTTTTATTTTCACGACATTTTCATACTAAGTACATGAGACATTTATTTTGACAGGAAAATTTTTTCAGGCTCGTTTAAAACAAATTTTATTGACAATTTAAAATCTTGAAAATCCAGCTTTAATCGCCCGTTCAGGAGTCATGAGTTGTGGCATACCCAACTGTTTGAAAAATTGGTAATCCTCCCACATTGGCTGTATTCGCATTTCGTGAGAAACATTTATGTACAAATACTCCAAGTTCGATGTCGTTAATGGTTTCCATACTAATTGTTCATTTTCACCATTCGGATTTCTGAAAAAAAAAAGAAGAAAGGAAGAAAAACTGATTAAATGTTGAACAAAATTGAAAATATCAAAATCATGGAGGAATCTTTTTAGTCAGTTTGTAATTCGTACCCGTAAATAGCAAAATTTGCCCAGAATTTCACAACTTTTTCGGAAACAAGTCGATCATTACCTTCCATTGTTGGAGGAAATGTTATTGGTTGGTACAGTAAACTTCGTAATTCTTCTCCATGAATCACACCTACAATTATTTTCAATACCTACATCAAAATTAAATTCTTCTTACCATAAAGGACATAACTTTAAAATCTCGATCAGTGCTCACCTAATTTTATTTTAGATTCAAATTTAAAACGTACTATGTACATTTTTTCGTATGGTGGTGTATTTAAATAGTCATAATGATAAAAATATCGAAGACCTTTAAATTTGAGAGCAATTTCGAACATTCCTATTTGGATCGATGCGAGACCATATGCCTAATGGAAAATAAAAAAAAACATTTACCAATGATTTTATTTTACTGGCACGAACAACAGAAAATTCACTTAATTTTGTTAAGTACTTGGACGGGAATTTACCTGAAAACTGACTTTTTGTACCTCCACCATAAGTCAATGTGATTCACTACTTCAGATGAAAGAAAAATGTGAAATAAATATCGGCTAATTGGTTTCATTCGAAGGTAAAAATCTTTTAATATTATGAGATCTTCTTGTGAAAAAGAGGAGTAGGAATCACTCGTTTGACTCAAAGGATACTATCATAGTGTAAAATTCCAGGACGAAGTCACAAGAGGTAAAGAAAACCATGCACCCTCTCAAAAAATAAGCTTCGATCAAAAATTTCAACTGAGAAAGTTATTGTCAGGTAATAAGTACCAGACAATTCGGTAATGGATAAGGCGACTGATTAGTCCTTTTTTAACGCATAAAAAATAAGTGATTTCTTGAAAGTATTTTCCATTTGAAACGGTTTCATGTTTTTCAATTAAGATTTTCGACAATATTCCCAACAATACTTTCAATTAAATGTCACTTTTGCCAGCCTACATTAGGTTTAGTTCGACCTAAAACTAGAGAATTAAAAAAAAAAGTTCCAAATCATATTCTTTCTTTTACCATTGTGATTCGCCTGTTTTGTCTTTCTTTGCAGAACAAAAATCAGGATCGCCTGTTGATAGACCATCGCAAAACGGATCCACGTCATTGTTTTGATTATGTTCGTCTTTTCTTACTATTGGGCATTTTTTTTTTAGAACAAGTATGACGAAAAATTTTGTAAAATGAAATAAGACCCAACTCAAGATTCCAATACACGAAAATATTACATTTAACAAAAAAAATTTTCAAAATTAAGTTATTTAACTTCTGATACGAGCCTATATCTCGAGCGTGGTAATCCACTATTGACCCACTGAGCCATGGTGGCAGTTGCCTAAGTTGGTTTGTCATAGTTATACAATCTCACAATCGAATGGACATACATACAATGATATAGATCCATTTCGTGATGGTCTATCAATAGGCACTCCTAAAAATTCTAGATATGCTACCCCATACATCCACAAGGAAATATAATTATACAGACAGTCAATAAGTTGAAGCTTGTGGCGATTTTCATATATATTTTGGATAGAATGACTTCACCATATTTGATTTTTATTAAAAACAGTTTCAAAAAATGCATTCTAAACCCTAGAAATGGTAAAAGAACATTTTTTTGTAAGAATAATTTGCCTAATATACTGTAGCTCTGAATGCCAAATAGATGGAAATTTAAAAAATTTATAGGCTTACCCATTTGGTTGAAGAGAGCAATTTTGTATCTCATAAATTTATGAAAATTCGAAGCCTGTACCTTTCGGACAACCATTTTATCCTCATGAGATCGTGTAAAATTGGTAAAATGCAGCAGTTTCGATCGTAATACTACCTAATTCATATGTTTTCAGATATCTGGCTAAAAATATCTATATTTTTTGGCTATAACTATGTCGGTTGCATATTGTCTGACAAACCTTATTTATTATTTTATATTTTATCAGTATTTTACTGTCCGAAAAAATATTTTGCACCGAGTTTTCTGACGTCAATAAAAATATGAGATTTCTTTCCTGAACTCTAGATTATGTTGGCCAATATGTTTCCAATTCAATCCAGAGAACATTCAAGAATAAAGTATAGACAATAGAAAAATGAAGTATTTTGTTCCATTTCCATTGATCCACCGAGAAAAAAACCAAGAAAGACAACAGCTCTTCCTTATTTTTTTGTACCGATTTATTTTTCTTATTCTTTCATTCCTCATACTATGTATCTATTAGCAATGGACATTATTATTATTTTTAATCATTATAAGAGGGAAGTGATTTTTTCTGAAGTCAATGATTTGGTAAATCTATTTTTCCACCTACTTGTTCTAAAGTTTCAGTCAAATAGTAAGGTTGTCTCTATACTCTACTATTACTGTCCTATCAAATGTACAATGTAGTCTTCTGGTAAGACTTCTTCAAGATGACAATTATTCTTTTTCATTGGTACTTGTGGGGACTCACTGGTATGAGGAAAAGGGGCTCGGACCCCTCGACGACAGTCGCCGCCCCAAAGGGCAGGCAAATTATTCGTCTACATGACGTTAAATAACACAAAATACGTTCGATCGTAATTACCTGCATGTACATGCAGGTAATGTATGAGTACCGAATCGTGACACAATAAGATGATGTCACGATTTGTACATGAACCAGCCAACCATCTCTTATCTCGATAGGGGATGATGTGACCTGGCCATTCTCACCAATGTACGTATTATCCTACGTACGTGTGTTTGTGTGCGTGTGAATAAGCCGTATATAAACCACCCGAATCGGCTCTAAAATCACCAGTGTTTGGTCTAGTTCTGGCTTACCCATACTTGCGTATGAAGTGGCTGAACACGCTTAAATTCTGTAGAATTTCTTCTGTTGAGAATATTTCTCACGACAAGGTATTCCACAGTACTAATGTTTAATAGTAATATATTTTGTGACGTCCTTTCAGTTCTTCAAACTCTGTTAATTAAAGTACTATACAAATTATTTTTTTTTTTTTTCATATGTTAAAAGTTTTTGAAGGTTCATAGAAAGATTTATTAAAATGTTACAACATGTGACATTAATTCTGAATGTATAGAAGGGATTATTGTCTGTCTTCAAGTCTAGTAAAATAACAAAAACTTTTACCCTTGTTAGAGAAATTCTTTTTTTGAATAGTACGGCTAACTCTCTAATTGCTGGTTGCTAACTTGGATACAGCTCTACTCTACCACAATGGAGAAGAATATGTGTAGGCATATAGAGAGTATGAGCATTAATGCCAACTTGCAAAATAGTCGGTGTCACAACTATGATGACATTCTTAATTCCAAAGGTGGAGTACGATTAAGTTTGTCTGTCATTTTTGCCCACTAACACATACGTCTGATTTATGGTTTGTGTAACCAAAGTGTTAAGTAAAATAGTCTGAAGATACAGTAGGTCTATTTTTCCAACAAAAGGAAGTTTAGGATCAGTTTTTATTGACATAGACGTAGTAGTATTTATTTTATTTTATTTCATATGTAGCATTAATTGTGTCATTTCTCACTTCCTCACCTCATCACCTTTTTTAATTCCATTGCAGTTTGTAAGTTTTCTTGAATTAATACACTTGTCATATTACTTTTTCTTTTATTATATGTTCTCGTGTTCCTACATTCTGTTCTCAGATGCCAACATGTTAATCCCTGGGGGAGACTGTTCTCGTTTCACTTAGTTATATTGTTCTGCATTATTACTTTTTATCATCTATTCACTTTAGTTGGCTTAATTATTCCATTTTTGATCCTATTTAGCAAAATTTATTCTTTGGATCATATGATGTCAAATGTTATCATTTTTGGAAATATTTGGCCTCATATTGTCTAAATCTTTTTGATCTTTGAACCCCTTATACATACTAGATATGTCCTCCCATAGAAATATGTTTGAAACCAGTGATGACCACAGAATTGTATGATTTTTATTGTCAATTTTGTTGTCACCGTCAGACACCACAGTTTATACTGTGTATCCTCAGTAAAATTTATTTTGATAGTTACCATAATTATGAGTGAGTATTTAATGAAACGTAGACATTATTTTGCTGGTTAATAGTATTTGATGAGAAGAAAAACTGTAATTTCAACATTTTCCCTACCCTCCATATTAGAGGAGTTATAGATATGTTTTCAATTTTTAAACAATTTTTCAAATATTTTCAATGTTATGCATTTTATAATATGCCATTGTATCATAGGTTAGTCTATTCCCAAGCTCCTTTAAACAAATAGTTATGTAAGATTTTGTACATTCACACTCAGCTAATTGCATTTTGGATGTAAGTACCAAATCATTGTCATCGTTGTTTGCATTATCAATTCCACCAATACATTCATGTGAAAATAGTTGCAAAACTTCCTTTGTAAAGTTTTTTTTTTTATAAATTTTCTAACTTACCATCTCTTTGGAATTCAAAACTAAATCGGCCAAATTATTTTTCTGGGAAGAAAAATATTGTTTACCACTTCTAGGACAAAAATTCATATTTTTTTGAAATTTTTTTTCATAAAAAATCAAATCTGGTAAAGTGTTTCTATCTAAAAAAAATTTTTATTTTTATTTTGAACAAAAGTTTTTGAAAAAAATGTACCACAACTGAACCAAACGTAAAATATTTTCCCTTATTATTTATAATATTTCTATTTTAAATTTCATTTTTTCCGAATCATTGAGAAAAAAAAACCAACGCAGCGATGCTTCACTAGAAAATGCAGTTTGAAGATGGAGATAGTGGTAGAGATAGGGATAGAGATAGAGATAAAGATAGAGATAGAGATAGAGAAAGAAATGAAGATGAAGATAGAGATAGAGATAGAGACAGAGATGGAGATGTTGATGGAGGTGGAGATGTAGATGCAGATGTAGATAAAGATGGACAGACAGAGCTTACTTGAAAGAATTGAAAAGTAATATCGACAGCAATCCATATTTATATGGATATTAATCGATATTTGTATCGATATTAATCGATATTTATATCAATAGTAATCGATATTTATGTCAGTAGCTATCGATGTACCGATATTTCATTGTTAGTTTCAGGTTCAGAAATTACCAAAAACTATCAACAGTTATGTATATCTTTAACAAAAATATTGATCTATCGATTTTTATCAATAAAAACCACTTTTCCATAGATTATTTGTTTTCAATTTTTTTGAGAACTACTAATCTGATGAGCACCAAACTTCTTTCAAACCTGTTCCGACATAATACCTATCTTTTGTGAAAATTCTAGCCCTATCTGTTCGGTAGTTTTCTCAAAACCATGAACACAAACTTTTTTCCTGCAATGTGTCTTCTTCAGTTTTATCAGAAACTACTAAATTAATATGCACCAAACTTCTAAGAAACTTGCACCAATATAAGGAAAGTCTATTGTGAAAATTTCACCCCAATCCATTCTGTCTTTTTCTTAGAACCCTGAAAAAATAACTTTTCCAGGAATTTTTGGTTTTCTAGGTTTCTCAGAAACTGATTAAATGATAGGCAAAAAACTTCTTTCAGACCTGCTCCAATATAAAAATTATCTCTTATGAAAATTTCAGCACTATCTACCCAGTAATTTTCTCAAAACTGTGAACACAAAATTTTAAGGAATACATATATGTACATCAATACAATAAACGTACAACTTAATTTTGTAAGACAAAAATGGACGATAAATTATTAAGACAAAATTCAACGAAAATTATTCAGGCAAAATTCAATGCGTATGTCCCAACTAAAAATGTTTCGATGTTTCCATTCTAATAACGAATTGATCAGTGTTGCCAGGTCAGTACAAGCCAAAATTCTGCGAAGTGGCGCTTCAGGGCTTGTCATTATAATAAACTACAACCTGATTTCTTAAGACAAAATTCAACGAAAATTGTTAAGACAAAATTCAAGGTGTATGTGCCAAATTCAGATGTTACGATGTTTCCATTCTAATAACAAATTGATCAGTGTTGCCAGGCCAGTACAAGCCAAAATTCTGCAAAGTGGCGCTTCAGGGCTTGTATGCATATAAACATTAAAAAAATTAGGTCAAAATGAAAAAATGGTACCAATCATTTTTCTTTCTCATAAAACGGATAATTTTCATCATCTCCATCCATAACCCTTTTGTGAAATCAATTTTAATACCCTGTTTGCAAGCAAACGGTAAAAATGTCTGCGTGTTTGAAATTAAACCACTAATTACCACTCATCAAATACTATTCTGTTTCAACTGTGACGAAATCATAGCTAACTAACACTGCACATTATTTTTATCAGCAGTTGTACGTGCAAGAAAATGTAACTCAGTTATGGTAAGTATAATAATATTACGTTTTACATTAATTTACCATTTCTAAAGGAAGCTGTGGAATACCTTGTCGTGAGAGATATTCACACTAGAAGGTCTTCAACAGTATTTGCGTGTTCTGCCACTTCATACGATTAAGTATGGGAGAGCCAAATCCTCGGCAAACACTGGCAATTTTTGAGCCGGTTCTGAGAGTTTATATACAGGATTTGGTACACGCACACAGACACACATGCATACGTATATGTACGTAATTATGTCATGCGTTACGTCGTTTCTTGTCTCCGTTGAGGTGATAAGAAACGACGCAGTGCGTTTGGTACCGGGTCGTGACATTACCAAGATCGTTATCAGGTAATTGATCTCGGCCCGTACAATGTATCTTACCTGTACGTACGTACAGGTACGAACATACAAACGCACCAGTGTAATTTTGTTTAACGTCATAAAGACGATTATTGCCAGCCTTTGGGCGGCGACTGTCGTCGAGGGGTGCGACCCCCTGTTACCTCATACAAGTAATGTCCCCACAGAAGCTTTTTCCTACTTTTGAAAATCCATAAAATGAAGCATTAAACGGCATATCTCCATAATACCGCGCTCGTATTTTGTCCAGTACTTCGTCCGAATTTTCTGCATAGTCAAAGCTAAACAGATTTGGAATTAGAGTTCTCTCATTTCTTTCGAAATGGTTTAAAACACGTTGCCGTAATTTTTTATCCTTCGATGGAAATGCGTAAATACCTAGAAATACATGTATATACAGCACATGAGGTAAGTATAATCAATTAGGCATTTGTGTTCGAGTGTCGAATTCAAGTTGACAGTTCTACACGTACCCATCGCCTTTTGTTGACCTTCCTCTGTATCTATACCAAGCAGCCACGATTTATTCGTAGGTTTATCAATTTCAAATACAGGATGGCTGGTTAGAAATGCATTTTCCGAGTCACGATTTTCGAGAACGATGCCAAAATACGTATGGGGTAAAATAAAATCGTGCTGAAAATGAACTCGTATTAAAGTATTCAAATTATAATGTAGCCAAAAAAGTAGTGATCTTGTTCCCAACTACAGCTGATCTGAAGAGACACAGATCCACGGTCGTTTCGAGCTTAAGTGAATAACTCGCAACTTAGGCGACAAAAATGGGGGAAGAGGAGAGAACAGATTGATTTTGATCTGCATTCAGCGTGCAACCCAATCCATGTTCATATTCAAAAAGACATTTATGATCACAAGTGAATCGGTGCTTCTCTACGACTGCGGAAATAGTCCAAATAAGATCGAATGGGCCTGTTTAAATTACCATTAGAAAATACATAGCACCGGAAATATATTCTACTGGAGTCGCTTTCAGACATTCCAAAAGGTCTTCGGAAGTCTTTACGTGGACATTCGTGCAGCCTAGTATTCTGGCGAATTTCCACGCTTGTTGTCGACCAACACCTGGAGTGAGTATCGCACGATAGTTCAAGCAATGGCCGCTTTGCGAGATACCCCTGTGGAATAGATCTGTAATTAACAAAAATCGATTTACTTCGCGAAAAAAGTGACTGACCAAGTCTCAATAATTCGTATCGACGTAATATTATGTTGCAAATAAAGAAATGATTGAGTACCAAATGTGTATGCAGATTTCTCCAAAAAATTGGTTTGAAATTTGTTAAAATACATTATTTCTGTGAAGAAGTTATTTAATTAACCTTATGAACCCGTGTCATTACTATTAACGTAATGGTGTGCTGTCGAATTTCATGCGATTTATTTAAGTTGAAAAGAGGCTACCAGACTTTTCTTTTTTATTTTATCACCAATATACTAAAACTAAAACTGTTTGTTGGAAAGTATTCGTGACTTGTGATTAGTTACAGAAGATGTAATTTTGAATTTGGAATAGTTTGGTTTTGGTTAGGTACTGACTACCGTTGCTCCATTTAGAACCACTTTACCACGTAAAACTATATCCAAAACTTGATAATGAAAATTATTACGATTTTTGACCATGTTCAAGGATGATTTTATTAAATTGGTTTGTGAGAATTCAAAAATTAGTTAGGCACACAGTAAAGGCTTCAGCACACCCGCCCAATATTGAAGATGTGCAATCTAGGCGATACTGAGGAGGTTAAAAGTATACTGCATGCGATACCTTCTAACAAACGTCGACACAATATGTTGGAGCATTCCTCACACAGTTTCATTCATCCGGTCAAATTAGACCGCCTCGGTACTGATTTAAGTAAATACTTTGAACACATTTTAGTTGTGTATCATCAGTGTACCACCTGGCCAATCCGCATCAAAATTGGTACCATGTTATAATAGCTTGAAGTGAATATTTGATACAAATTTCATAGCTATTGGTCTAAAATTAAACGTTTTACAGCGAAAATAAAAATTAAAATACCAGTCAGTCCACGCCAAAATCATTAGGTCTGGTCCTTGGTTTAGTTTGATTGCTCGTACCAAATTTCATGATTATCTGACAAAAATTGGGACCAATATCATGGTAACGAGAAAATAAAAAAGATATAATTAAGGATAAATACCTATGTGAATTGCAACAAATAGTGCCAAAATTTTCTTCAGGCCCTAAAATGAAAAACATTCCCCCCTCCGCCCGTCACTAGAGGCTATTATTGGATCAAAATTAATGAGTAGATTTTTATATAAACCCCCTTAAAAATTGTTCTCCATTAAAGTGGAATATCGTATCAAACTAAAGTTACACGTACTTACAGACTATTTAGACAAATCGACGAACTCCCATAAAGCCAATGTAATAAAATTGTCATCAATTTGCGATTGGGACAAATTATCCTACCACTGTAAGTATGTGCAAGCGTCATTTCCGATTCAAAGCGAAGGAAATTGAATCGTAAAGGACACTAGCCCGTACTTAGTGTGATAAAATTTTTCAAATGACTTTTGAGACGATCTCGTATCAGCGAGTGTCAACTTGTCTAATTGTCTACATAACTTCACACCAAATGCAAAATACCGCGTACCTACTGAATTCAGTAAAATGCGTCAATGAGCCACCTTCCATTTACCTACATGTCTGAGTTTTATTTTACCGCCCTAGTGACGCGTCTAAGTATGTGCTGAAGCCTTAACTCTATCTACTGTTTGGATTTAGCTGATTACAAAAACCGTTTGGATGAAAAAAAAATATTGTCCCGCTAATTTTTTTCAGGAAATCAAAAAATACGACGTATAATTTTTCATGGTCTTCTCCGTTATATTCTTTTCCTGATAGTCTGTTGAAGATTTCACTTTCACGATATAAGCTGAATGAATAAGTAACATATATGCCTACCTTTCGACAGAGGAGACACCAAATGTAAAGCAACGTCCAATGAACTCGAGCTTTCTCCAGCTATCGTTACTTTATTAGAATCACCTCCAAATTCTGAAATGTACTTTTGAATCCATAAAAGCACAGCAGCTTGATCTTTTAAACCGAAATTTCCCGGTATCACATTGTCTTCGGTGCTCAAAAAGCCTATATATGGGTACCTTTATTATATTAAACCTTTATCTTATTAGATATCTGTGATTTTTCAAAATTTTAATTTTAATCCACAAAGAAATGAAAGATGAATATTACCGAATGGTCCAAGTCGATATGCTGCGGTTATGAAAATAACAGGATGGTCCATTATGTAATGTGGACCATAATGAGAAGAGTGAGCATCCCCAAAAAGGTGTCTTCCAGGATGGAGAAAAAACCAAACAGGTAGTTTTGATGATGTATCATTAGGAAACTAAGAATAAGAGGTTTGCATGAGAAGAACAGTTCGTTCAATTCAGAAACGAATTTATCGATGGAGTTGGGAGAGAATTCAAATGTGCCAACAAGACAAAGTGTAACTGTGGATGGAAGATGCTTCATGGCCTAGGAATACTTATGAGAGATAGTTTTCTTTCTGTTTGCCTAACAAGTAGCCTATTTCATAAGAATGGGAAGGTCAAAGTTTCTGAATTTTTCATTTTGAAATGGTTTTCTTTATATTTTTTATTAAGACATCATTATCATTGTCTGATTTACATTAAACCCGCCACTGATTCCATTGAATTTGATTAACACATCAGATTAGGGTTTTTTGTGGTTATAATGTTGCATAATGGTTGGGATGAAATTTAATAAACCCATATCTATAATTTTTATGCACAAAATTTTATTGCTGTGCTCCTTGGAGAAAAAAAAAAATGTTATAGAAAATTAACACGTTCGGATCTGTATAGTTGGTAGAAATATCAAGATAATTTTGTCAGGAAATCTCATCTAATTATCGAGAAATATTTCACAAAAAGTTCCGAAAAGTAGTTACCTATGTAAAAGATATTATATATTCCCGTTTTTAACGTCTAGGTAGGTAGGTACAGCTTGCAATGATCGAGTTGTTTATGGTCGACATCAAATATGTCAAACTCTGATGTTTAAGACGCACTTATACAATGTTGTTTGTCATTAGGTATTTAACATTATTTTGTGTATCATCTTCATAGGCCAGTCAACGTTTGTACGTCATATTGCCCATCGACTTCAGAGTTTAACTTATTTGGTGCCGAACATGGTTTGTGACTTCGCGAAAATATTTTATTCTACTATGCCAACAATTTCGGGACTAACTTAGCGCGAATAAAAGTTAGAAGAATTTCGAAATTCGTAGATTTTCAGAATTTTTCTAGACGAGATTTTTTTTTTTTTAATTTTATAAACTTGCAAAGAACGTCGTCCACCAGATAATCACCCGAATTCATTTCAAATCTATGAATTGTTTTCTCCATGTGAACACATTTGTACCTTCGGCGTGTAAATATTCAAATACAAACAGTCTTCGTCACCCTTTTGGTCCACACCACCGGCGCCACCCTGTACGCACGGTTCAGCATCTCGAGTTGCATCAAAAGTATGATCCCATCGTTGAGTATACGGAACCGGATCCTACGCAGCAAATATTACAATAGTTTGCTCATCTACACGAATTCGAAGCAAATAATTGTGCCACAACTTACCTGGAATCGAAGGTCTCCAACCGGCGGCTCAGCGTATGGTAGGCCCAAAAACGCATAAAATGGTTTATAATTTCGACTCAACATGGTTCGACCACGAATTTTTCCCAAAGAAAATGTGTGATGAATGATGAGGCCATTGGAGGGCGTTAGAAATAGCCACAAAAATGAAAGAAAAAAATTGAGGATCTGCATGCTAAGACGAGATGACTTACAATAATTCAAGGTATATTAAAGAAACAAAAAAAAAAATAATAATAATTTGCCTACTTGTACCGTTGGAACAACGGCAGCAAAGAAAAAATTATTCTGCAGCGTTTCATTGAATACGTATGGGACATTGAAATCTTATCGAAAGCTGTCTATAACGGTCATAAATAACCTATAGGTAAAATAACTTTTCTCTACTTTTTTTTTATCACCCAAAAAAAAAAATTTCTTTTGTGGATCGGTGGTTTTTATCAACACTTAAAATTCAGTTCATGTAAAATAAATGTAGATATGTAGGCTACGTTTAAAGCATTTAAAAAGTAAACTATGTTCAACTTTAGTATTTCAAAGTAAAATTTTTTCAGTACAGGTACCCAAACGTAATACGGTAACTTTATATTCGCTAAAAAAAAATCTCCATAAAACTAATTATTAATCATTCATTCAAATTTAATTCATCAAGATTAGCTTATCTTAAATTAATTCTTAAAATTAGAAATTCATCTTGGAAACTATACAAGGAGGTAATTAGAAAAACTAATGAAGGCAGGTACCAACTGAATACTAATAGAACAAAAGTAAACCAAATATAGATAGTTATTTAACCAATCCTATTCTATAATTTGAGAGTTCTTTTATATGAAATAAGCCAGTCGATTGGTATCTAAGTACTACCTACAAAAGTTTTGTGGGAAAAAAGCATTATTATCTCGTAGATTTGTTCGGACTCGATCATTTTTAACGTTTTTTTTACATGACTTTCCAAGAACGCAATATATGTTTTCGTTGTAATTATAAGAGAAAATTGAACAGTTAAAAAAAAAGAAGAAAACAAAAAAAAACTCTAGCGCAGCAAGTCTCGCTAGAAAAAGTAGATTTTCAAGAAAAAAGAATTACGAATTTTGATGGTCACATTAATTTTCTGTATATGAAATAAAAAACAAAAAACATGAACATGTGGTTAATTTTTGTGAAAAGAAAAGTTCATGCAAATTAGAAAAAGAAAAAGAGGAAAAAAATGCTTTACTGAAAATACTCTAGTTGATCCACACTAAAATTAGTAGTATGCTACAATAAATTACGATGAATATTTTTTTCAAATTTCGTGCAAATTCCGCATTTTACGACCAACATAAAAACAAAAATAGTGGTAGGTACCGGAAGTACCGTTCAGCTGATCCACGCTAAAATTAGTTGCGTTCCTCAATGAATCAAACTAAATATTTATTTCGAATTTCGTGGCTATTGTTGCTAAATTGAGCATTTCATAGCCAAAATAAAAACAAAAATGGTGGAACCGGAAGTATCATCCGGTCAATTTGCACCAAAATTAGTAAGTCTGATCCTTGGTTTAGTACAAATGTTTGTACTAAAATTCGTGATTATAGGACAAAAATAATTGCGACCTGTACCGTAGAAATAAGAAATTGACTAATCTATCTATACACTACATATGAATTTGATTTATTATTGCAAAAATTTTCCTAAGGTTATGAAACGAAAATGTATCCACCCCAACCCTGGGGGCGAATACTGCACCAAGCGTAATAAGTAGATTTTTTAAAGAAAACCTACGTAAAAATGGTGGTATCGGAAGAACCGTTCGGCCGATCCGTACCAAAATCAATAGGTCTATTCTCTGACTTAATACAAAGGTTTGTACTAAATTTTATGATTATCTGATAAAAATTGTGACCTGTATTGTGGAAACAAGAAATATACTTATATCTGTCTATCTATCTTTACATACCGTGGGTATATAAATTTGAGTAACTGGTGCCAAAATTTTCTTGAAGCTGGGTTTACATTAAACGAACATTCGCTGTTCGTTCGATCTTTTTCTATATTCACAAGGTTACAGGATGTTCTTGGCTGTTCGCTCAGGTAGTGAATTACGTTCATTCTTATTGGTTTGTTTGACGGTGGTTTATACCAAACAAGTAAAAAAAATGTTCCTTGTTTGCTTGTTTGTTTGATGTAGACACAGCATAAGATCATGAAACAAAAAAAGGAACTGACCTCCAATCCTGAGGACTAATACCCCACCAAGCGTAATAAGTAGATTTTCTAAAGAAAACCTACTTAAAAATAAACAAATAGCAGTTTCAAACCACTTGAAAAAAATTGACTTGAAGGAAATAGGTACTATATTGTCGATCTGCACGAAAATTGATAGAATGTTATAGTCAATAATAATAAATATTTGTTTAGAACTAAGCATTTTTTAGCTAGACTAAAAACGAAAAGAAATATCTTTACCGGAAGCACCCTACGGTTAATCCGTACCAAAACTGATAGTATGCTACAATAAATTATAATAAATATTTCTTTCCAATTTCGTACCTACATATTGCTCAAATATTCCTCATTTTATGACTAACATAAAAACAAAAATATTGGTACCTACCTTTCAGAAGTACCCTCCCGCCGATCCATACAAAAATTATCAGTATGATACAATAATAGTACATTACACACCAAGGTTCAAAAGTGAGTGATTACATGTGAGGTGAGTGAGAAATTCCCGAATCATGTAAACTCACTTTTGAATCTTGTTGAGTATGATATTTTATGTATTTAATGATCAGAAAGCAATGAAATGTTGAAATTATATCATAATGATGAGTCTCTCTTGAAAATTATAAAAAACAAAATAAAATATTAACCTCTTCATTTTGGCAGATTTAACATTTCATTTAGAAAATGTAACCTCTACCTCCATGTAAACTGAACATTCTTCCATGTAAAAAAATGCTTTACATTTTTACATGGAGGTGCGTTCACTTTATATTGAGATTATATTCATCAATATGAGCTACTTTTCAGTCGAAAAATACCAGAGTAAACATTGCCTTTCTGATCATGTATTATATAAAATATAATAAATATTTGTTTCAAATTTTGTACATATTGTTCCAAAATTGCACAGTTTAAGACCAATATAAAGAAATTAGTAGTGCTGGAAGTACCATCTTGCTAATCCAAGTGAGAATTGGTAGCATACTAAAATAAATTATGATAAATATTTGTTCCAAATTTTGTGGCTATTGATGTGAAATTGACCATTTTATAGCCAAAATAAAAACAAAAACCTCTAGTGCAACAATGCTTTGCTAGAAAACACAGTTACTCGATATTTGTATCAATGGTTATCGTTATATCAATATTTTATTGCTATTTTCAGGTTAAGAAATTACAAAAAACTATTGAGAGTCATTCATATCTATAGAGGTTGTAGATCAGATGTTCACAATTATTGTTGAAAATAATAAAGATGTTTACAAAATTACATCTCAGAAGGGTGAAATTGAAGCAGATCATACATGTAAAGTATGTAGTATGAAAGTACAAAGAGTACAAAGTTGTAAGAAGATGAACAAATGAGTGGAAAAGAAGGTAACAGTATAACTGCGAGTATAAATATGAAAAATATATAATACCTGTAATTTCAGTGTTAGCTGGAGAGTGAGGAAAAGAGGATTGGTGGTCCCAACAACCCCCAACAATCCTTTGAACCAAGCATAACTGCGAGAGATTAAAGGTTATTAGCATTACATATTACATTTCAGTGTTTCAAAAAATAGGTGGAAACATTGTTATAGGAAATAAATAATCAAAAGTACCTAAATAAGCGCAAAATTGATTAAAATTGAAAAATATAAAGTGTAAAAAAATTGTGTAAAAGTACATGAAATGATAACTAAAATGGATAAAATATTGAAAATTACAGTAAGTCATATATTATTCACGATTAATTTTGTGTAGGTAAGCATGGCAAGTTATTAATTATACATGTATTTTATGTTTCAGATCAGCGAAATGAATGGAAAAACTATATCAATGAATGTGAAGAACAGATTCAGGTAAACATGTAGTGCTATTATAATAAAATGATTAAAAAATGAGTTATTAATGAAATGAAATTTATTGTTTCAGGTAATGAATCGAGTTTTGGATTCAACAGAATTAATTATGGATTGAGATCCTGAGATCCAAGGGGTTGGTTAGTTAATAGAATGTGCTGTTTATTGAATAAAGCTTTGGTAAGTAAATCAGCAAATTGATCTTCTGTTGCTATTTGTTCAAATTCAAAATTTTATCCTAATGTGCTTAGGGTTAATCTGTAGCACTTAATCATTAACGCACAAAGACATTTTTGGCTACCTCCAAAGATGACATGGATAACAGAAATATTAAATATTCCAGACTCTTTGATCTTATGTGTTAAAATTACAGACATTGACGTATATTGATGCAACATGGGTAGGATTAACAAAGATTTCTTTCTTAGAACATTGAGCTTTTTGAGTTTTATCAAGTTTATGAATGTTGCTGAGTTTGCTAATGTCATTGACCATATGGTTGTTTGCACCATTATGTAATAACATATAGTGCTACAGATTTTTGGGTTTCTCAACTTTTGATACTGTGGAGGCTTTTGCCATTGAAATTATTGTTCTCATAAATCTTCAAAGTGCAAGTTATCAGGATTTGAGTGGAGTATCATAGCATATTTAATTTTAAAATTTGACTTACCTTGTGGCTTACTCTTTGGAGTTGTTGTTGTATGGGTTTTGAGTGTTATTCTGCGCAGGCTTTTCATTAGGACAAATATGAGACATATGTCCTTTTTTATTGAACCTGTAGCATGTAATATGCATTGTTTCAACTTTATCCTTCAGATGATAATTATTGTTCTTTGATGGTGCAAATTTAAGCATATTTTTGAGATCATTGAGATAATTAGTTGTCTGGTAGTTCAAATTATTATCAGAGTATTGGTTTCAATTATTTTGAAAATTCCTATTTTGCATTGGTTGGTAAGAAGGCTTAGGCTAATTAAACCCTTCGAATGTTTTCCTCAAAAAATCTATACCATCACTTTTCTGTAAGATCATTTTTACTAAATGTACAACAGTCCTTTTATATATGTATCAAGGGTTTGAAATTTAAAGAATACATCTTCAAATTTTTCAGGAAGGGACATCATTAACTAATATATTTCTTATTCTGTAAGTGGATAACATGTGTCTTGCAGTTCTTTGGCCTAATTAGAAAAATATTACAAAAAATGGTGTTGTGGAATACCTTGTTGTGAGAGATATTCTCACCAGAAGGAAATTCAACAGAATTTAAGCGTGTTCAACCACCTCGTACATAAGTAGGGGTAAGCCAAATCCAAGGCAAACACTGGCGATTTTAGAGCCGGTTCGGATGGTTTATATACGGCTTATTTGCACGCACACAAACACACGTACATAAGATAATACGTACGTCAGTGAAGGCGGCCAGGTCGCAACATCCCCTATCGAGATAAGAGATGACTGGCCGGTTCATATACAAATCGTGACATCATCCTATTGTGTCACGATTTGGTACTCGTACATTACCTGCAAGTACGTACAGGTAATTACGATCGAACGTATTTTGTGTATTTAACGTCACAAGGACGATTGTTTGCCTGCCCTTTGGGGCGGCGACTGACGTCTAGGGGTTCGAGCCCTTATACCTCATATGGGAGAGTCCCCACAGCTACTCCCCCCAGTTTTTGCACCGCAAAAATGATTGAAATGCACAAGGCCTGGGGGACGTGCGGGATTAATGCCGTTTTTGATCGGCCTCACTGCCTACTGTGGCCCCGACACACTCGTAAGATTCCTTATGAGCCTATGCTTGGGCCAAGTAGTTTGCCCGGTTGTCCTATCCCCTACACCGGTTTTTGGTGAAGGTGTAGGGATGATGGCGGGAGTGAAGGGGCAGCGGACGTTTGAAGTGTGGCTGCCTAAGCATCGGGGAGTTTGAATTCCACGCTGCCAAGGTGGCCATCTTTGCCTTTTTGTTGGTTGCCTTCTGCGCCATGAATAGGAATCTCATCGGTTCCCTGGTCTCCGTTGGCTTGGGCTCCGGCGTTGGGGGTTCCGTTGTCTGAGTTGGTTCCAGTGGAGTCTGGGGAGGAGAGATGACCGGTAGAAGTGGAATCGTCATCTCCGTGAGAACACTCTCCACTGAAATGGGTGAATTTACTGCTATTTTTGATTTACCATTACAGTTCCGTTTCATTATTTTCACATCTTCTTATCAGCATGTAGAGGGGATAGCGCTTAAAATTCTCGGCCGTATGCAAGTTTTCCGGTTAAGTTCTGATTGGTTTAAGCAGAGTTATGCCTGGAATAAACTCATAGAATATTATATTCGAATTTTATTACAAAGGAATATCCATTTGTGATGTCATGACGTTGAGATTATCTTTGTATTTACAAGTAAACACACATTGCGATGTTTATTTCCATATCACACGTGGATTTGTTTATTCCTGTCGTTTTCTTTTTGTTGGCATTCCTTGTTTGCTTATCTCCGGAGTTTCTTTTGTCTCACAGAGTTCCGATTTTTGTCGCATATTTTTTAGCGGGTTTAAACTTACGTAGCGGATATTACATTTTCGGAAGTAAACTTTATTTTCTTCGCATTAACCTCTCAGACAAGCGAGAAGGGTAGGAATTTTTGCATTTTTTACTGCCTAAGGGCCTGCCTCTTTTTCGAGGGCTTATGGGGGCCTCTGGATCAAATGTTTTAGTGGTAACATCGTCCGAAAACTTTACAGACTTTTTAATTTTTGGTGTTTTCTTGATTTGTGAATTTGTTGTTTCACATTTTTTGAAAGATTCTTCCGTATTTGTTTGGGAATCTGTCTGGATATTTTCTATGTTCTCCCTTGGTATCCTTTTTATTCTTTTGTTGTCGCTTACCATGTATGCAGGCTTCAATCTATCGTTTGAAATTGTTCGAGGTTTACCTGCAATGAGTATCACAAAGTTATTCTCATCTCGTGATACTACTTTGTAAGGACAAGCCTATGGTTTCTCCAGCGCAGATCTCATTTTTTCATCTCTTAACAAATACATGTGAGGTATTGGCCAAGTGTTTCAAGACGTAAATCTTAGGCTGGGCATGGCGAGCTGCCTGTTCAAGAAAATTGTTGGCATCATTTCTTATATTTTGTACCATAATTTTGGGGCTATCTTCCTTCGATTTTTTGAAGAAGTCCCCTGGAAGGCGTAGCTCTTTGCCAAACGCTAATTGCGCTGCAGAATGACCTGTATCAGTTTGTAGGGCAGATCAAAGGCCTAAGAGGATGGTAGGAAGTACTTCTACCCATCTCTTGGTATCATGTGACATGATAGAAGCTTTGAGAGCTCTATGCCATCTCTCGATTTTGCCATTGGCTTGAGGATGGTAAGCTGTGGTATGACTGTGTTGAACACCAAGCTTATTGGACAGTTCTTTAAAGAGCGAGCTCTCGAATTGGTGACCTTGATCCATAATTATGACTTCTGGTACACCATACCTCACAATCCAGGTATCGTATAACCTTGCAGCTACTGTAGGAACTGACATCTCATGTAGAGGGATTGCTTCTGGCCATCGTGTTGCCCTGTCTATTATCGTCAACTTATGTCTGTGTCCTTGAGATGGTGGCAATGGGCCTACCAAGTCCATATGTACAGTTTTAAACTGCTCCGTTTGTTTGAAGGATTTGAGGGGTGAGCGAGTGTGTCTTCCTACTTTGGATTCTTGACAGTTCAGGCAACTGAGAGCCCATTTGTTGCAGTCAGACTTCATTCGTGGCCATACAAACCTTGCCGAAATCATATTAGCACTACATTTTGGCCCAGCATGTGACAGATTATGTACACTGTTGAAAGCCAACCTGCGATATTTTACCGGTAGAAATGGCCTATTCTTACCTGTACTGACGTCACATGTTAATAAAACATCAGTACCAGGGATTTTTCACTGTCTCAATTTGAGAGTAGTATCATCGTTCGATAACAACTCTTGCAATTCTGCATCCTTAAGCTGTGCTTTAGCTATTTCAGCACAAGGTAATTGGACAGGAGCTGAGATAGCTTCGATTCTACTCAAGGCATCAGCTGGAGTGTTAAGTTCTCCACTTATATACTGAATGTCGGTAGTCAATTGACCAATGTAGTCTAATTGTCGTGCTCTTCTCGGCGATGCCGGTTCTGCTTTTTGTGTGAAGGCATATGTTAGGGGTTTATGGTCAGTATACACAGAAAAACATCTACCCTCTAATTGGTGCCTGAAATGCTTCAACGCAGCAAAAATTCCGAGCAATTCCCTATCGTATGTGCTATAGTTCTTTTCTGTTTTTGAGAGCTTCCTCGAGAAAAAAGCTAGCTTTAACTTTTTGTTGTCTTTATCCAATTGGTACAGGGTTGCACCAATAGCAAAATCAGATGCATCGGTACTCACGCATAACAGCAGACTTTTGTCAGGATGAGCCAATAGAGTTGCATTTGCCAGTGTATCTTTGATTTTCTCAAAGGCCTGTTTGGCTTCTTCATTCCATTCGATTGGAGTCTTATCTTTCTTTTTACTTGTCTTAATTAGTGCAAACAGCTTACTTTGTTTGGCTGATGCATTCTTCATGCAACGTCTATAGAAGTTCACCAGCCCCAAGAAACGCCTAAGTTCAGCGACATTTGAGGGCTTTGGGAAATTCCATATTGGCTCTACTTTGGTCTTCAATGGGGAAATGCCTTCGGTCGAGACTTTGCAGCCGAGGAAGTCAATTTTGATCTGTGCATATAAGCTTTTGCCTACGTTGATAGTAAGCCCGGCAGTGTTTATACGCTGTACAACGGCTCTTACATTCTCCTCGTGCTGTTGCTCACCGCCTTCTGAGCAAATGCAAATGTCATCCAAGTATGCATATGCAAATGGCAATTCCCTAAACCGTCCATTGATGTATCTTGGGAAAGTTTGTGTTGAATTGTGAAGTCCAAATGGCATTCAAAGGTATTCGAATGGTCCAAAGGGGGTTATAACCGATGTCTTTGGTACGTGCTGGTCAGCCATAGGAATTTGGTGGAATGCCCAGTTGATGTCTATTTTGGTGAACATCGTTTTACCCTTCATATTCGCTCTGAAGTCCATTATATTGGGGACTGGGTAGTGATCAGGAACTGTTTTGGCATTTAAGGCCCTGTAGTCTCCAACAATTCGCCACTCTCCACTTGCTTTTTTGGTCATGTGGATAGGAGAGCACCATGCGTTTTTTAAGGAGCGACATACGCCCTCCTCGACGATGTGATGGAAGTACTCTCGTGCTGCTTTGAGTTTGTCAGGCAGTAACCTTCGTGCTCTAGCATGGCAAGGCGGTCCTCTTGTCTCTATGTAATGAACAGTGTGATGATTATAGGTAGGATGCCTGCAAATTGATGGTTGAGTGACTCCAGGATAGTCAGACAGGATCCGTAAGAGTTGTTCGTCGACTTTGGTACAGCTGGATATATTTGTGTCCAGTCCATAAGCTAGCGTTTTGCCATCCACACAATGTTTAGATTCACTATCGATCAATTTGATGTTTTTGAGGTTAATGATCAGGCCAAAATGTGCAAGGAAATCTGCACCCAGGATCGGGTTTGGAACATCTGCAACCGTGAAGGACCACATCATTATTTTCTTGAGTCTGATGTCAACTTTGCTAGTTTCAAGTCCGTAAGCTGGAAGGTTTTGACCATTCACAGTATAGAGATAGTATTTTGGAGGGAGTACTTTTTGGGTTTTGTTGACTGGTAATATGCTCAGGTCTGCTCCCGAGTCAATTAAATACCTTCTCCTGTTCGTCCTGTCCTTAATGAACAGGCAGCATGAGTATTTTTCTGAGGGGTTTTTGGCCGCATAGATGGCCCCTCGTTCTAGTTTGATGCCTCCTTGGTATAGGATTTTCCCCACCATCTGCATCTGTTGTTACATTTGGTGGCCTCTGCGCCAAACCGGTTATGGAAAAAGCAACTTTTATCATCCCAATTTCGAGACTGGTTTTTGAGAGATGATGTTCTCAGGGGAGTTGAACTCTGACCCCTGTTACTGGAACTAGATCTGCAGTCTCTGGACCGGGACTGTCGTCCTTTGCTATTGCCACTGTTGTTGTTGTTGCTTCTACTTTTAGATCTTTGTCGCCAGCTACTATTGGATTTCGTGGAGCTTTGGCCTTTGTTCCTTTTTACTTCTTCAGTCAACTGAGCTATTTGAGCTCGAAGTTGAGCGATCTGTCCAGTCTCTGCAGACACTGCACTGACCACAGGCTTTGACCTGGTGTATTTGAGCGCATTATCTGCTGATTTTGCAAGGAAGTCCAAGTCTGCGGATGTGTTTATCATGGTCAAACCTACGGTGGGTAGGCATTGCACAACACTTTGGGGAAGTTGTTTTCAAAATTGATTCCCTATGACAGAAGGGGCTACGATGTTATCCGCCTTCTGCCTCAATTTTGCCATGAAGATTGAGGGTTTGTCATCCCCCATCTTCATACCACCCATCACATCGTCAATGATTTGGTTTTTAGTTTTACCAAACACATTCCTTATCTTCTTGACAAACCAGGCATACTTGTCCTCTTCTGTTGAAGGGCATTCCATGATATCCGGAATGTGGTGGATTATCTGTGGGGGCATGCCTATACAGATGTGTAGATACCACTGGTTCAGGGTTATATTCTCCGTCTTGAACCTGCCTTCTAATAGGGTCAAACATAACTCTACCTCATTGGGCAGAAATTCTGGGATCTCTATCCTTTGTCTGTAGAAGCTGGGGTTCTGTCCTGGCTGTAGCTGCAAAAGCTGCATAATTTGCCAAGACTTCAGGCGTCAGCTGTGGCTGAGCACTTCCTCCTTGCGATGGTTGTGGGTTTTCATTTCCATTGGGTGGTGGGACCATTGCTATGTCTTTCTGATGACAAGCGTATTCCACAGAACTACTTCCTTCCTTTCTGGTCGAAAACACTGGCTCCTGTGTTTGTAGGACAGGTGTTTTTGGGTCAGAACTTTGGCTTAAAGTTTGACCTCTTCTCAACATTTTTACTGCTAGTTGATCTTTATTTATTGCAGCTCCCAGTCGTGCTAATTCTGGGTGTTGAGGGCCTTCTTCAGTATTTGGTAAATTCTTAGAGTGTCGAGTCGAAGTCGGGGGAGTTGGGGGATGAGTCCAAAATTCTTCCTCCAGGTCTACTGTCTGGTTTCTCCTTGTTTATATATTTTAAGGAGAGGGGTGTAAGTTCCCACTTCAGCAGACTCTACTTCGACAACCTAAAAAGGTGTCTTAGTCTGCAAAAAATTTTTATATTTACCAAGCAAGCGAGTTTCTTGCCAGCACACCGCGCCAAATTTTTGTAAAAGCGCAACGCGCCTAAGAACACCTCACGACGTAGCCAGAAATCACATCGATGTCACCACTGTGGAATACCTTGTTGTGAGAGATATTCTCACCAGAAGGAAATTCAAAAGAATTTAAGAGTGTTCAACCACTTCTTACATAAGTACAGGTAAGCCAAAACCAAGGCAAACACTGGTGATTTTAGAGCCGGTTCGGGTGGTTTATATACGGCTTATTTGCACGCATACAAACACACGTATGTAAGATAATATGTATGTTGGTGAGGGTGGCCAGGTTGCATCATCCCCTATCGAGATAAGAGATGGCTGGCTGGTTTGTGTACGAATCATGACATCATCCTATTGTGTCACAATTAGGTACTCGTACATTACCTGCAAGTACGTACAGGTAATTACGATCGAACGTTTTTTTGTGTATTTAACGTCACAAGGACGATTGTTTGCCTGCCCTTTGGGGCGGCAACTGTCGTCAAGGGGTCCGAGCCCCTATACCTCATACGGGAGGGTCCCCAAGGGTGAATATTACTTTTGCTTTAGTCAAATCAGGTTAATTGAAATTTTGATTTGAGAACAGTGATATTTGTTGGTGTTGCATTTCTATACCTAGCATCGAGTATTTCAAATACCTTAGAAACAAAAGTGCAATCTTAACATGATTAAGTATATGCCTGTATAATCTTTCAAAAATATCAGTTTTGGCTCATTCCTGGGTTTGGAAAAATTTAATCCACCAAGTTCTTTAATGTTCTTTTTCAGAAGCAAGAAGATAGTTTTCCTCTTTGATACCACAAAAAACAGTAATGTGACAACCTGTACTTATCAATGTACTAATTATAGTTGAATGCCATCCTTCATAGACATTTCTATCAAAAATGTTCGAAACACAATTGTTAGATTTAGTGGCCTTCATAGAGTGACCAAATAGAAACAATTAAAAAAATTTTTTTTAAATTACCAAACAAACATTATACTCAGAAAATACCTCAAGACTAAGATTGCTGTACCTATGATAACCAAATCTAAATGTTTTAGGAATGAATATTGTTTCACCCTGTGTGATTTACGAGTAAAGAAATGAAAAAGAGAAAATAAAGGTCGATATAGGGCATGTAATATCTGGACACTTCCGATGAAAAAAAGAAAAAAAGAAAAGAAGAAAAGTTTGGGGACTCACTGGTATTAGGCATAGGGGCTTGGACCCCTTAACAACAGTTGCTGCCCCAAAGGGCTGGCAAATAATCCACCATGCGATGTTAAAAAAACACAAATTATGTTCGATCGTAATTACCTGCATGTACTTGCAGGTAATGTAAGAGTACCAAATTGTGACTTATCTCAACAATCCGATTATGTCACAATCTGTACATGAACTGGCCCGTCATCTCTTATCACCACAAGAGATGATGCAACCGGGATGCTCTCACTTAAGTACTTATTCTTTACATACGTGTATGTGTGCGTGTAATTAAGCCTAGAACAAGGGGGCATCTATGAGGCCAAAGACTTCTTGGAAAAATACTCATGCCACCTGTTCTTAATGGACAGGACAAACAGGAGATGGAACTTAATAGACTCGGGTGCAGACCAGAGTATATTGCCAGTTAATAAATATCAAAAAGTACATAGTCTGAAATACTACTTCTCTACTGTGAATGGTCAAAACCTTCCAGCCTACTGACTTGAGACCAGCAAAGTCAACATCGGACTTAGGAAAGACATGACGTGGTCCTTAACGTTTGCTGATGTTCGAAATCCAATTCTGGGTGCAGATTTCCTTGCACATTTTGGCCTGATCATTGACCTCAAAAATGGCAAATTGATCGATAGTGAAACTAAATTTTGTGTGGATGGTAAAAAGCATGCTTACAGACTGGACACAAATATATCCAGCTGTACCAAAGTTGACAAACAACTCTTACGGATTCTTTCAGACTATCCTGGAGTCACTTAATCATCAATTCACAGGCATCCTACCTATAATCATGATACCTTTCAATATATAGAAACTAAAGTACCACCTTGCCATGTTAAAGCACGAAGGTTACTGGCTGACAAACTCAAAGCGGCACGGGAATACTATGACCATATCATCGAGGAAGGCATATGTCACCCCTCAAAAAGCTCATGGAGTTCCCCTATCCACATGACCGAAAAAGCAAGTGGAGAGTGGCAAATTGTTGGAGACTACAGGGCCTTAAATGCCAAAACAGTTCCAGATTGCTATCCAGTTCCCAATATTATGGACTTCAACGTGAATATGAAGGGTAAAACGATGTTCACAAAAATTGACATGAACTGGGCATTCCACCAAATTCCTATGGCTGACTCGGACATACCAAAAACTGCGGTTATAACCCCTTTTGGTCTATTCAAATACCTTTGAATGCCATTTTGACTTCACAACTCAACACAAACTTTCCCAAGATACATCAATGGACTGTTTAGGGAATTGCCATTTGCATATGCATACTTGGATGACATTTGCATTTGCTCAGAAGGTGGTGAGCAACAGCATGAGGAGAATGTAAGAGCCATTATACAACGTATAGGTACACACTGTCGGCCTTACTATCAATGTAGGTAAAAGTTTATACAAACGGACTGAAATTGACTTTCTCAGCTACAAAGTCTCAACCGAAGTCATTTCCCCTCTGAAGACCAAAGTCGAACCAATATTGAATTTCCCAAAACACTCAAATATAGCTGAACTCAGGCGTTTCTTGGGGCTGGTGGATTTTTACAGACATTGCATGAAGAATGCAACAGCCGAACAAATTAAGCTGTTTGCACTAATAAAAACAAATAAAAAGAAAGATAAATCTCCATTCAATTGGAATGAAGAAGCTGAACAGGCCTTTGAAAAGATCAAAGAAACACTGGCAAATGCAACATTATTGGCTTATCCAGACAAAAGTCTGCCATTATGCATAAGTACTGATGCCTCAGATTTTGCTATTGGTGCAACCCTGTACCAACTGGACAAAGACAACAAGAAATTACCGCTAGCCTACTTCTCCACAAAGCTCTCTAACATAGAAAAGAATTATAGCACATATGATCGTGAATTGCTCGGAATTTTTTCTGTGTTGAAACATTTCAGGTATCAACTAGAGGATAGATGTTTTACTGTGTATATAGACAATAAACCCCTAATAAATGCTTTCACAAAAAAAACAAAAATGGCATTACCAAAAAGAACACGACAATTAGACTATATTGGTCAAATGACTACAGACATCCAGTATATAAGTGGAGAACTTAACACTCCAGCTGATGCTCTAAGTAGAATCAAAGCTATCTTGGCTCCTGTCTATTTATCTTATGCTGAAATAGCGAAAAAACAGCTTAAGGATGAAGAACTGCAAGAGTTGTTATCAAACGATGATACTACTTTCAAACTGAGACAGCAAAAAATTCCCAGTACCGATGTTTTATTAACATGTGATGTCAGTACAGGTAAGAATAGGCCATTTCTACCGACAAAATATTGCAAATTGGCTTTCAACAGTGTACACAATCTGTCACATACTGGACTAAAATTCAGTGCTAATTTAATTTCAGCAAGGTTTCTGTGGCAACGATGAAGTCTGACTACAACAAATGGGCTCACAGTTGCCTGAACTGTCAAGAGTCCAAAGTAGGAAGGCACACTTGCTTGCCCCTCAAATCCTTCAAACAAACAGAGTGGTTTAAAACAGTACATATGAACTTGGTAGGCCCATTGCCACCATCTTAAGGACACAGATATCTGTTAATGATAATAGACAGGGTGACACAATTGCCAGAAGCAATTCCTCTTCATGAGATGAAAGCTCCAACTGTAGCTGCCAGGTTATACGACACCTGGATTGCAAGGTATGGTGTACCAGAAACCATAATTATGGACCAAAGTTGCCAATTCGAGAGCTCACTCTTTCAAGAGCTATCCAATAAGCTTGGTGTTCAACACAGTCATACCACAGATTACCATCCTCAAGCCAAGGCAAAATCAAGAGATGCCACAGAGCACTCAAAGCCTCTATCATGTCACATGATACAAAGAGATGGGTAGAAGTACTTCTTAACATCTTCTTAGGCCTTTGATCTGCCTTACAAACGGATACAGGTCATTTTGGAGTGCAATTAGCATTTGGCAAAGAGCTACACCTCCCAGGGCACTTCTTCACAGAATCGAAGGAAGTTAGCCCCAAAAAAATGGTGCAAAACGTGAGAAATGACGCCAATAATTTCCACAATTAGGCAGCTTTTCATGGCCAGCCAAAGATTTACATCTCAAAACATTTGGCCAATACATCTCATATATTTGTTAGAGACAAGAAAATAAGGTCTGTGCTGGAAAAACAATACGCCGTCCTTACAAAGTAGTATCACGTGATGAGAAAAACTTTGTGATATTCATTACAGGCGAACCAAGAACAATTTCTATTGATAGATTGAAGCCTGCCTATTTGGTAAGTGATGACAAAAGAATAACGAGATTACAAAGAAATAACACAGAAAATACACAGACAGATTCACAAACAAAAACACAAGAATCAGTCAAAAAAAGTGAAACAACAAATTCGCAAACACTGAAAACACAAAAAACAAAAATCAAAAAGTCTGTAAAATTTTTAGACAATGTTACCACATAAATATTTGATCCGAAGGCCCCCTTATGCCCACGAAAAAAGAGTCAGGCCCTTAGGCAGTAAAAAATGCAAAAATTCCCATCCTTATCGCAAGTCTGAGAGTTAATGCGAAGCAAATAAAAATTTACTGCCAAAAAAGTAATATCCCATACGTAAATAAAAACCCGCTCAAAAATAGGCGACAACAATGGAATTCTGCGAGACAATAGAAAGTCCGGAGATAAGCAAATGTAGGAATGCCATCAAAAAGAAAACAACACGAATAAACAAACCCACGTGCGATACGGAAGAAAACATCGCAACGTGCTTTTGTTGTCATCAAATAAAGATAATCTCAACGTTGTGACGTCACAAACAGAGATTCCTTTGTAATAACATTCAAAAAATATATTCAAAGTTCATTTCAGTCATAACTCTGCTTAAACCAATCAGAACTTAACCAGAAAACTTGCATACAGCCGAGAATTTTAAGCACTATTCCCTCTACGACTTGATAAGAACATACAAAAAAGTAAAAACCAAACTGTAATGGTAAATCGAAACCTGCAATAAATTCACCAGTTTTAGAACTGTCTTTAGAACCAGACGTGTTTTCTTGAACATTATTTTCTATCTTTTTCTCTCTGTTATCCAAAATGTTGATACAAAACACTTTCTGTAAATCCACCAACATCCAAGCAACTTGAAAAGCTACTGAGATCCAAAAGACTCGGCAACTTTCCAAGCAAAAAACAGAGTTGGAGAGGATTAAAAGGAGCTGTTGATGGATACAGCTCCACCAGTCAAAAATGTCCTTGCAGAGATGACATCTCCGCTCCCACCAATCATCTCTCCTTCCTAGTCACAACTGGAATCTACCCCGACTACGGAACCCCTGAAGCGGGAGCCAAATCTAAAGGATACCAGAGAACCGATGAAGTTCCTCTTGGTAGAGAGGGTAGCCAACAAAAAAGCATTGATGGCCATCTCAGCCCTTGGGGAATTCAAACTCTCCAATGTTAAGACACCCGCAATTCAAGCGTCTGCTGCTACCTCACTACCGCCACCACCCTTACGCCTTCACAAAAAATTGACCTCCGATGTGTAGGGGAGAAGGCAGTTGTGCCCTATACCAGGCACATGCCAACGCAAGAAGACAATCGTATGAATGTGTCGGTGTTGTAGTGGGCAGTGGACTGGCCAAGTGGGAGGCAGACCAGAAGAGGTGCTAAAACCTGCAAGTCCCCCCAGGCCTGCGCAAAATAATCATTTTTGCTGTGCAAAAACTGGGGGGAGCAGCTGTGAGGACTCACAGGTATGAGGCATAGGGGCTTGGATCCCTCAATGACAGTTGCTGCCCCCAAAGGGCTGGTAAATAATCATTATTGCGATGTTAAACAAACACAAATTACGTTCGATCGTAATTACCTACATGTACTTGCAGGTAATGTACAAGTACTGAATCGTGACATATCTCGACAATCCGATGATATCACAATCAGTACACAAACCGGCCCATCATCTTTTATCACCACAAGAGATGACGCAACCAGGGCGCTCTCACGTACGTACTCTTTACATATGTGTGTATGTGTGTGTGTAATTAAGCCAGTATAAAAACTGTCCAAACCAGCTCTAAAATTGCCAGTGTTCGCCTTGGTTTTGGCTTACCCATATGTTAAATATGAAGTGGCTGAACACGCTTAAATTCTGTTGAATTTACCTTCTAGTGAGAATACATTCTCATGACAAGGTATTCCACAAAAAGAAACAAGACTGAATAACCCTTTTGAATTCAAAAGAATTCTCAATAATAATTGAACAAAAATTCAAACAGTATTAAAATACATTCGGGAAAATTTCAATAATTTAATTGGAAAAATGGGAAATTATATTCGAATTCACTACACCCGAAAACCCTAAATTTAAAATCAAAAATATTTTCAAGAGGATATAATTTTGTTTTCAAAAATAACTTTTATTTTAAAAAATTTAATGGAAATAAAACAAATTTAAGCAGAAAAAAATATTTTTAATAAAATAAAATAATTTAAAACTAAAAGAATAAGGGATTCAAATAATTTGTGCAAAATTGATTCAGGAAAAAAAAAAAAAATTCTAGAAGTCTATTCGATCAAGTTAAATTATACGAATTAAATCCAACAATGTTTGGTGACAAAGTTGTGGCAAAATTCAAAAAATTGCAAGTTCAGGCAAAATGGTTGATTAAATGTGAATACCCCGCCAATGAGTATGACGTAAAATTTTATGAATAGAAACATAATAAATAAATTCATACAAGGATGAATAAAAGAAGGAAACGAGCTATGCTTACACCAAGACAAGTACACTCTCGGATAAAAGTGTTTGCAAAAATGTACTAGTAACTTGATGAAAATTGTCTAGTTTTGAAAATTTTTGGGCCAAAAATATGCAAAAATTACAAGAATTTTGGAAATGGACACAAAATTCTGATGAGATAAATAATAAAATACACACAAGTAATGTATGTAACGAATGAGTTTTTAAATACCTTGAGTTAGCAAAACTAGCTTTTTTTTCTAAGTACAGATTTTGAGTACAATTACTAAGTTTTTAAAATTTGACTACCAGCTTGAAGTTGAATTTGATGATTTTTGATGTGATAAACCAGCTTATGATGATTTGGGTTACAACTTTGATGGGTTTCTTGGTGTAGAATTCAGCACTTCGATTGTATGATGATGAAGTTCATTGATGTTTGAGTTAATTTTTTAGTTTTACCAAAAGACTATTTGAGTTTATTTAGACAAGTTGAATCTAATCTGATAATGTAAGTTTCAAATAGCAGTGTAGATTTCTATTCAAATTACATTAGCCCATGGCAATATTTCACCAATTTATGACTTCGACAAATAAGTCCACACAAGCAGGCAGATAATTAATAATTTTACAGATTTTCAGGCAACACAAACAGAGCTCCTGACAATTGTTCAGCAATCAACAAAAGCCTTGGGAATTTGTAAACTTGGCTAGACTTTATACACAAGCAAGACAAAAGTTCTTTCAGCAAACAATGAAATTAATACAGTTTCAGCAAATTATTCACTTTTTAACCAAATGGGTGTGGCTCAAAAGTTTAGACACAATACAAGTTGGAACTACGTTAACAATTTCAAAAAAATTATGAAAAATTTCATAAAATGTTAGGTATTTGAAACAAACTATGTCCAATTAAATGATCGTTATATGTGTCTCAAATTCATAGGATGTTGAACAAAAAGAATAATTGAATTACGATTGTCACATATTAAATTTTTTTCAATGTGAGTATAAACTTTATGTAGATAAAATATATCAATATTTCGATGGTGAAAGAAATAAAAGAATCCTGAATTTTATTTTTAAGTCCATTCAAACATAAAACATCGTTGATTATGATGATAAAATTAGGGAGGCATTTTTATAGTGAAGGTAATTTTTTAGTGTTGTCTAGAAAAAATGATTTTAATCCTTTAAAATGTTCGAAAATAATTTTTGATAATTTATATTTTTCCTGTTGCAATCACTTTAAGACTACCTACGTAAATATTCTTAAAATGCAATCCATTGTACCATGGATTTAATTTCATGGAGAATTCTGCACATTCAAGTCACTGAACAGTAAGAATTTGGTATTTGAATTTGTTAAAAAATAATACGGCTATAAATATTTCTTTCAGACAATGGGATCTGTACAAAAATCTGGCTGTACCTAAAAGCACTGAATTCATTTGGAATATCAAAATAGTGAACATTAACCTCAATTTTATTTCCCTATTTTTTCAAACAAATCAAAAATAAAATTGGATGAACATCCCATTGTGCAAAATTCATTTTAAAAGTGTCACATTGTAACATGGGACTTTTGACAATTAATTGTCACACTGTGACAAAAATTTCATCCAATCACAGTCCAGTATTCATTTTTGTCTCAAAATATAAAATTGCCACAGTGTGACAAAAAATTGTCACACTGTGGCAGTTATTTGTCAGGTTGTGGCAATTCTGAAATGTTGCTATGTGACAGTTTTTTGTCACACAGTGACAATTTAGAAATGCTTGTTTGTGACGTATATTTGACATAGTGTGGTAGTTTTGAAACTGTCACAGTGTGACACTTTTCTGCCATATTGTGTCCAATTTTAAAAATGTCTCATTGTGGCAATTAAATGTCACAATGAGACATTTTTGGTACCAGATAAATATAGGCAGTATTTTTCAGGGGTGTTTATGGTAGAATTTTGTAATATGTACATTGTTAATGAACATATTACAGAATTTTACCATAAACACCCATAAAAATATGCTACCCCTGTTTATCTGATATCTATACATGATTAATTATTATTCCTCACACAATTTATATAACTATATATAATATAAAAACAGCAATTATTGAATTTATGACAGTTTCTATTTAAAAAAAGATATTAATTATTTAGGCGTTCAGGCGGCACGGAGATTCAAACCCGTACCGGCTGAACACCTAAAACCTCCCTCGTTCATCGTCACAAAAGGCAGCACCGAACTCACTCAGCCACGGTGCCGGGTGACGGTGTTCGAGGGAGTATGTACTATTATTTGCTGACGTAGTGTGGCGGCTGCCACACCACTCCCCCCCAGTATAGCAGAGCGTAAATACAGTTACCTATACGGAGGCGCCTAGGTACTGATGTACACCGGAACGTGGTGATGCCCCTCCCTCCATCACTGTTCTGTGGCATACGCCCACCAGCGCCGTCACGCACAGAAACGGCGGTGTGACACACCACAGTTACAGTCGGTTCAACTAGTGTCCGAGAGATGGCGTGAATAACCATCCTTCGGATCACGTCGGGGTCACCACTTTAGGTGTTCAGGCGGCATGGGGATTCGAACACATACTGGCTGAACACCTAAAACCTCCCTCATTCACCGTCACAAATGGCAGCACCGTACTCACTCGGCCACGGTGCCGGGTGACGGTGTTTGAGGGAGTATGTACTATTATGTGCCGACGTAGTGTGGCGGCCGCCACAAATTAGTTATTGATAATTACAATATCACAGAATTGGTTATATAATTATATATACAAAATGTATAAAATTTACAATAGTTTTTGAAATGTCTCATACAACTCAAACACCAAAGCCTAACCATTCAAATAAACCTTAAATCAATCTTTTACTTAAAGTGAAATAATTCACCCTGTGATACCTTCACTAAATTCTATCATATTTAAACGAATAATTAAAATGTTAGCTATTCCTCTGAAAGTAATTCGATTTAATTTCTGTGAAGCTCAATATCCCATAAATTTACCCAATGTACACCCTCAAATTCAACAAAAGTACAAGAGATGAAAATACAAAAATTATCAAAAAATATATTACCACTTATCTGCGGAATATTGTCAAACTTTTCGCAAACCAAATCTTAACTATGAGGAATTTTACTATGCAAGAACATTTGCAAAAGTCTCACATCTTCTTCTAACATACGAACAAGATTCATCCAAAAATTGCTGATGATTGACCAAAATTTGATGATACAATCCCAGAAAAGAAGCAAAGAATGGCGAACAAAATGTTGTTGAGATGAAAGATGTTCAGCTATTAAGATTTCCAACTGTAGTAAGTGAAAAATTTGAATGGATAAATCGAAAAACGCTAAGTAAAAGTGCCAATAACAGGGCCAATGTTGATATTGGCCTCATATAATCATAATTTCTCTGTAATGTGACCACAGTTATTATTTCATGCTGAGCTGGATTTATTAAATTTTTGCAGTGAAAGTTTTATTTTTGATGAAACAAATAAAAATTAATAAATTATAAACTTTATAATAATAAAAAAAAAGAAGATATAATTGGAAAATGAGACATGGAATTCAACTTCTTGAATTAGCACTTAAAAAAGCTGGTAACTAGTTTTAAAGATAATCTGTGGTGATAGGAGATTAATTTGAGGAAAGTATCATTAATAATAAATGTAATTATGATTCATCCTAAAACTGGTTCAAAGTCTAAAAAAGATATATCAGATTACATTATCATTTTTAATGGTTTGTTACCTGTTATCAATGAATTTGAAGTCCATCATATACTACCTATTGTTAGTCAACTCGATGTTGGTATTTTAGCTGTTGTCAATGAAATCCAAGTTGATGATACCTTACCTATTGTCAGTGAACTTGAAGCCAGTAACATGAACCATAACTTTATTATGAACGAACCAATATGACATTTCACAAACTGCTGAAGTATTCATCGGTTCATTGAGTTCTTTAATTTTAGGCCTACATTTTCGTATGAATATTTTTCACAGTAAAAAACTATTAGACACTGACATCTTGATGTCTATTTGTTGTTGTACAAATAAATATGAAAAAAGCAAATTATTAAAGAAAACACGGAACTACCACGCCAAATCATGTAATGAGTAAAATCACAAGTATTTAGTATTTGAAGTGGGGTTGACTTAAGAGGAAAAATATGACAAATTAGTTTAAAATACTGTAATACATTAAAGAAACAAAATATGTACAAGTTTGAAATAAGTTTGAGGAAGATGAATGCTCTTCCTCCATTGTGGAAAAAAAGTTTGAGTGGGAAAAGCGAGTTAGTGTTTATGAGGTTTGAGAGATTAAAGTTATGAGCATTGCCAAAACTAAATATAGTGGCACTAAATGTTACCAGTGAATAGAATGAGAGTGTTGAATAACATTATTAGACAACTGTCAACAGAGAGTTAAGTGGAAGAAGTGAATATATAAACAAAAACATGATAAGACTAATACAGAGAACAACAAGTTATATTAGTGTAGCAAACCAGTACTTGAATAAGTACTTAATATTTCCCAGCAAAAACATATTCCTCTACTCCCAGATTGTAACTTTATAGTTTCCAACTTTTACAGGTACTCCTACCCACAATCTAGAGAATCTCAAATATCTAAAGAACCTCAAAAATCTTCCATTAGAATAAGTCATTCTTCATACTAATGATCCACCAAACGTAGTACTGGAACTGGATGAAGAGAAAATAATTCTGGTAATGATAGTGATTATCAGCCTGGTAGTGAAATGTCAAATGTTATTGATATGGAAAGTATTCTATCCAGTGGTGAATTGAGGTTAGGAATATAGAAAATAATGAAAATGAAAATCTCAAATTTAAAATTTTTAAGAATAGAAACATATCAACTTCTATTCCAAAATTTTTTCAAGGTGAAGTTGTAATGTTAAAAAAATTATGAAAACCAGTCCAAAATCATGTAAATCTAGAGAGAAATAAACAAATGATGAAAAAAACCAGGTGAGATGAATACCTTTCTACATCAAAAAAATTTATTTCAGCAAAAGTCTTGAAATCACCACACATGTGCAGAAAAAATTATGTAGAGAAGTTGTCTCATTGTGATGTCAACCTTGCTCATTGCTTATGACTGATTGATAAATTAAAAACAATTATACTAAGTTCCAATCAATATTTAATGACTTCAATAACAAATTTTAATGTAACAAAGTACAGATTATACTTACAGTTGAAAACTCGCCTATTAAGCACCTTAACAGATATTTGTTATAAGAAACTGTGTAAATAAAATGGTTACCACTGATGGTTATTAAAGAAGATGACTGTATAAAGGTTCTTCATGAAGTGATTTCACATTTCACTTACAGTTATTTGATCAATGAAAAATTTTGCGAGTGGGTGAATACAAAGCAATAGTGAAATATGGATGATGTCATGATTGACCAATGAGACGATTGATTATTATGTCACTAATTATAACATTTCAATGTGGTGTCTGCATTCTGTTTGCTATATGTTATCGTCATATAGTTGTAAGGGTGAATAATAATTGACTGATGTGATGATATATGAATATGAGTGTTAATATTTAGAAATATATAGTTACACACATAAAAAGAGAATAAATATTTTCAAACATTTTTATTCCCTAGTGAGTTGTGACTAAAATCAATATTATTACATCAAATATTTGAAAAAATAATAAATTAACCCAGTGATTGCATGATAATCAAACAGGGATGAGTTTCCATGAATATTTTAGATCCTTCACTTTCTCTTGGAAAGACAAAATGACTGATGTTTGCCAAACAATGTTTTTAAACAGGTACCTTTTCCATTGTATTTAGGCAGACGAACATATTTGCTGACCTAAATACTCCGCAACAATTAATGGCGAATATTTCTTCTAAATATTCACCATTCCCTCCGAATAACAATCCAATTAATAAAGCTAACAGATATGCAGATGTACAACTAATCAGCATATCTGTTAGCACTATTCGGGTATGTACGTTAGTTACTTTAGACAAACAAACACTTAAGGCTCTAAAAGAAGTTACCTGGTAAATTGATTTACACCGTGACTTCACTTGCCTATCTATAGAGTATCAGAGTAGTTCTACTACCCACTAAACTCTTAGTCTGACGGCGTTCCAACACACCCCAAGTTAGCTGTCAACCCTAGGTAGAGGTGTGACACCTGTAGATGTTGGATAACTATTTTATAAGAATTAAGTATAAGTATTTGTGACATAATTATTGAAAGTATATTGTGACGTATTTGTATCAAATAAATATGGTTTGCTAAATCTCATATATAATTTTGTATGTCTTTATAATCTGGGATAAAAAAGCAATAGTACCGATGAATGTGAAAAACATGGCAAACAGTTGAAAATTCCTGATCATCAAAAAGATATTGTCTGTGAACAAATCCATAAATTTCCTGCTTATAAAAGCCATTATAGCCAAAATAGGTAAAACAAACTATATTCATGATCATATCTCAGTACTGTGGAAATGTATCATCTGTATGTGGAATACTGTGAATTGATTAGGCAGGCAGCTGTAAAAGAATCTTGTTACCTGATAATATTCGTTGAAGAATTTAATCTTTCATCTGCCTAACCAAAGAAGGATATGATGTGTGGAAAATGTGATAAACTGTGGATAGCCTTAAGATATGCTGAGACTGAATATGAGAAAATGAAGATGTTATAGGCAGAAATTGTAAACCAAGTAGTCCTTGCAGATTCATTTTACAAAAAAAAAAAAAAACTGGTAAATAGCGTGCAAAAACATGATTCAAAAGTTATTACTATTCTATTTGATTTACAAAAGTTTCTCCCAACTCCAGTCCTCTTAAGTGGGATTTCATTTTGCAAGAGACAGTTTTGGACTATTAATCTCACATATATGGAATTAAACACAAGGTGCATTCTAATGCATACTGCTATTTACGGAATGAGACACAGGCTCATCGCAGATGGCAAGAAATTTCAAGTATTCTCTATCAACAGACAGTGAATAAAAATTTCACCAACAACTGAAAAAAATTTATTTAGTGACTCTTGTCCAAGCCAAAACAAAAACATGATAGTTGTTGTTATGTTGAATACCTTAATAAAAAATTTCTAAATCAGTTCATATAGTCATAAATTACAAATTTTTATAACCAGCCTATACCCACATGGAAGCAGACACTGTCCGTGTTACAATCAAATGGAAAAAGAAAACCACTCAAATGGAAATTGAAACACCAAGTGATTGTACAAGGTTAATGAAATTAATAAATTGCACATCACCTCTTCAAGTTTTTGAACTAGAACAACAAGTCTTTCTCTATTTTTGAAGGTTATTGAAAACAGTTTTCAATTATGCAATATTTTCCATGAACAAGGAGAAGATAGCTTGGAATCAAGCAATATGCAGTTTCGAATTAGTTAACAAAAACAAATGTTCATATAGTATTTGTTGGCAGATGGAGAATTCCAGGTGGGAAATTTTGTAAAAAGAAAGTCCATTGGTCTACCTGAATAGCAACCAATATTGTTGGAAATGTTGGCTTTAAGCAATGAAAAAGTAGATCTAATTTTTCTTTAACCATTTATTTCTTCTTGATGCTCTCTGTTGTTGTTGCTGGTCAATATGTACCTAGTAAACTGTTGAATAAGACACGTTTTTCCCAATGCTTAATTTTAAATGTAAGTGAAAGTTGTTATTGTAGTAGGTAGAAGCTGATAATTAGTGTGATTTAAGGTCCAAGGGACCATATAAAGTTTGTTGGAGTCACACGCCTGTCTTTACACACCTCGAAACTCACAACTGACGTTACTTCAACACCAATATCTCCTCTACCAAGAGGGAGTACTCCAGCGCATCGCCTGTGCGTAGGAGAAACGTGGGCAGAGCCACGACAGTTATAACATTATTTATGAATAGACCAGCGGTAGATTTATACACAGGCTGACAATGTTGCAGCTTCACTCTGCAAATGTTTGAGCTAAAAAAAATGATACCTAAACACAACAATTTGTTACATTGCTCCTAGAGAGGAGCAGGCACAAAAATGTTTTCTTGGGGCTTCAAATTTTCTAACGCTTGGGGCGTTGAGAGACATAAATCCGCTGCTGGAATAGATATATACCTTAATTCATACCTTGGAAACTTTTTTTGAGCCATCAGTCACACTGACTTTTTTAAATGGTTTAGTGGACTGCGGAATTAACATAGGTATATCTAGTCTAGGCCTATAAAAATATATTTCATATATTTTAGTGGCTATCTACAAATACGCACGAACTTTCAGGGAATTATGTACGATTAACCACTTAAGAGGAGGGGGGTTAGATTAATAAATTGACAAAAGAACTTTGCCTGCTAAAGTTGATATGGAACTGAACGATATGCATTGGCTAAGGCAGACAGGGGCTAATCACAAAGATAGAGTAAATACTCTTTTTTCCAAGATAACCAAAGTTTAGTAAGGTAATCCTGATCCAATTTCCACATATCTAAGATCTGTTTAGCTGTAGGAGTTGATTCCAGTAAAGACAGATCATCAGGTAAATTTAGTGCTCCTAAGTTCGCATGTTGAAAATGCGCGGGTGTCAATGTATGTTGACCATTATCATCAGAAGATGGGCAAAGAGGTCTGGAATTAACCATAGTTTGAATATCCTTCAAACTAGCCTGAAAAGTATGGATGTATATGGAGTTGTGTCCATGAACTCCATAAAAAACTTGTTTTATGATTCCGATGATACATTCATAAACTCCATCATACTATGGGGCTTTTGCCAGAATGAAATGCTATTCGATACCTTTTGTATCGAGACTTTCCTTTATTTCTGAGGTTTCAGAAAAAGTTGTCCAATAATTCAGTAGGTATAACGAAAGCAGCTGAAATTGTGCCACATTATCTGACAAAATTGCTTTAGGAGTTCCTTTGTCAGCAAAAAATGTCAGAAATGCTGTCCAAATTTCTGTTGTTGTTAAAGATGAAATCAAAATTAAATATACAGCCCTTGTTGATAGACAAGTGAAAATAAGAACCAATTTTTTATAAATGGAAAATGTTGGTTTCGCCAACTAATTTTTCCTTTTGGGTAAGTATTTGTCGAATACAGGAAAAGGCCCAAAAATATATACATCCGTACAAAAAAAGGAGTGGGTATATGGAATAAATGAAAAATCTGGCAAGAACGAGTGAGTCGGTTGCTTAAATGGTTTATTTTCAGATTTTTTGCATAAAATGCAAGACTTTTTTAGAATTTGTGGAAGGAATTTTAAGGCCTTTGGTACAAAATAATGCCGACAGAAATCCGCAAGTGTGAACTTGCTACTTGTATGCACATTGGTGAGATGTGTATGCATTAGAATGAGTTCAGTCAGGTGAGACTTGGGATGCAGTAATATGGGTAAAAGCATATCTTTTGCATAAGGTATTTCTGGAAGGTAATTTCTAGTTTGCAAAATTCCAGACAGATCCATACAAATATAAAATTTTCCATAGGAAACATATTTTGGAGGATTTTGCTTCAAAAGAATGTCAAATATTTTGGGGAAATATTTCTTTTGGTTGGCATATATGAAGCAAAGCATTACAAACGGAAAGTTAAATTTCATTATTGCATATGGTGTTAACAAACATTTCTGTCTGATCCTTCGATTGTTAAATCGACAAACTGCTTTCAGACATTGGTAAAATGTCCTAACTAGTTTTTTCAAAGAATTAAATTTTTCAATGTTAATTTCAAATGGTGTATTTGAAGGAGGATAAATAAAGCTCGTAAAGGAATTACGATATTTGTCGGGATCCTCATTACTTTTTGTCAAGTCTATGGGTTGTGAAGATTGAACTATCTCTGTTTCCTCTTCCTGTACTGGATTGGGTTGAGAGGTAGGCAATTGAACTTCACATTCAGAGTTTTCTGAATTAAGGAAGAATTGAGGTATAAGTCTCTTTCAAGATTTTTCAATCCTTCTTTGTCTGGCTGGACGATAATTATCAAAAATGTCATCTGTTTCCACAGATATTGAGGATGATAATTTTGGGGAGATACTTAAGGATTGTCTTAAGGTGAAAAATACTGGTTTAGAAATTTCTTCCTCAGTATGTTCTGGCAAGGATTCTATGACCTGTAAATCAGTTTCTGGCCAGAAAGATGAATCTTCGCTTAGTCAGGATGGTCCAGTCCACCAAAGTGACTGCATGAGATTTTCTACAGTAGATCCTCTGGATCCAATATTTGTAGGATTTTCTATGGATGGTACGTAGCGATATTCAACAGATGGAATGGACTTTATTTCACTTACTCTGTTTGCTACAAATTGAGGTAAGACTTTACGCTCAAATAACCATGTCAAGACACATTTGCTGTCAGACCATAGAAAGGTAGATGAATTTTGAAGATCCATCTATTTACATGCTGCACATAGACCTCTAGCACCGATTAAGGCGGTAATCAATTCCAATTTTAGAATATTTATGGGTGTCATGGGGGTGACACGAGATTTACCCATAAGGAAACGTACTGAATAAGAATTTGAGTCCTTATTATGGAAACATACGTATATTACCATGGAAAATGCAACGTTAGATGCATCAGTAAATACATGTATTTGGCATGCGTCAGGATTATAAGTCCCAATATACAATTTTCTGGGAAGACAATACCTAATAGAATCCATAAAGTCATTACGGATGTTAGTGGCTAAAGGTTGTAATTTCTCTGGGATAGGCTGATCCCATTTCAATTCTTCAGACCAAAGTATTTTAATAAATGATCTGGAGGGTATGAAAGCTGGCGCATACCAATCGAGAGGGTCATAAAATGAAGACATGACCTTCAAGAATTATCGTTTTGTCCAACAGGCAGTTAGAGCTTGAGGTGTTGGAATATACATAACATCGTTATCCATAATGAGACCTAAAACCTTTACAAGAGGTTTATCCAATGCAAAATTGGGATCAAATTCTTTTTGCCTAGGTTTACAATTTGTTCCCCATAAGGCCAGTTGCATTGAAATATCATTGAAAAGTTTATTCGATCTATGATATAGATCCTTTACCACTTGAAAAGTAGGTAAAGATGTTGCCAGATTGTCAACATAAAACTGTTACAAAAATTTATCGTGAAATTCCTTATCAAAAATTTGGAAATGGTTTAGCAAAATCACTGCTAAAAGAAAATGTACTGTAATTATTCCAAATGGAACACGATAAAACCAAAATACTAAAAGATTTGTCAAATCCATTGGCTTAGTAGGGTCTTGTATCCAGAAAAAACAAGTGATATCTCTGTCAGCTGGATGGATGCCTATCTGGTGAAAGGATTTTATAATATCTGCTACTATTCCATAAGGGTCTTTATGAAAGCCTAGTAGAATCGATATTAAATCTGCTAATATAATTTTTCCATTGAACATGCAATCATTTAGGGAATAATTAGATTTTTTGGTTTTTGTGGAACCATTGAAAACTACGCGAAGTGGAGTACTTTTTGTAGGATTATATATAACTTTTTGGGGTAAGTAGTGCACTAGTTCAGCTGGAGTATCATGATCTATAGATTCGATCATTTCAAGGTCTACCAAAGAGTGAAAATACTGGTCGTATAAATGAAAGAATAGGAGATTCTGTGACATCTTTGGTAGTTGCTGTTCTAGGTGGGGAAGTGCTAAACAATAATTGTCTAGGAGTGGCAGAGGGTTATACCTATAAAGCCATCGTATTTGATAACGTTTATTTACAAGAGTAGTATCCTTGTAAAACAGTCGAAGTGCTTCAGCTTCCACTTCAACTAAATTATTTGTTTCAATACCTAGGGTATCTAATTTCCAAAAATTTTCTACACTTTGTGGAGATGTAAAAAATATGGAAGTAAAAGCGTCACTTTCTATTAGAGGGTTGATAGAGCCTCCTAACATATGTCCAAAATCAGTGTTGATTAATGTTAGAGTAGGGGAAAGTTGTCTGATGTTTCTCATGAAGAACCACATAAAATCATTACCGATAAGTAAATGTATCGTATGTTCACGATCTATAAGGGAGAATTCAATATGCAAATATCGAGGAAAAAGAATTTTAAATTCCTTAAAATCTGGTTGAAATAAATTTTGAGATATATAAGGATGTGATGATCAGTTGTATCTGGTTGGATTGTCCAAATGTGGTAATGGCGATTGCGGATGGTCAAGCGAGTTTCATGTGTCGTGCTGATTTTCAGTTTCTGTACACGGCGCACGAGAGTGTCAGAAAGCAGCGCGCAACAATAATGTTGATTCGCATACATGGTGCGCCAATTGTGCTTAGTGATGTGTGTTTTGGCGCAGCTTTCGATGAGCGCCAGAAAGTTGCAATTGTGGGTGTAATCAACGAGTTACGAGAGGGTTTTGCCATAAATATTTTCGAGATGGGGCGTACACATTTGGTGGCGATGGATATTGTCAAGAAACCAGGTTTGGTGGCTGTGGCTGCTAAACCATATCGGACGTCTGCTAAAGATCGCCAGCGGATGCGCGAGATTTTGGACAAGTGGAAAAGCACTGGGTTGGCCACTGACACTGTCTCGGACTATGCAAGTCCCGCCTTTTTAGTGGGCAAGAAAGAAGATGATAAGAGATTGGTGATCGACTATCGGCACTTGAACAAACAAACTGTGAAGGAGAATTTTCTTACGCTGGTAATTGACGCGCAGCTGACTAAGCTGGCTGATGCGTGGTACTTCGTGGTTTTGGACCTGATGAATGGTTTTCTACAGGTTCCACTAACTGAGAGCACAAAGCCTAAGACAGCGTTCAACACCGAGGATGGTGCCTATCAACTCGAGCACGTGATGTTTGGGCTGAAAAATGCGCCGCAAGTTTTTTCAAGATTGATGCAGCAAATTTTGGGGTCACATCGAGAACAGCCATTTGTTTATTTCAAGATTACGTTTTGATCGCAACCAAAACATTCAACGATTACGTTGAGAATTTGCGCGTTGTTCTGCGCAAATTGATTGCAGATGGCCTGACGTGTAAGTTAGCCAAATGCAAATTTGGTCTGGAGTGCGTTGAGTACTTGGGATTCGAGCTATCAGCTGATGGCATGTTACCTGGCACTGTGAGGGGGGGCCCATCACTGATTTTCTTTAGCGGATTTTTCAGGCACATTGTGCGCAGTTATGCAGTATGCGACCTTCCGCTCACCGAGTTGACGAAGAAGGACTGCGAATTCGAGTGGATGGCGGGTCAACAGTCGGCTTTTGCAGATATTCGAGATGCGCTGACTACTGCGCCAGTTTTGGCATTTTACAATCCAGAAGCGTACACTGAGCTACACACTTACGCAAGTTGTCACGGAGTGTCAGGCATGCTGCTCCAGCACAGAGATGGGCAGACTGGCCTGAATTTGGTGTACTGCGGGAGCAAAAAGTGTACGCCTGAGGAATCGTGGTACCAATCGAGCAGATTGGAGTTGTTGACTGTGGTCTTTGCGGTTAACCAACTGTGCCAATTCCTACTGCCACTTGCTTTCACCATTGTTTCGGATTGTTAGGCTCTGGTGTGCTTTCGCACTCAGAAAACCAAGAATCTGCAGGTGGCGAGGTGGCTGTGTTTGCTGTGCAAGTTCACCTACGAGTTTTGTCATCATGCCGGTATCAAGATGGCACATGTGGACGAGCCAAGCCAAGCACCAGTTGAGGAGGCCACCACTGATCTCGAGGACGAGGTCACCGAGAAGGCGCAAGTGTAGGCAGTTGGGGCAGTTCAAGACGAGGTGGTGCTGTTCCAGCAGTCCGACAACAAGGTGTGCAGTATCATTGAGTGGCTCAATGAAAAATCCGCAGATGATGTTGCGCTGCGTGCTGATTATCAAGTAGTCGGAGGAATTTTGTATCGAGTTGTATGCGGGTGTGTTGGTCGTGCGAAACATCTGTTTGTAGTACCAAAGTACATGCGCAAGTCTTTGGTTGTGCGCCACCACGATATGATGGGCCATTTTGCGATTGATCAAGTTGTCAAAAAGTTACGCGCTAAGTATTGGTTTCCACGTAAGCGGAGCTATGTGCGCAATCATATTATGGCGTGTCTAACACGTGTGATCAACAGGGCGCCATCTGGGCCCAAAGAGGGTTTGCTTCACCCAATACCATGGGGTAAGCGCCCATTCGAGCTGATCCATGCAGATTTGTTGGGACCATTTCCACACAGTTTGAAGCGGAACACTCAGTTATTGGTTGTGATCGATAATCTGACGAAGTTTTTGAAAATTTACCCCCTGAAAGATCAGGTGGTAATGAATCTCGACAAAATGTTTAAAATTTTTGGACTACCAGGGCATCTGGTTACGGATCGAGGCACCTGTTTTACCAGCAAGGCATTTGAGGAGTTCTACTGAGAAAAGGGTGTGCGACATAACCTCAATTTGGTGCGTCACCCGAATGCCAATGCTCAGGTTGAGAGGGTGAATCGAGTGCTGCTTCCAATGATTTCTAGCACCACGTTGCGGGATGACAAAACTGATTGGGATAAGCAGCTTGATAGTGTGGAGAATAATCTCAACTCATTCGCAAATAAGACCACAGGTGTGAGTCCATTCGAGGCACTGTTTGGGTATGCGCCACAGTTTGCAGATGGTGCACATCAATGTGTCACCAATGTGCCTGATGATGTTGATTGGGTTCCACCTGTGGAGTTGCGCCAGGTGATGCTCCAACAAATCGACGTCCAACAGGGCAAGATGAAGGCACAATGCGACAAAAAGCACTATCGCGGGTGTATCTATGAGTTGGGTGAGCTGGTATTCATGTGACAAGCCCCTACTGTCACTGGGGAAACCACTAAGCAACAGCCAAAGTATCGAGGTCCACTGGTTGTGACACAAGTGCTCCCTTCGGACACTTACCGAGTTTCGAGTTTGGCCAGAAGTTGGGGGCGCAGTTACTCTACCACTGTGCATGTATCTGATCTCAAGGTGTGGAGACCATCAACCGACGATGACGACGCAGAGTACGTCACTTTGGAGTAGGACTCCGAATAAAGTTACCATTTTTGTAAATTTTTAACCTAATTTTGTAATATGTCAAATTTTTTTTTTTGCCTCGAGTTTTACCTTTTTTTAATATTTACATGTATTTGCATGTCACAATCTTTTTTTTGTTGCGTTAGAACTTTTTTTGAGAATTTTTTTTATAGATTATTTTTGAGTCTACTAGGTTGAGTTTTCCAAATTTTCGTGTCCGCCATCGAGGGCGATGTTCGTGTTAGGATACCCGAATATTAGAAATTTCTCCAAACATCTTTTTGTGTGCTGATGCACTGTCGTCTTTATTATCTATCATTCGTTTTTGTTTCTACCTGACTTAATTTTTAGAGGCCATCTGTACGATGTTTTTTTTTACACAATAAATCAGTGAAGTTCGTACAACTAAACCGTGCTGGTCATTTTTATTTTACTCGTGAGCTAACAGATGTATTGTGAGATATTATTTATTTTTCTAATAAATATTTTTCTGTGTTCATCAGAAATAAAATACGAAGTATTCTACATCGGTAAATAGTTTAACTTATGCAGTTATAGTTGAGAACAATGGTGAATTATTCATTAAAAAATACAAGTATTTTTCATTGAGAGTTATTCTTTGTGGAAGCGATTTTTATAGACAAATTTATTCAATCCACAAAGAATTATTCATTCCTTTTGACCACATACCTAATTGCTCCTGCTACCATGTAGTGGGTAGAAGCTTATAATTAGTGTGGTTTAAGGTACAAGGGACCATATAAAGTTGGTTGGAGTCACACGCCTATCTTCACACACCTCCCAACTCACAACTGACGTTGCCTCAACACCAATATCTCCTCTACCAAGAGGGAGTACTCCAGCGCATCGCCTGTGCGTAGGAGAAACGTGGGCAGAGCCACGACAGTTATAACATTATTTATGAATAGACCAGCGGTAGATTTATACAAAGGCTGACAATGTTGCAGCTTCACTCTGCAAATGTTTGAGCTAAAAAAAATGATACCTAAACACAACAATTTGTTACATTGCTCCTAGAGAGGAGCAGGCACAAAAATGTTTTCTTGGGGCTTCAAATTTTCTAACGCTTGGGGCGTTGAGAGACATAAATCCGCTGCTGGAATAGATATATACCTTAATTCATACCTTGGAAACTTTTTTTGAGCCATCAGTCACACTGACTTTTTTAAATGGTTTAGTGGACTGCGGAATTAACATAGGTATATCTAGTCTAGGCCTATAAAAATATATTTCATATATTTTAGTGGCTATCTACAAATACGCACGAACTTTCAGGGAATTATGTACGATTAACCACTTAAGAGGAGGGGGGTTAGATTAATAAATTGACAAAAGAACTTTGCCTGCTAAAAGTGCAAAAAATGTTCACCTTTTTTTTCACAGAATATATTATTTTCTAGTATTCTGGTAAAAATTATTTCAAGACAGGAATAAGAATAAAAATAACTTTAATCCTTAGCAAAAATATATCATCAAGCTTATTATGATGTGTCTAAATTAGCCATATATCTATTTAAAGTCAAAAATTAATTTTTTCCAGTTTATTGTGCTTAGATAAAAATTTATATAATCTCTGCAATTTGTATTTCAATTGTTAAATTTTTCTCCATGAACGGGGTTGAAGAACAAGTTTTTTGAGCTTTCACTTCACTCTATTTTATCTTCAATATAACTCTCAGAGTTTCACACTTTATACTTACAACCATTATAAAAAATTAATTAAAATAAGAAAATAATACTTACAATCTGATTTATTCTTTTTGATTAATTTACAAGTTCAAACATAAAATAACATTAGGTGATTCGGTTCAGACATATTCATCTTGTTTTGTTGGTTTCAAATTAGTGAAATCAAAGTTCTCTACAAAATACAGGGGCCGAACATAGTTTCTGTTTTTCTCATCAAATCTAGTATATATAAATATGGAATTTTTTCTGAGTCCACTCGATATTCTATAATTATAGAAAGGGCGTGTTGGATTAGAAGCATATCGCCCTCTACAGAGAAGCATCCACTGCTTCCTCTCATTACGACTGATATCTGAAAATATGACTGTCATTTTTTTGAATTTTGTTTCTTGAAAAAACATATCACTCTGGTTGAACATAAACCCTTCGTCTATGAATATTTTGTTTTTAAAAATTGACCAGCAAACAGTGACCAAGTATTCAATATCCAATTGAAAGAGCTGATCCCTAAAAAATGGTCATAATATTATCGTCAAATTGAAGAAAATATTGGTTAATAGAGAAAGATAGTTGAGAATAACGCTAATTATTCTTTCTGATAATAATAATGAATTAATTCCTAAAGAAAAAATTGAAATGATGATGAAACTGCAAAAATGGTTTTCAATAATCATTGGATTCTGACCAGAGAAAAAATTAGACAGGTGATAAGAGACTTATTTGAATATCAATTTTTGACAGAAATTACGTGAAAATCGTTGAAAATTGTTCCATCACTAAATGATCGTAGGTAGGTATAGACTACCCTTATGTCGTAGCTCCTAATAAAACAATTCTGCCTCTTAGAGTAGGTAGTTATGATGCCTAAACAACTTCATTTTTACTATAATTGGTTGAGCTAGAAAACAAAACTTTCGATATTAGCTGCATTTATATACTTCTTGCCTCTCTAGACTACGACTTGATACATTTCTCTTATCAAGTGAATAAAAAGAGTACATCTCCTGTGGTTCATTCAACGTAAAAAAAAGAAGACTTTGATCTATGAAAAATATGAGGCATTCACTGTGATGCTTATGAATATCCAGATGTCCAGTTCTTCACTGTATGTAATTGTTGAATATCAAGGGGGTATTGATGTACAATTGAGGAATTCTTTTATTACTTAATTAATCAAACAAAATATCAAACACATTTACCGCACCATGAAATTGTTCATTGAATTCATAAAAGGAGAAAATAATAATAAGTAAGTTGTATCAATAACAAAGACGACTAAAAATTAAAGTGGTCTCGACCAGACCAATAGAAAAACTTAATATATTAATAGATGATTAATCAATGTAGCTAACTAGTTCATGTACAATAACCAAATAGTTCCAACACTCCCTCCTTAGACATGTAACGCCATTGGCTGTACTCCAAAAGTTATTCTTCTCAGAATCGAGCTAAAATAATTAAAAAGTTTGATGCAAGAAGTTGCAATAAAATGAATTAGTGTGGTAATGGAGGAAACTAGAAATCTGGGAAAACTTCAGACTGTCAAAAATTGTAAAAGTTACTCCACTTTACTCTCCAATTTGACTGAGAGGAAAACTATTGAATAGTAAAAAAACTTCTCTTGCAAATATTCTGATATCTGTGCTCCAAATTTTAGGAATACTTATTATTTAGATTATAAAAACCTCATCTCCAATTCTCCAACTTAAACTCTGTCAAAGGGAAAACTTGATTCCCAAGAAAACCACTTCTCCGTTTAAATCTCCAAGTCAAAGAAATCCTGTTTTTGGTAAAACTTTGATATGTGCCAACCAGGGCCAGATTTAGGGGGGCCTAGGGGCCATATAACCGGGCCTCTGCATTTTTATTTAAAAAAAATTATTAAACGTGTATAAGAAAGGGAGAAGAGACAAGAGATAGCAGAGATTATTGTGCAATTTTCATTACCTTTTGCATCACCCAACCAAAATTCACATCAAGCACTATTACATACACATACACCAATATTTATCATTGTGTCTGTGGAAGGTGTAATTCCTATGGAACAATGTTTAACTTTCATACCAAACAGTGGCCATACTGGTCTTCAAATGACTGAAGCCCTTATTAAGTTTTTGCAAGAGAAAAATATAGATCTACACAACTGTTAGGGTCAATCTTATGATAATGCGCCAAATATGGATAGCAAACACGCAGGTATGAAAGATCCTATTCTAAAAGAAAATTGTTTTGCAACATTTGTTCCATGCTTTGCACATTCTTTAAATTTGATTGGTAAGACAGCAGCCAATACTTGTCTTCATGCAGTTTCCTTTTTTGATTTTGTTCAAGAGCTTTTTGTATTTTTTATCACTTCAACTACTCGCTATGAGATTCTAAAAGAAAAATTGTCAAACATTGGTGCCACCAAAAATTATTATATTTTAAAAAAGTTGAGTAATACACTGTGGTTTTGTTGCGCTAATGCAACAAAAGCTCTCTCGCACGGATATACACAAATTAGAGATGCTCTTGTCACTATTTCTGATAATTCTGAAGAAAAAGATCTTGTATGTATCATTGCTCAAAGTCTTATTATGAAAATGTTTCGCCTAGAAACAGCCATTTATACTCAGTTTTGGAACGATATACTTGAACAATTTGATTCCACCAGCCAAATGTTGCAAAGATCAACAATTGTTATCAATACAGCTCTTCAAGCACTTGTATCTTTGAAATGGTTTGTAAAATCAAAAAGAAATTCATTTCAAACATAAGAAGAAGCTGGTATAAGATTGTCTGGAATGAAGGAGTATCAGTCTGTACAAAGTTGGTCCATTAGTACTCGTTTAAAACCTCTTGGTTATAGAAATGCCCCTGCTGTTGAACATTCAGCTGGAGAAAAATTTCAGTACAAGTTATTGATAAACTTATCTCATCACTAAATAACCTTATTTTAAAATATAAGGATGTAAGCGATTGTTTCGGATTTTTTGATCATTTGGTGACAATGGAGCTAGCTTCAAACGTAATAATGGAAAAGGCACAAAACTTGGTGAACTTTTATTCTAATGACTTGGAAGTGTATCTGGGAAATGAACTAGTTTAAATGTCCTCCTTCATAAAACAATATAACAAGAAGGGTGATGAATTATCGGAAATGTTTTTATATCGCATTTTAATAGAAAATTAATTAAAAAATTTTTTCCCTAATGCAGAATTTGCCGTACAAATTTACTTGTCATTAATGGTGGCAAACTGCTCAGGAAAGTGATCATTTTCAAAATTAAATTTATTAAAAACAGATTGTGTACAAGTATATCACAAGGAAGGCTGAATCGACAATTTTAGGCCTTGAAAGTGATATTTTATGGAACCTATCTTTTGAAAATTTAAGGACAATGTTTGCTGAAAAAAAAATTGTTGAACTTTGATTTAAGCTTGTTAATAATTTTTTCTAAAATTATAAAATAAAATAATGTTTTTTTTATGAGGAAGGGGGTGGCTGGCAGGTTGGTGGTGAAAGGCTCCTAGTGTGAGAGGGGGAGGCCTCCGCATGGAATTGGCCCCTAGCACTCAGAAGTCAAAGTTCAACCTTGGTGCCGACAGTTATTTTACAAAAAAAAATCATAAAAGGTCAATTACAACCTTCTTAAGACACATGAAACAAATGAAAAAAAAAAAAAAAATTACAAAAATTATTAATAGGAACAGAGAAGGACCAGTTCAAGAAATAAGTGAGTGGATGAAAACTGGTTTTGTGACAATTCACATTGGCGTATCTGTAAATAAGTAAATGAAAGTATTTGTAACGGGTATGTTCATCATATTTTAATATAGACGTACATATTCATTCATAGAAAAATACGTTTTTCTTATTCAGCAAATTCTTTCCCTTACTAAGTACAGTCAACTGGCGAAAGTACCGTTACTTCTTGTCAGCAACTGTAACACGTTTTCTAACGGAATATTCGAGTACCTGAAAATTCTGGTACCCGAATATTCTCGAAATAATTAAATACCTAAATCAGCAAATCCTTACCCTTACACACAACACTATGGAAAACCATATACCTGGACAGGTATATAAACTTTTGTCTTCACTAAAATATTCGTATTGTATGGTATTCATTTGATATTGCTTCATAGTGTATCATATTGTATTGTAAATAGTTGGTCAGTCCAGTACTGTACCTTTAAATATTCTTCCAGTCTTAAATTGTGAATGAATAATTGTAAATGAAATATTGTTTTAAATTATAGTGATAAAATTCTTGTGTTTTTGATTCAACTAAAGTCTATAACTCATTTAAGGTCCACAATAGTTGGGGATAATAAACTTTATTAATTTGAAATAATTTTCGAATATTATAATATTCCAGTTAATATTATAATATATCGAAGAAAGTGTAATCGTACCAAAAGAGGTCAGTTTCTAGTACTAAACCACTTCTTTTGGCCGTTACAGTATTACTAATACTCCACGAAACAAATTTTTCCAATAAATTATTTTGTTATGTGCTGTCCTCTGTTTTCAGAATTTATTAAGGTTATTTCTCGTACATTGTTACAGGTAAAGGCTTGGTGAAAATATCAGCCTCCTACTCCACTGAAGTTATTTTAACCAAGTTTGCCTATTCCTCCTGTTGACATTGTAGAAAGTAATGATAGTGAGTGTGAATATGTTTGAGTCCCGGTGCTCTCCTACTATTTGAGCTCCCTCAATAGCAGATTTATTATCACAATAGATATTGGTGGGCAATGGAGATTTACCTAAAGTTTTCTCCGATATCTCTGCTTGTGTAATCAACTCTTTTGCCAATTTGCTCATTACTACAAATTCTGATGCACAGGTGGAGGTTGTCACACATCATTGCTTGTAACACTTCCAAGCTATAGTATTGCTAAAAACGTTGATAAGATACCCTGCCATCAATGCTCCTGTGGTAGAGCAGTCTTACAACTTGCATCGGAATAACCTTCTAAATTTTCTCAATTTCCACGATAAGTTAAACCTAAACCCTCCGTATATTTTAGATATCTAAATATTCTATTAATTTCCTGAATATTTTCAGATGTAGGGTTTGACTGACACCTACTCATTAAATTTACTCCTATTGCAATGTCAGGTTGTGTTCCTCCTAGGAGATACAGTAAACACCCTACTGCTTCTCTGAAGGGTTATTTTTCTCCAGTCTCTGTTTGTTTCGTAGTCTGTTTATTATTAAATTCATTTCTTTGTTTCACTTGGTGAATTACCATTGGAGTTTTGAATGGGTTGCAATCATCCATTTTAAATCTTCTTAATAATTTGTTTATAAAGTGTGTTTGCTTTAAAACCATTTTCCTATAGCTCCAACTCTTTCTTTTGAATTCCAAGATATTCTTGAGGAGTTCCCATATCAGAGAATTCAAAAATTTTATTTAGGTTCTCCTCTAACCATTTAATTGAATCTAGGCAGTTAGCTACTAACAATATGTCATCCACTTATGACAATAATATTATAAATTTTTCTCTTTCTCTCCAAATGAACAGACATGAATCCTTTATGTCACTGATCATTCCTAAGTTCCTTAATGCTGTAGTGAGCTTTCTGTTCCAGCATTTGGGAGCAGTTTGTAGTGCGTACATAGCTTTATTTAATTTTCAAATCTTATTATTTCTTTCCAAAATATCTATTCCCACTCCTTCAGGAATTTCCATGTAGATAGGTCCTGGTAATTCTCTATATAAAAATGCCGTCTTCACATCTAGCTGACTAATCTCCAGATTGTGAAGTCAGGTTGCTCTACTGAGGTTAAACTGAGCTGAGAATCTTAACCTCTGCTCCAAGATCCATCTACATGTCATGAATGTGCATCATTTTCTGACATTGCAAATTTCAACGATGTTTTCTAATTGGAATTAGATTGATTAGAAGTCTACGATTGGAGACACAGCCTCGTGCGACACCTTTTGGTTTGCCAGACCACCTCAAGCTGGAATTTGCATCTTACATTTTACCATGTTTAGGAAACATAACAGATATGTTTGTCTTCATGATTTCTCCACACCCGTAACACATCTGGCCTTCAACAGGGTGATTAGACATCCTATCCAAAGTACCCATATCACTGGCAGTTGAAACACCTAACAGTTGGATACTGTATAGGTGATGAAGTGATGCATGCAAGTCCAGTTCACGCACCTATTCTACTCAGGAAGGCAACATTTCCTTGTGTGCCCTTTGTGAGGCCACATCTAACTCCCTCCAGCTTTTTCTCCGCATTTCTAGTCACTTCCGCCTGCAACATCAAACATTTCAGTTCCTCAGTTGAGAGTCCAACGTGATTTTGACATTAAGTAATGAAATTGATAGTTTGGATGAGATTTGAAGATTTCAACACCGCCATATAGAAATAACTACTTTTCTCCTTATCAGTTAATATATTATTCTCCTGATGACTCTTGTACATGCGTATCAATTCTTCAAAAATTGAATAAATTGATACACCTTCTTCTTTTGAGGATTATAGGTACCTCAATAAAACTAATTCTCTCATTAAGGCCTCCTATGCCTTATATCATTCGCATTTCTTAAATTCCTTTGTTGTGTTAAGAATTAATTTGGGATCATTGTCGGAGATGATCATCTTGTGATAGTTATCTTCAATATGATTGATGATGACGTCTCGAACAAGGTTTTGTCTCAACTCCCTCTCCTCAACATTAAACTTTTCAATTTCTCTCTCTGAATTCTCCAAAACATCAAATAAATCTTTTGAAATCAACTCCATTTTCAGATAGTCATACCTAAAATCATACCTAAAATTTCTTGTCAACTTATATTCCCATTTAGTGTTTTCTCTAGTTAAGACTATCTCCGATTTAATCTTCTTATTCACGTCCTTTATAATTATATCATCTCCTTTTAATGCATCAACAAGAATCTTCAAAAACTCCCTTTTTAAATTTCTCTCTGATTGATCTGATATAACATTGGTATGTTGTGGGACTTGTTGTTCAAAAGGCGGGTCATCAACTATTTTATTAATGTCATCACCAATCATAAGGTTGTTATCAATAGCAAAATCATTAAGATTATCATTATCATTATTCTCCAAAAAATTTTCTCCAATTACATGATTTTGCATATCCTTCTTCAATGACTTTCAAGCAGTACAATTTGATTTTTCAGCTCCTTCATCTCCCACAATGTTGCTTTCTTAGTTTGAATGCCTTTTCTTGTCTCATCGCTAAAATTCACTCATGTGCCACTTCAGATGCCAGATCCCATGCATCTGTCTCCCTTGATGACATTCATCTGTTTTCATACTCACGTGTTTTCTCTGATGAAACGGTGGAAGTAGCTACCTTTACCACTTCCTTTGTAATTTTGGGAATTTGGTAACTTGGAATTTCAAAGGGCTTTATGCCCAATGGTGGTGGTTTGGATGCAGCGATCGGATTTGCCGATTTCTCCATGGTTTTAAATTTAAGTTTCTTTGATCCCTTTTTCGTGGTTTTAGGTATTTCTGATCCATTTTGCAGTGTGCTCATGGTGGATTTTTTTTTCCTTTGAGGAGCTCTCCCAGTTGCAGTGGCCTTTTACATTCCTGAAATATTTGGGCGCATTTTCACCACCACCATCTTTCTTACAGCCAATTTTGTTTTGAACTGTAACAAAGGGCCCAAGAATGAATAAAAGATGTGACATCACAAAATATCTCTTTCAAAAGTGATGAGTAAAAACAGAAATAAGTAATGCAATCTCGAAAGGAAAATATCTCTCCTCTTTTCCTTGCTTGGGTCTTTTAGTTACAGATTCTTATCACAAGGATCGACTTCTTTTGTCAATTCCTCAGGGTGATCAACTTCTCTTCAATTTCATCATCATAATATTCAAAGTTGGCATTATATTCCTCCAACTTGTGTAAGAAATTGCCCTTGCCATCGCTTCAATAGCAGTTTTGTGGAAAACCTCTCTTGCCAGATTTTGGAACACATCTCAACATTTTTACTGAATAAAAATGATTGAGTGTACGAGTCAGATAATATTTCATTGAACAAAGAAATGATAAAATCTCTAAGATTATAATTTTCCAAGTTCAAAATAGTTTGGTTCAAAATTCATTTGGCTCTTAGTAATTCTCCACCACAAAATTTAAATTAACAGGGAGGTGCTCAACCTTGCTTCTGAATCACAGACTTTGAACATCGCCACCTATAATTCGAAACACAATCTTCTTTAAATGTACGTGAGATATTATTTCATTGTACAAAAAAATGATAAAATCTACAGGATTTTAATTTACTAAGTTCAAAATAGTTTAGTTTGAAATTCGTTTGACTATTATTAATTCTCCACCACAAAATTTAAATTAACAGGGAGGTGCTCAACCTTGATTCTGAATCATAGGCTTTGAACATCACAGCCTATAATTCAAAACACTATCTTTTTCAGATGTATGGAACACACAGACACCCTCCAAAAACAGTTAGTTTATCATATTTCCAGATGCAAACACAACACCTTTTTGTATGATGCACCAGCAATATGAAGACTTTTTTGAAATGAGTAGAATGATTTAAGATTGAGACAACACTTATATCACCAAAATTTCTTTAAGATGGATTTTTCTCCGATATATTTCCATGAGCCATGATGGTATTAATAATTAATATATTGATGTTGTACTTGATCCTACCATCAATTTTGCAACTCTATTCCACACGTGACTCCACTCATGTAGCACTGGATGGCTTTATCATTTCATTTAAAAGATCTCCAAATAATAAATGCATCATGAATGTTTGGGGAAATTTACATTTTACACATCTCCTCTCCTCATGATTCTCCATTGAGGGCTTTTATTTTGTGGTAGAATTTATTAAAGTAATGAAATATAATCGACGTCTCCCTATGTATCAATACTTTAATTTTCAATCATTACTCCATTGGCCATTTTAATATTTACCCCACTTCAAATAATTGGGAATCTTCTTCATGGTAAAAAATATATTTCTCAGATGATGCACATTTAAAATAGGTTTACTCCAACAAATTATCTCCAATGAATTGGATTGGCAATCGAACCAAACTAATTTCCATTTAAAATATCAAGCTTACGACTTACCATCTCTTGTTCACAGAGGATACTGATAAACCTTCTTTTTATATTTTGGTCTAAGCCACACAGTACCATAAAAAAATGCAAATTCAAAAAATTTTATCAAACATACAAAAACAACAGTGTAAGCCAGCAAGCACTTAAAATGATATAGATTAAATTACACTTGCTAAGACAAGTGACTGTGTTGGCAATCAAGAAAAAAATGCACGAGACTTCTCAAAGATCAATTTGTAACAATTTTGAAAATTCATAGGTAATTATCCTAAAAACCACAAAGGTTAAAATTGTATCATGAAAATGATAAACCAAATACAATAATAAGTTTGAAATAAAAATTAACTTCTACAATAACAGTACGAAAAATGCAAATGATCTATAATGGATGACCTTCATCATCAGGATACTGCAAGTCGAATGAGCTCTTCACCTATCTCCACTTAGTTCTCGAGTTGAGTTGGAATATATGTTGTAATAATAACACCACCTATCAACTGCCACAAAACATTATTTGATTCAAATCCTTATCCCTCATTGACTAAATCTCCTTATCTCATTTCTCAAAAAAAAAAAAAATTTTAGGATAGAACAAAAAATAATGTATAGTTATCTCCTTTTAGCCTTGTTTGACTCGAATTCTGACCTTGGTTGACATGGTATTCCCATACCTTGCCATACATTGCAAATTGCCTACATAGGATCAATTTGAATGTTATGCAAACCTCTTACGCACACACACAACAACTGCATGTAAGACGTAATCCCAATTTGACATCCATTCATGTATGTGTGTGTAAGTACGCATCTCCTTATATTTATGTATACTTCTTTTGTTTGAACACTGTTTTTTGTTGTATTGCTACCTTATTGAGAACTCAGATAAGGTAGTCAACTTTCAACTCTGTATGAACCTCAGTCTGCAATATTGTTGACAACTTTTAATTCTCCTTGCATCTGTTGTTCTCCATTTCTCCTTTATGCTATGTATTTGTATATTTAGTAGAGTGAATATCAATGAGCAACAATAAATTCTACATAATGCATCACCCAATATTTTATTTTCTAGAAGTTTTGAAACTAATAGATCGTTCTAAAAAAAATAATTCTCCGTTGACCCATACTCTAACCATTACGTATTTTAACCACTCAAAATTTACCTTCATTGAAATCTTCAAATTACCCATATCATCACCTTTTGTAATATACTGCCGGTGTTTTCCTCAATAATCATAGACATTGGACAGCATATTCATATTTGTCCTCCATATTGAATCCGTTCTCCGATTAATATGTTTCTCTCAGATCAACAAAAGGTTAAATGAGAGTTATTTGACTATAGTTTGAACAAGGCAATAAAATACTACCACCAAAAAAACGTATCCTCCATTTCTCCACAATAATTTTTCCATTTGTAAGTCTAGGGTAAATCTAAATAATACCATCACCAGAATTTAAAAATTAACAGAATAATACTGACAACAGATTCCTAAAAGGAGTTATAATGATCACTAAATAATTAAATAAATAACAAGTGACTTACATATTACTCTTTTCACTCTATACTTAGGAATAGAATTCATTCCTGCAACTACTTTCATGAAGATGAGTTAGGTGTCACACTAGACGTTGTGGACTTTATGAAGTTTCAAATTAAGAGTAAGAGTAACAAATGTTAAAAATGTAGTGTGATGATTATAGTGATTTTATGTTATGTAAAACTAATTTTGAATAATAAAAGAGATAATATAAATAGTCTATTTTGTTGAGACTTTCTAAACTCAGAAAAACTCAGTAGGTAGGTATATCTCATCAATTTTCTCAATTTGTTAACAAATCAGTTTCATGAATTCTTAAATTTTTTTAGCAAGTTAAATTCTAAATATATTCTTCTCAAATTAACTCCCAAATTGTATGTTATTACTTGACTAAGTCAATTGACTAACTGAAGTAAAAAATATGAGTAAATTGTGAGATAAGTAGATTTCATTACATAATAATTGAATTGATTAAATATTGTCATTGATTATACAGGTATGCAAGTGAACCTAAAGCAGACACAGTTTTGTTTTTTTTGTCCCAGCACCATTCATCACTAACACTAAATTGTGCATATTATATTATAATTTAAATGTATTATATACCTTGATTGGTTCCGTTTTTAAATCATTTTATGATGCCAAAATGGTATAGACACATCATAAATATACTGATTCTGTTAAATTAACACTTTTTAGAAATTCCCATTTGATGAAGTTAGGTACAGTGTTATTGTTAAATTATTAAAATCTACCAAACCATATTCCCAAATATAATTAGACATTTGATAATGAAATAAAAGTGTAAAGATCATAGACAATATTATCAAACATGAGGGCAGACTTTTAAGGCTACCACAGGTCGTATTGATCTCCTATGGTATGATGTTTTTGTAAATTTTATCTCATCTTACGTACAATAAATTTCTATATTTAAATCTCAGAATAATAATACAAACTTGGCTCTTAATTAATGAGCATTGGTGTATTGTTGTCTCAGTTTTCCAACTGAATAAATTTTAAACAATGTTAGCAAATTCCCATGGGTACATACAAGCTTAAGCACTAATTTGAAAATTTCTATAGGTGCAGAGCACTCTCATCTATTTTCTCACATTCACTGGAATATTCAACGATAAATACAAAATTTATGTTCTAAAATAAAAGTAATTGTGTTCCTACAATGCAATGTTCATTGAGGACCTACATATAAAAATAGAAACTTCTATTCATTTAAAAAAAAATGATATTAACGGATGGGGAAATATAAAATCCTATTTTTTGTGAGTTATCATGATTAGACTAACTTGAAAAATTATGTTGAGGATATTTCAATTGTATGAAATCCTCTCACATATTATTCCTTTGTTTCAAATCAGTTTTGATATTATTAAAAATGATGAAAATAATTCACATAAATCGATACTTACTGATTAATTTGTATCGTTTCATGATAATATATATCTTCAACTTGGATAGTATTATAGTTTATCGTTTCAACTTCATTCAAATGGGTATCCCTAAAAAGTTCGTCAGATAAAATTTCTAGTGGGGGAATATTTTTATCCTCCTTGTAAAGCAGAATTCTGTCATGAATCACAGTATTAATTATTTCTTCTTTGGGATTTGTTATCATTCGAAAAATATAAATAATGTCCCAATTACTGGCCGGTGATATAAAAATTTTTTCGTAGTAATCATCCAGGTTCCAATGGCTTCTAATTGGTCTATGTTGTCCAAAACATGGCGACATTGAGAGAAACATCTGGTTTGCATTTACTCCTTCAGTGGTTTCTGTTTTCAATTCAATGAAGGTTACTTGTTGATAGCGGTGTAAGTTGTGTTTAATTTCATAGTGAGCTAGTTTATTTAGATGAATCTTCCACATATATTTGTATTCTTCAGTTTGAAATATACATTTGCAGATAAAAGCCAATTGCTCACATGAAAGATCCAGCAAAGTACTAGAACATAATATATCAGATACCAACATCATAATCATAAGTATATCTATAATATCTAAGGTTAAGTAAGAAGTGTGTTTATGAATCACAGAATGGATGTAGGACTACATATAACCAATCTGCGAATGAGTTTATTTTAAAGTGGCAGATAGGCACAGGAGAAAGGAAAAATAAAATTGTCTCAAAAGGCTCTCAGAGTATTCCAGAGTAATATGTCATAGTTTCATAGTTTCTAATTCAAGTTTGAGAAAAACTGATTTCTTAGTTCCTTTTTACTGTCTCCTATGATATTGAGAAAGCACTGTACAAGTTATAAAAAAATTAATCCCTGAATTAGACTCAATGAGCAAAAAAAAGCTCAGAATGCTTTCTCGTTAGTGGCCTATTGCCGCTATGAAAAATTCGCATTGTTCTAATTTGAAAAATGCGCCGGCTTTTGATGATGAAAAAACTACCTACATAATTCATCAATGAAATTTCTATTTATTTTTTTAATTTTCTAAATCCCTGCATGGATAAGGGTAAGAAGGAAATATTTAACGTGTCTGAATAAAAACTGTAAGCCAGCAAGCAGCTTAGTAAGTAAAGATTATCTTTTCTTCAATTTTTCAAATAATATTTTTAGGAGATAATGTGGCTTCATTGAAAAGTATTTTGGATCAACTGAGCATGTACCTATCTTCTATAAATCTAATCAGTAGAAATCACGAAAACAAACACAGTCTACCCATGGTTAATAATTGATCAACGAATTATGGTTTATTTGTTTCAAGGGACATTTAAGGAGTAACGTTTTAGTAACATTACTATATAATTCAATGTCATCAGATGTATTCCACAGTGTGTTTGGATGCGTTGAAGTTGGCTAAAAAATAAATAATTTTTCATAATACACAGAATAAAAGAGACTGTCTATAAAGTTACCCTGAAATCCACAAAATAAATTTCCTTTCTCATGATTATACTTATTTAAGATTTACAAAAATTGAACTATATCTGGTGCCCATTTTTTTTATCTACATCCTGTGACTATATTATATAATATATAAAGACAAGTTGCCATTCTCTGTCCTGAATGTTCTCTTAATCTACTGAACAAAATGTTTCGAAATTCATACCACATATGAAGAATATCTTACAGGTGGTTTATAAGCCACAAAAATTAAAATCCGTTCAGCCAAATTGCTGAAATCAAAGTTTAAAGTTTTTTTGTATAAGTGTCTATGTGTGAGTGCCATATGTGAAATAAATTTTAACATTAGTGGCGGTGTGTGAGTGATATTGAAAATTACTTATCAAATGAATAATCCAACAAGAGATGCAGCTATACATTGGCCAACTGGTGACTGTTTGTGTTAATGTCAGCAATTTCATTCCAGACATTCATTTTTTTTCCTATTGAGAGAAATAAGATGAAAGAACTCTAGCGCAGCAAGCCTTGCTAGAAAAAGTAGGTCTTTGAGAGAAAGAATTATGAATTTTGATGGTCACATTAATTGTCTGTAAGTTTATATGAGTTAATGGTATGTTATGATTGTAAGAAATGTGTTGACTTTTGAGAAAATATTAGACAATGTGAAATATAACAGGATTTTTCTTGAATAAATGAAAAATAAATTAAGATCATGAAGTGTGGTACACATCATATAATTTAAAATAAAACCAATAAAATATAATAAAGTTATGAAATAAAAAAAAAAAGTGAAACATGAGCATGTGATTAGTTTTTGTTAGAAAGGAAAGTTCATTCAAATTAGAAAAAAGTGGGGAAAAAAGCTTTACCGGAGGTACCTTAAGGTAGATCCGTACCAAAATTGGCAGCATGCTAAAATAAATTCAAATGAATATTAATTTCAAATTTCGTAAGTATGGTTTCAAAATTCTGAATTTCATAAGCAATGTGGGGACTCTCCCATATGAGGTATATGTGCTCGGACCCCTCAATGACAGTCGCCGCCCCAAAGGGCAGGCAAATAATCGTCCGTGTGACGTAAAATACCCAAATTACGTTCGATCGTAATTACCTGTAAATACATGCAGGTAATGCCTTCATACAAAAAGCAGAACTGGAATCGCCGAGAAGAGTATGACAATTAGACTATATTGGTCAATTGACTACCGACATTCAGTATATAAGTGGAGAACTTAACACTCCAGCTGATACCTTGAGTAGAATCGAAGCTATCTCGGCTCCTGTCCATTTGCCTTATGCTGAAATAACTAAAGCACAGCTTAAGGATGCAGAATTGCAAGAGTTGTTATCGAACGATGATACTACTCTCAAATTGAGACAGTGAAAAATTCCCGGTACTGATGTTTTATTAACATGTGACATCAGTACAGATAAGAATAGGCCATTTCTACCAGTAAAATATCGCAGGTTGGCTTTCAACAGTGTACATAATCTGTCACATACCTGGCCAAAATGTAGTGCTAATTTGATTTTGGCAAAGTTTACAGAAGAAGCTGAAAAAGCCTTTGAAAACATCAAAGAAACACTGGTAATTTCAACTCTGCTAGCTCACCCAGACAAAAGTCTGCCGTTATGTGTTGCAACTGATGCATCCGACTTTGCTATTAGTGCAACACTGTACCAAAAGGACAATGACAAGAAGTTACTGCTCGTTTTCTTCTCCAGAAAGCTATCAAAAACTGAAAAGAATTACAGCACATACGACAGGGAGTTACTGGGAATATTTGCTGCGTTGAAGCATTTCAGGCACCAATTAGAGGGTAGATGTTTCACTGTGTATACAGATCATAAACCCCTAACACATGCCTTCACGTAAAAAACAGAACCAGCTTCCCTGAGAAGAGCTCGACAATTGGACTATATAGGACAGTTGACTACGGACATTCAGTATATAAGTGGAGAACTCAACACTCCAGCTGATACTCTTAGTAACATCGAAGCTATCTCGGCACCGTCTCAATTACCTTACGCTGAAATAGCTAAAGAACAGTTAAGGGATGCAGAATTGCAAGAACTGTTGTCAAACGATGACACAGCTCTCAAATTGAGACAAAGGAAAATCCCTGGTACTAATGTTTTACTAACATGCGACATTAGTACAGGCAGGAACAGGCCATTCCTGCCAACAAAGTATCGCAAATTGGCTTTCAGTAGTGTGCACAATCTATCGCACCATGGATCTAAATGCACTGCTGGACTAGTAGCATCAAGATTTGTTTGGCCTCGAATGAAGTCCGACTGCAACAAATGGGCTCGCAGTTGCCTGAACTATCAGGAATCCAAAGTAGGAAGACACACTCGCTCGCCCCTCAAATCCTTCAAACAAACAGAGTGGTTTAAAACTGTACACATGGACTTGCTAGGCCCATTGACACCATCTCAAGGACACAGATACCTGTTAATGATAATAGACAGGGCAACAAGATGGTCAGAAGCAATTCCTATACATGAGATGACAGCTACAACAGTAGCTGCCAGGTTATACGATACCTGGATAGCGAGGTAGGGCATACCTGAAACCATAATTACAGACCAAGGTTGACAATTCGAGAGCTCGCTCTTCAAATAGCTATCAAATAAGCTTGGTGTTCAACACAGTTATACCACAGCTCACCATCCTCAACCCAATGGCAAAATCGAGAGAAGGCATAGAGCCCTTAAAGCCTCTATCCTGTCACATGATACAAAGAGATGGGTAGATGTACTTCCTACCATCCTCTTAGGCCTTCGATCTGCCCTACAAACGGATACAGGTCATTCTGCAGCGCAATTAGCATTTGGCAAAGAGCTACGCCTACCAGGGGACTTCTTCACAGAATCAAAGGAAATTAGCCCCAAAATCATGGTGCAAAACATATGAAATGACGCCAATAATTTCCTAAAAAAGGCAGCTCGTCATGGCCATCCAAAGATTTACATCTTGAAACACTTGGCCAATACTTCACATGTATTTGTTAGAGATGAGAAAATAAGATCTGCGCTGGAGAAACCATACGCTGGTCCTTACAAAGTAGTATCACAAGATGAAAAGAACATTGTGATACTCATCACAGGCAAACCTCGAACAATTTCAATCGACAGATTGAAGCCTGCGTACATGGAGAATAAAGAGGTTGCAGAGAAATAACCCAGAAAATATCCAGATAGATTCCCCAACAAACACAGAAGAATCTGTCGAAAAACCTGAAATAAGAAACTCATAATTAACAAAAACACCAAAAACAAAAAAGTCTGTGAAATTTTCGGACAATGTTACCACTAAAACATTTGATTCGGAGGCCCCCATATGCCCACGAAAGAGAGGCAGGCCCTTAGGCAGTAAAAAATGCAAAAATTCCCATCCTTATCGCAAGTCTGAGAGGTTAATGCGAAGAAAATAAAATTTACTCCCAAAAAAGTAATATCCGCTACATAAGTTTAAACCTGCTAAAAAATATGTGACAAAAATCGGAATTCCGTGAGACAAAAGAAACTCCGGAGATAAGCAAACGAGGAATGCCAACAAAAAGAAAATGACAGGAATAAACAAATCCACGTGCGATACGAAAATAAACATCGCAATGTGCGTTTATTGTCAAACACAAAGATAATCTCAACGTTGTGACGTCACAAGCGGAGATTCCTTTGTAATAAAATTCGAAAAATATATTCTCTGAGTTTATTTCAGGCATAACTTTGCTCAAACTGATCAGAACTTAACTGGAAAACTTGCATACGGCCGAGAATTTTAAACGCTATCCCCTCTATGACTTGATAAGAAGATACGAAAAAGCTAAAACAGAACTGTAATGGTAAATCGAAAACAGAAGTACATTCACCCATTTTAGAACTGTCTTAGAACTTGGACGTGTTTTCTAAACAATATTTTTGGTTCCTTTTCCTACAAAACCCATTCTAATGTCGCTCCCAACCACCTTCCTTAAATCCGCCACCTCCCAGACTGTTTGGAAAACTGCTGAGCTTTCAAAAACTCAGCAGAAGACCGAGCAGAAAACAGAGCTGGAATGGATCGAAGAGTAGCTGCTCATGGACACAGCTCCTCCCATAGACGATGTCCTAGCGGAGATTTATTTCTCCTCCCCAGTCACCAAAGGAATCGACTCCAACTCTGGAACCCCGAAGTCGGAGCCAAAACCAGCAGAAACCAAGGAGCCAATGAAATTCTTGTTTACAGCAGAGAGGGCAGCGAGCCAGAAGGTAAAGATTACTACCTGGGCATCAAAGAATTCAAACTCTCTGATTTTAAGGAAGCCACAGTTCAAACATCCGCTACCCCCTCACTCCCGCCATCACCCCTACGCCTACTCAAAAAACAGACAACCAAGGTGTAGGGGAGGGGACAGCCGGGCAAACTACCAAGCTCGAATGGACGCACGCAAGCAGTCCTACGAGTGTGTCGGGGCTGTGGTAGGTAGTGCTCTGGCAAAGTGGGAGGCTGATCAGAGGTGGAAATAAAAAACCCGCATGTCTTCCCAGGCCTTGCACATTTTGGATCATTTTTGAGGCGCAAAAACTGGGGGAATAGCTGTGGGGATTCTCCCGTATGAGGTATAGGGGCTCGGACACCTCGACAACAGTCGCCGCCCCAAAGCTCAGGAAAATAATCGTTCGTGTGACGTAAAATACACAAATTACGTTCGATCGTAATTACCTGTAAATACATGCAGGTAATGTACGAGTACCAAATTGTGACACAATGAGATGATGTCACAATCTGTACACGAACCAGCCAACCATCTCTTATCTTGTTAGGGGATGATGTGACCTGGCCACTCTCACCAACGTACGTATTATCTTACGTATGTTTGTTTGTGTGCGTGTGAATAAGCTGCATATAAACCGCCCAAACTGGCTCTAAAATTGTCAGTGTTCGCCTGGGTTTTGGCTTACCCATACTTATGTATGAAGTGGCTGAACACGCTTAAATTCTTTAGAATTTCCTTCTGGTGAGAATACCTCTCACGACAAGGTATTCCACAAGCAATATAAAAACAAAAATAGTATGAATCACCAACAAAATTGGAAACGTACTACAACAAATCAAAATAAATATTTATTGCAAATTTTGTGGCTATTGTTGCCAAATTGAGCATTTTATAGCCAAAATAAAAACAAAAATGGTGGTACAGGTAGTACCATCTGGCCAATCCATACTGAAATCAGTAGGTCAGGTCCTTTGCTCAGTAAAAATGTTCGTACCAAATTTTGTGATTATGGGACAAAAATTTGCAACCTGTATCGTGAGAACAAGAAATTGATATGTATATATGAATTTGAGTTATTGGTGCCAAAATTCCATGATATCATGAAATGAAAAACTTACACACCCCAAACCCTGGGGGCTAATACCGCACTAAGCGTAATAAATGGATTTTCTATATTAATCCTACTTAAAAATATTTGTTTTGAATTTCAAAATTACACAGTTTGAAACCATTAAAAACAAAAATTGAGTTGAAGGAGATACTATCCTGTCAATCTACACAAAAACTGGTAAAATGTACAAAATCAATTATAATAAATATTTGTTCAAAATTAAGCATTTTACAGCCAGACTAAAAACAAAAAGAAATATCTTTACCCAAAGTATCATCAAGTCTATCTGCACCAAAATAGATAGTATACTAGAATAAATCATAATGGATATTTGTTTCAAATTTTAGGACATATCGTTCAAAATTTCCGCATTTTATGACCAATATAAAAACAAAAATACCAGTCGATGCATACCAAAATTAGCAGGATGCTACAATAAAATATAATAAATATTTGTTTGTTCCAAAATTGCGCATTTTGTGACCAATATAAAAAAAAATAAGTGGTACTGGAAGTACTAACGTGTTAGTTTTTCGAAAGGCAATGGGTAATATTTGGTGAGTGGCTCCTGGTTTTCACTCAGGTAAATGGCATTCATGTAAGTAAATTTCATAAGAGATTCCGAGGTACATAGGTGTAAAAAGTAACCGTTGTTTCCTTGCTGACATCAGGTCCACAAACTGGTCAACTGAGCCAGTTTGAGGGGGGGGGCAATAATTCTAAATTGCCTCCCTTTGTAAATGAAACTTAATTTGAGAGTTCTTGTAGCTATGGCCGGTGGTGATTTTATAAAAAATAATGTCAGAACTGACGGTTAGTGGTGTCTGTATTAGGCCCCCTGGCATACCGCAATAAAGTTATCCCCATTACGAAACAACAGTTTTACTCTCACCACTCAAAATTCAGAGAATAAAGTGAAACAATTTTTAAACTCAGAGGACCTGAAGATTTTCTAAATTATTAACTTTCTCTAGTTCCTGTTGTTATTGCATGATAGAGAACAATATTTTTTAATTTGTAAACTAAAATGAACATACAATTGATGTAAACATTCGTTGTTTTAGTCTACACTATATTTCATCAATATTTGAAATTGAAGGCATCTGAAGATTCAAGTTGGGAGGTTCGGAGGGGTTAAGACATTAGTTGTCCTTACATCCTGTAAAAGACACATTCAGCAACTCTCTGATTTTTCTACACAAAATATTAAAAAATGTGTTCTAATTCTAAGGAACAGAATTTTATCTGAATATTTGAGTTTATGAATCATTTATAGCATAATAATACCTTCACATTGATAAAAAGAGAAAAATTAATCAACTGAAAAATAAATTTACATTTGAAAAAAAGGTTTAGTTATTCTACCTGTGGGGACCCTCCCGTAAGAGGTATAGGGGCTCGGACCCCTCAACAACAGTCGCTGCCCCAAAGGGCAGGCAAATTATTTGTCTATGTGACGTAAAACACACTAAGTACGTTCGATCGTAATTACCTGCAAGTACATGCAGGTAATGTACGAGTACCGAATTGTGACACAATGAGACAATGTCATGATCCGTACACGAACCAGCCAGCCATCTCTTATCTCGATAGGGGATGATGCAACCTCCGCCCTCACATACGTAAGTATATTCTTACGTACGTGTCATTGTGTGCGTGTAAATAAGCCGTATATAAACCACCCAAACTGGCTCTAAAATCGCCAGTGTTCGCCTTGGTTTTGGCTGACCTCTACTTGTGTACGAATGGTTGAACACGCTTAAATTCTGTAGAATTTCCTTCTGGTGAGAATATCTCTCACAACAAGGTATTCCACACTACCTTTTTTCAATAATTTTTTGCCCATATTATTCAAAAATATGTCAGGATTAGGTGGAAAAAAATTCATAGAGGCAGATATATTTGATATTTTTACAGGATATTTGGCCAAAATAATCATTGATCAGATGATCCAGTGATGGGATTAAACGACGCCAAATGTATTTAAAAAATTGACTAAAGTTTTTCAGTTACTTATTAAGGTGCATCTCCAACTATGGATTTGTTTATTATATTCCTTCTTATCTCTATCTATCACTTATATATCATTGTTGGTCCATTATCAAATCCCCTTTACAGTACTGATAAAAAACATTTTGAGAACAATTTTGAATCCTAAAATTTGTTTACTTCCAAAGATATGAGCATTAACTGCAAAATCACTTACGTATTATAAATTAATCTGTAACGATGAATTGAGGTATATCGTACAAATAAAATTTTCAACACAATAAAATAGTGTTAGTTTAATATGAATAAAATATACAGTACAAGATATATGTACAAACGGTATAGTGCAAAATATGTTACAGAATAATAGGTTTACAAGAATGGTAACAGCACAGTACAAACATGAGTTTTTATAGGAACAGAGTTATAGGTGATTATGCGTTGATGAGAAAGAAGAGAAATGGTGTGAGAACATAAAATATGATAAATGTATAATTCACAAGATTCATCTGAATGTATATTGAAGTAGTTGATGACAGGGATATATTTTGATAGGAAGTGCTGATTATTCATAAATATATACAAGTATAATGTATGACAATAATTATGACAGGAAGTATGAGTTCTGAGAAAGTGATATTGATGATAATGTCATTTTGGCTAATTGTCAAAATGATGAGTATATATAAAAAATAGGTATGAGAATAAGTTGAATATACATGAAAGGTAAGTAAAATAATAGTATTATGGGAAATAATATTTAAAATGTAGTCTATGAAAATACAAATATTATTGTAACATACCTAATCCACAACAAAATTATGGAATAATCCATAATTGGTGGTACATTTTCTATATTTAACTTTTTTTTAAAGTTAATTTTTTACTTGATCAATTTTAATATTTTTATGTAGAGAACCTACACTTTATTTTAGATGGAGGTTTATCATAATTTTATTGCGTTTTTTTCTAAAATTATTTAAAACAAGCTGAAGTACCTGTCTACCAGACGGGTTAGACAATAATACCACAAAATATCACCAAATATCTAACTTATTTTGTAAGTTTTCTTCATTGATTAAGAAACCATTTTGTAATTCAAGAAAATTTCAGTTTTTTAACCATATTATTTCTTCAAAAGATATGCCCTTACAAATATATTTGCCAATATATTTGTACTTTTTTGTCAATACGTGATAATTTTTATGAATTGATTGTACTTCTTGGTTTTAAAATGTGGAAATAAGGTTGAAAAAAGACTAAAGGCAAAGGTTAAATAAAGTACCTATATTTAATAGTTTTTATCATATGACATAATTGGGTGTTTATACTGAAACATTTCATCTAATGATTACAAAATTTGAAGGCCATGTATCACTATTGTCATTCGATAAAAATACTAATAGACAACAGTGACATATCACAGGCATTTTTTGGGAGGGAGAAAATCAAAAATTGCCAGCTGAAAAGGTTAAAATTTGGAACTGAAAATTTTCAAGTTTTTCTTTATAATATTTTTATTTCCAAATCTTCTGGAATGGAAATTTTTGCTTTTGTTTTGGTTATAAAATTTCTAATTTTGGACCAATAGTTATGAAATATGAAACAAATATTTGTTATGATTTATTATAACTTGATATAAATTTTGGTGCGGATTTGTCATACAGTACTTCTGGTATGGCTATTTGTGTTTTTATTTTAGCTATAAAATGCTCAATTTGGCATCAATAGCTAAAAAATTTGGAACAATTATTTATCATTATTTATTGTAGTATGCTACCAATTTTGGTGTGGATCAGCTGGATAGTACTTCCAGTACCACTTATTTTTTTTTATATTGGTCACAAAATGCGCAATTTTGGAACAAACAAATATTTATTATATTTTATTGTAGCATCCTGCTAATTTTGGTATGCATCGACTGGTATTTTTGTTTTTATATTGGTCATAAAATGCGGAAATTTTGAACGATATGTCCTAAAATTTGAAACAAATATCCATTATGATTTATTCTAGTATACTATCTATTTTGGTGCAGATAGACTTGATGATACTTTGGGTAAAGATATTTCTTTTTGTTTTTAGTCTGGCTGTAAAATGCTTAATTTTGAACAAATATTTATTATAATTGATTTTGTACATTTTACCAGTTTTTGTGTAGATTGACAGGATAGTATCTCCTTCAACTCAATTTTTGTTTTTAATGGTTTCAAACTGTGTAATTTTGAAATTCAAAACAAATATTTTTAAGTAGGATTAATATAGAAAATCCATTTATTACGCTTAGTGCGGTATTAGCCCCCAGGGTTTGGGGTGTGTAAGTTTTTCATTTCATGATATCATGGTGTGACGTCCCAAAATGATAGTCACATGTTTGTATGAAATTTGTTTAAAATTAGAAATGATGAAAGAGGTAGAATTTTGAAGAGACAGGCCAAGATCGCAGATCGCAAGAAATACTAATATCCTAGATCAGGAAGGGAAAACAGTGTGAAATGAGCTAGCCTACATACTACTTAAAACCATGAGGTCTTGCCTCATGGTACCTCACGCAACTCCCCATAGTTTATTATTAAAGTGCTCTAATTCAAAGAGAAAGATCTTCTTTACATTTTGATTATCGATTAGATGAAGCACCATAATTACCGGGTATTATGACCAAATGTTTGAAGGTTCTTATCTCTGATGTTAAAGATCCGTATGTTGAATTGTTCTGTTTCTCATGGTGGATCAAACTTACGAAGAGAAGATGTTTTACTGCTTTACATTCCCGGTTCCATAACGCGATTGTAATGAGCGATGTTAATAAGAACGAAAGAAATTAAAAACGATTCTTTGAATTATAGTAACACCTTTATTTATTTTTACTACTTCATTATTACTTCGGAGACGTGCACGAAAAAACGTACCGATCACTTGGTGTTCTAAAAACGGAGAGAGAGAGATATGTTTGTCAATTCTCACCACACCACATATCTCTTATCTTATAAAATCATATCGCCTCCACGTCACTATTCTTATTCAATATTCATCGTTGAATTCCGTAATTTTATCTACTGTATATTACTAAACATAGGAAAACATGGGGGAATTTTTAGGGAATTGAATTTTAACCATCGATAACGGAACTCAACGTATCATGACTGTAATATAGCGAATTTTTATCTTTTACTATGTGAGTACAGAATATAGACTCCACATAATTGCCCCCTCACAAGTTTCCAAATTACCCTGCCCAAAAGGGTTAATTCAGGAACTTGGAACTAGGACTATATTTAAAAGAAAATTGATGGTGGTCCCATCTAATATTAGGTAGAAACAAATCTATTTATTAACGATCTAAGATTAGCAACACAAACAAAACAATTAGTTATCTTCGTACAAATTACAAAAAAAAATGAAAGTGATAGTTAAAAAGGAGGTATGGAAAAAGAAAATTCGTTAATATTATATCTTATTGAGCAAAATGTTTAACAAAAAGGAATAAAAATAAGAGAAAACTCAACATCACAATAGAGATCGATAGATAGGAAGTAAATAAACCTATCAATAAACCAAAAGTGGAGATCTTCATTTTAGTTTCTTAAGGTTATATATATATATAAAAAAAAAGGTACATTTGGAACAATAACAATAATAATAGAGAGAACAAGAGCGCGAAATAAAGTTAACAAACAAAAAGAAAACAAATTACTTGATCGAGAGGGGAAATTGATCGATAAAGTAGAATACCATTACTCACATAATTCTCCTTCGTGTGGTTGGCGGCCGAGTCTCGCTTGATAGGAGTTTTCCATTATCCTTCCGTTGTTTACAAAAAACAGAACTCCACCCCTAATGGGTCCTTGGCGTGCCTTTGCGTATCTGTTCATGAAGGTCTGCCTTAAGATAACCAGATCGCGATACTTTCCTTTCTTCGTATTAAAGATGTAGAATCTTTCATGGAAGACTGTGTCATTCCATCCCAACAGCGAGAACTCGACATAAGTAACGCTCCTCACCATCCCCAGATCGCACCAATTGGGAGTGTATTTTACTTGCACATTGTCCTACACTTTCATCTCGTGGGTCAACAACTCGCGATTGATGAGGGAAACTGGAGCCTTTGTATCGATTGTCACTCCCTTGAAGCTGTTGAAAAACTTCGTGGCATCAAAATGGAAGGAACAAGTGATGGCAGTGGGCAGCTCCTGATAAATTTGTTCGATGGGCAACGCATATTGGCGCGTCGGGGGGAGGTATTTGTCGAGAAACTTCGGTTGATGTTGTCCAGTTCCGAAGTTGGAAGTCTCCTCACGCGTTACCTACTCATCCCAATTCTCCTCATGGTGAAATGGTGGAGTGGGTGGTCGTATTGGAGAGAACGTTACTCTCCTTTTGCCTTGCTTGAAGGGTGGAACGAGATCAGCCTGTTTGTTGAGAATTTCGGCTACATCTCTCAATTTCACCACTTTCTGATCTTTCATGCTTGGGTAATCTTCGCGACTGCTGCTGGCAATCGGTTCCATGTGGATTTTTTGTTCGATCGTGGGTTGTGGTGATTGGCTCATTTCTTTTTCGATCTGCCGTACGTTCTTGATCTGGAATTGTGGGGGAGGAGTATTTAGTCTTTGCTTTTTTGTGGAAATTCTCTCCATGGGGTCGTTAATCAATCCTGACTTCCTTTTTGTTTGGGTTATCCCGACGAATATTATCTCTTCAGTTTCGTTTTTATCGGTAGCGTGTGGCTTTAAAATTTTTTTAAAAAGAAGAAAGAAAAAAAAAGAGGAAAGTCAGGTAATCATATCTTGATTGAGAGAATTTCGAACTAGAGGTCTGATGGTTTTAATTATAGAAAGAGTTTTTACCTCTAATTGGGGTGGTGTTGATGACAATTTGGTGTCAGTGGAAAGATCCAACTGGACATGGAAAGATTCTAACGACCCGATCATTTCGACGAGCTGTGTAATTGTCGTTTTAATTTTGTTCGTATATCGTTTCTGGGCATTGCGGATCAGATCTACCTCCTTCAATGCGTCCTTCAGTTTACCGATTGCAATGTGATGGAGGGTTTTACGCTCTTCGAGTACTCTGTACGTCTCCAGATTTATCTCCATGCAGGCCATGACATTTGTAGTAATTTTCTCTAATTTGGAATCAGAGACGTGCATGGCTTTCTCGAATTCTAAGCGAGCGTCTTCACCCAGTTTTTGCAATCGGTCTGGAGTTTTTTGATCTGCCATCTTCAAAAGGTTTTTATTAATTTAATTGAAAATTGTATTGTTTAATTTAGATTATTTAATTTTTTACCTTTTAATTTTACCGAAATGTTCTAAGGTTATATGGATGCGGAAGCGTGTTAGGCTTCGTACTTCTTGATCCTACGTATAGATAATTAAATGAATGATTAGTTATTATTATTATTATTCACTGATCTCACTAATATCCTGCCCCCTCAAAATAGTTTGAACCGTTACTTACTTTTGGAGAAGCGGGAGAACTTTTTGAAGAAGAAATAATCCGGTGCACGTGGTTCTTTTCACGATCTCGTTCTGAATAGGGGATAGAAACTTATTACACTCGTTGCACCATCATTTAGTTATCGAAAGACGTTTTTACTTACTTGCTTGCTATTATTTTGCTGCTGAATTCACCAATTGAACAATTATTCACTTTATTATTAATTATTTGTATACAAACACTTCCGACATATTCACAGTTTATCGTTAATCATCGAGTGGTTTGAGGATTGCGTATTTTGGTGTCTTAGCATATGAATTCTATTTTTATCTTCACGTGACCTCTATCTCTCTTCTCATTGGTTGGGATTTATTTGTCATGATGAGATATCAACGAGATAGTAGTGTTGTCCGTTTTTGTTGTTGTTTGTTTCAATATTTTTAATGTGAACGTAAACGGAATTTAAGTGTTTGGTAATGATGGAGATTTTATAAGTATTTGCTGAATTTTTTGTTACAGGTGTTAAATTGTTTGGTGGTTTCGATTGGTTTCACTTCTTGAGGTCTCGAATACTCCGTTGATAGACTTTTCCATCCGGCGTTCGCAGTATATAGCTGTTGGATCCTCTTTTTTCGATCACCTCACAGGGTCCGATGTAATTTACAGTAAGTTTTGCTGATTTCCCTTGTTCCTTGTCCGAAAGTGTATGGTTTTTTATGTAAACTGTGTCTCCTGGTTCGAATTCTGTTATTGTTTTGTTACCATTATTACGTTTTTGGATTTCTATCGCATTTTTTGTGTTTTCTAATGCTTGTTTGAGTATTTCTTCGTGTTTTTCATCGGATATTACTCTCTTTTCCAATCTTTCGTCAATCTCTATTTTCAACATCAAGGTTATCGGTGCGAATTTTGTTGTTGCATGATCTGTTTCGTTTAAGCGTCTTTCTATGTCTTTTATAAATTGATACCAATGTGAATGTTGAGTCGGACATAGAACACGAAGACAATCACCAATAATTCGCATTCTAGTTTCAACCGGATTTGAGGATGGAGTATAGGGAGAGGTAAATCTACACTCGATCCCTACATCTTCCCATCTATTAATCCAGTCTGCTGATGTGAATTGCGGTCCATTATCGATAAGTAATGTTTTAGCTTCTCCAAACTCTTCCATGAATCTTTCAACTCTATTAATGCAAACGTTTGTGGAGGCTTTTCTTATCGGATAGAGTTTAGTATATTTCGTAAACAAATCCATAACTACTATTATTTTATTTAAACCGAGTGGAGCATTCGGTAACGGACCATAAAGATCTATTGATAATGTTTCCATTGGTTTTTCTGCAAAGACTGATTTAAATTTGCCTGCTAACTGTTGATTCGAGTGTTTAGCTCGTTTGCAAATTTTGCAGGTCGCACAGTATCGTTCTACGTCTGATTTTAAACCAGGCCAATCGTAATGTCTACGGATTATATCTAATGTTTTCTTAATTCCAGGATGGACATATTGATCATGAAGGAGTTCGATGATAGGTATTCGAAGCGGAGATGGAATTAACAGTCTACGTATACCATGTTCGGAGATGTAGTAAGCCGTATCTTTGAAAATTTCTACTCGAGGTGATCGTTTCTTGATTAATGATGAAATTTCTTGATCCCTTTTTTGCAGTTCAGGTATTTCGTTTAACATCTGATTAATTGATATTTTCATTTCAGGCGTAGCTAACATGAGGACGGAAGCCGATGCAGTGTCTCGCAATTCAACAATTTCCGGTAATGTACGAAGTCTACTCAATGCATCCGGGGCAATATTATCTTTTCCTGGTATATGACTGATGGAATCAATCTCGAAGTTAAATAGGTAAGTTCTCCATCGACTTACTCTCTGATTTACAGTATCTTCTAGTCTTAATAGATATGTTAAGGCTTCGTGGTCGCATTTTATATAAATTTTACGATCTACCAACATATATTCATTTTTCTTAATCGTATATATGATTGCTAGTAACTCTTTTTCGAAGTTGAAATAGTTCTTTTCACTCTTCTTGAGAAGGCGGCTCACTACAGAAACTACACGAGGTATGCCATTTTCTGGGTCGAATTGTACTACTAAACCAGCAATCGCAACATCTGAAGCATCCGTGAAGACTGAGAAAGGCAAGTCCCAATCAGGATGATTTTGTAATATACACTTTGCCATTTCTATTTTAATTTTGTCAAAGCTTGCTTGCTGCTCTTCTTCCCACTTGAACGTTACATTTTGTCTCAATAATTCGTATAGTGGAGCAGCTATCTCCACACATGTGACAATGTGGGATCGATAATAATTCATTATTCCTAGAAATGATTGTACTTCTTTTTTCGAAGCAGGTCTCCGAATTTTATATATCAATTCGGCTCTTTTTGGATCCGGTCTTACTCCTAGACAATCTATGAGGAAACCGAGAAATCTAGCATGATCGGCGAAGAACGAGCATTTTTGAAGGTTTATGATTAATCCATTTTTCATTAAACGTGTAATCACTAACTTTACATGTTTTAGGTGTTCTTTGGGATTCTTCGAGAAGATTAATAGATCATCGACGTATACCGCTACACAATGTTCGAGTCCAGCCAATACTATTCGGAGCATCGCAATGAAGGCTTGCATGGAATCTTTAAGACCAAAAGCGATACGATTCATTACATGCGGTTCACCTTCAAACAGAAATCCAATGTATTTTCTTGAATTCTTTGTTAGAGGTACCTGTAAAAATCCATTGGCTAGATCTATTTTTGTAAATAAGCTTGCCCACTCGAACAACGTCTTAATCTTATCAATTGGAGGGACGCAATCTCCTCTGGTACCCATATGTTTGTTGATTTCTCTTGAGTCTAAACAGACTCTTAGATCACCATTATCCTTTACTGCTACAGTGAGGGGTGATAAATATTCGCAACCTTCTTTTGATATTACACCATTCTTATGCCAGAAGTCTATTATCTCTTTTACTCTTGCTCTTCTAGCTTGTGGCACAATTCTCTCAGGAATGCAAAATGGTTTGATCGTTGGTTTTATGATCAACTCGTGTTCGTAGACGTTGCAGCATCCTATTTTATCAATGAATGCCTCGTGTAAGTCGAGTAGGGTGTCTGCTAATTCTTTTCAAAATTCGTCCGCAATTTCTACACCAGCACATTTCTCTAATATTTCTCCTCTTAGTTTATCAGGTATGTTCACAACCGTGATCGAGATAACAGGAGCTGATGACATTTTTGGAAGTACTAGATCCGGCGATGTTCCACGTTTCCAACCTTTCACTACAAAGCGGGCTTCAGGATTGTCTGGATCTCTACAATGTAATTCCCTGGAAATGCTGTGTGGGTTCATATCTGATCGCTCAAGAAGCTCTCTCCCAAGTAACAGTGTCGCATTTAAATCTTGACAAATTCTGAAAATACCTGTATATGTAGCTTCTCTTCCATCCTCTGTTACAAACATGAAGGGAAGGTCTATGCTGCCTGAGATTTTAATTTTCGGATGACCTGCAGCAAAGCTTACATTCTGATATGGTACTTTTAATCTTTTTAATTTTAGATCTGGGTTATCTTTCATCAACGTTTTTAGGAAAGATAAAGTCACAAAGGAGTATGGTGATCCCTGATCTATAAAAATATCATATGTGTTTCTATTTTCACCTATTATTGCGGGGACGAGATAGGCATGGATAAATGAGTGTTTCTCGACGTAGGCATTCACTTCTGTGTTTTCGTCTCCTGATTCCACATCATCTATAATACAGAGACATGCTGTGCCTAGGTTTATTTCAAATTCACTCTCTACATTTTTCTCGCCCCCTAGATCAAAATCCAGCACCAGATAATCATCAGGTAGATCAGCAGTCATAAAATGGACACTGACTTTCTCTCTACCTGGAGCCTCAATGATTGTCGTTACTAAGTGAGACATTACTCGATCGATATCAATCGCCTCTTCCCTTGAGTAATGATAATTTAATGCCACTATCTTCCTATCAAATTGGATTCCGTTGGGCTGATCTTTTGTTGATGTCAGTCTTTTCTTCTGATGTTTCTGTATGAACATTTTCTCCAAGTTTAATACGAAGATGTCCGTAAAGCATTTCACAAGATCCCAGATTCTATTGTTTACTCCTTTTAATCTGTTCATATAGAGAGTGTTGGCCATTCTAGCTGGGTCTGGTGGTATCTGTAACGGCCAAAAGAGGTTGGGTTGTACCTGGTAACGACCTCTTTTGGGAGTACACCATACACGAAATACCACAGACTTTACAAGCAGTAATATTTCTATGATTGATTCAGTTTAGACATCCACAGACTATCGTGGACCTTAACATTTGTTTGAGACTCAATAATATTTAAACACTTCAGTGAATTAACACACATTTAATATTTTAATATTTTGTACATATTGTACATAATTCTACGTTAATAGTAATACATAGTCAATTACAATTCAACAAGCAAGACTATCCGTTCACTAGAGACTTCTACAAGAGAGGTTCCAGGTACTTAGAAGTAGCTGTTGTAGAACTGAACTAGACTGAACAGAACTGAACTGAACAACTATACAACTGAATCGAGAGATTATATACTCGTTCAGGGTATGAAAACGTACGTGTCGGATAGGTAAAGTGAAGTAGGGTGTTGTTATTATAGGGCTGTGCTGACTCGTCGAGTACTCGAGGGACAGGTACAACCAGGTCATAAATATACAGGAGGTATATCTGTATATGTAAAATTCAATATAAATAATTTGGTGGTTGTTTATGAAGAGTAATAGGAAGGTAATTGTTGACAAATATCAATGTTTTTGGTATTTGGAAATGAGTGAACGAATATGTTCGTCATTTCTCAAAATAGACGAAAATATACGTTACACAATTCTCCGGGGGGAACAAAAAAAATAAGGAAAAAAAAATTTTCCAAAGTCTATCCAACATATACGTATGTCCAGATAATTCTGCATAATTAAAATTACGTCATATAATGCGAGTATGAATATATACTTAGAATAACATTTTTACGAATATTAATTATGAGTAACAAATTTTTCTTACGTATATATGAATATTAGTATATCGTATTATTTTGCGTAATTTTTTACAATGCTGTGCTTTTTGTTAGTTTACACAGTTTTGGTGGCAGGTTAATTTTAAATATACAATAATAATTATTAAAATAAGTGAGATTGCACTTAACCATATTAGGAACATTTCATTAATGAAAGTTATATAATCATTGAAATTTTGGTCGGGTATTTGAAGTTTAATGGATTTAATTTTGTTCTCCAGATTGTTCATGGGAACAGTGTGAGGAACAAAGTTTTTCCAATTAGGGTTATAGACCTTTGTCGTTGCCAGATCAATGGCAAGATCAAAAGGTTCTATAGAATCAGAAAAGTATGTCCACAAGAGTGGTAAATGATTTTCGATTTTAATAGTCTCTTCTAATGATTCGGAGAGACAAGGGATTTCAATGGGAATAATTACTGTATTTTTATTATTTTCATCAATATTTTCAATTTGGATGTGACAAGGTACGTCCAGAATGAAGGTTCCAGGGGAATCATTATTTATTTTTAATTTTTCAGATTTTTTCGTAACAGAATTAGTTGCTACGAGGGAGTTAAAATTTACAATCGCAAACTTGGTGTGACCAATAGGGTGCACCAATGTTTGATTATTATTAGGATTGCATTTGAATGAGCAAGATTGTAATAGGTTATGGTTTAAATCTTGGAAGAATAAGTTCTTAGCACAAGATGATAATTTTTCACTTCCTCTATTAGAAGGAAGGAAGCATAATGGTTTATCTGAGTTACAATAATGGAGATTGGTTCCACTAATATAACGTACAGAATTTGTTCTGATTTCATGAATTATCAAAGATGGTTCTTGATCCCAGCTACACAGTTCATTAGAATGACTTTTGAATGTGAGCGGAATAAAGTCGTAAATTTCGTATTTTGAATCTAATTGTTTTAGGGGAATTTTAATTTCTAATTCTAACGTATTTTTAAAGAAGTTACAATTTACAAGTTCAGCATGATAGTAATTTTGAATGTCCTTAATATGGATTGCTAAGTCGAGACCTAGATTTTTCGTAATTTTTGCAAGTTTTATTAAATCTTTTTCTAATATTTCTTTTGAGATAATTGAAGATGGGATCATATGAGATTTGCAAGACGTTAGGATATTTGATAATCTTAACGTGTTTATCAAATAGTTGTCATAGAATCCTTGTATGTAGTTTAGGGAGATCAGAAGTTCGTGTTCTTCTAGTGAATTTTCCATAAAAGAATTTGTATGCGAGATAAATCTTGTCATAAAATTATTTGTATGGTCAATGAAGCTATGCAGATTAGTAGACGTATTCACTAACGCTGCATGCTCAGTTAACAGCTGATTTTTTATAATATCGTATTCTTCTTTCAACGAGATTTCATTCGCCAAGAAGTTTCGTCCATCTCTAAAGTTTAACACTCGACAGCAAAATCGTAGCGCATCTCCGAAGAAAGATCTGATCGGGGTGAATACGCTTCGTTTGCTTCGAATAGAAGATGGTGTCGAATAGAAATCTTGTATCATCGCAATGTTTTGTTCTTTCAGATTTTTTATGGTATTTTTTAATCGTTTTGCCATTTCTGCATATTTGCAATTTTTCCAGGTTGTTTCATTACACAACCGGTGTTTGAAATTTGTTGCCAATAATTTATCTGCTGACTCATGCAAGTCTAGCTTAATGGAGTAAATTATTGGGGCAGATTTCGAATATACGAAAATATTGCTTATTTCTTGAAAATAAGCGCCAGTTGACGCCGTCGTAATCCTATATGGGTCAGACGATGTTCTTTGCGCAATACTAGTCGAAGAAATAATTATTGCGAAATAGAAAAGTAGATTCGTATACATTTTCTGAAACAGAAAGAATGCAACGTCTAAGTTATTTACGAGAAAATGGATTATGCACATTACTGATTTGTTTTGATTTTCGTAGATTGGGGTGAAGGGGGAGACAAATTTTTCCGATATCCGAATTATGAATCTCGGTCAAATTGTTAATATAAAATTATTAATTTTAATTTTTTTCGTCAGTTTTCCGTCTTTGCTTTCATCGATAACATTGTATTAATTTCGTTCGATATTCTCCGTTTTTTCCGTGTTTTTATTTTTTCCTGATTTTTTCCTAAGTGTCGGTGACGTGTTAGTGACGTGTTGGTGCAGTTCGGTAAGAGAAACAAATTTTTCGCGGGTTACTTTTCGTCATTACAAAAAAAAACAACAACATGTCAATCGTCTACATGAACGATCGCATGTTTACGTCGTCTGGGGTTGTGGAGGCGAATGAGACCTGGTTCCTGGGGGAACAGGTACTCGGCAAGCTTCGTCAGTTCCAAAGCTGCATGTGTGAGCCTCGCCTCTACTTTGCGCTCCATCGACTATTCTCTTTGTTCTACCGAGTTTCCTCCGTCTCTGATCGTGGTGATTTTTTGAATCAATTTGAACCGTCCCGAATCCCAGGTGAGATAATTGATGAGGATCTTGGCTACTGGAGCCACTTTGTAAGATATACCTGCTGCCCCGATTCGGAGGAGTATACAAAAAAACTTTTGTTTCAACTCCGAATTTACTATCCCCATTCCATGGTTGTGGAGTTTGGTCCATCTGGGCTCAAGCTCACCTTCCGTGGCAATCTGGATACACGCGGGGTGTCTGGGTTGGGTGTACTTTCCGGTGTTCTCGTCGGTCTATTGTGCGTATCGCAGCAGACCAACGAAAAAGTAATCGTAGAGTACGTTCACCTCGACCAGATATATCTTAACGATCTTCTGATCAATACGGCTGGGGTTCGGTTCGTCAGATTTATCAACGATCATCACAAGCCACGATTGAACTTCTCCGTGTCCACCATTGGCTTCCAGTTTCTGCGACACTACGATGCCACGGAGTATAACCGGGCCATCTCCTATCGCAGTGGATGGCTGCTATCTGCTCCAGTCATCCATTCCTTTTCGTGGAATACCCGATCCGTAGAGGAGAGTATGTCCACCGAAGAAAGTGATTCCTTGGATGGTGGGCCAGATCCTGAGAACAAGGCCTCAAGTCCTTCCGGCAGCAGCAGCTCATCCAGTGGAGACCGCCTGGAGGAGTTCCTGGAGGGGTATTCAGAGACGTGGGCTATTGGTGAGTTAATTATTATTTTTACTATTTTTAAGTTGTTCCAAAAAAAAAATTTTTAAAGTAAATTTTGAAGTGACGGGGCATAAACAAATATTATGGGGAGGAAGGTATCGTGTTTGAAAAAGCCAAGTAACCACGGGTAATAGACTTTACACACAGTTACTTTGGTTTTTTCCGAGGGCGACCCCTTGGTTTAGGTATGATTTGGGTTGGGATGGGATTTTCGATGTTTTTGTCTACTTTTTCTATTTTTCTTTCACTATTTAATTCGTCGTTATTACGTGATTTATATGGGATTAATCGTCGTACGTGAACTGTTTCGTCGTACGCAGTTTTATCGTCTGTTTTGATACGAATTGCGTAATTTAGATCCGTGACCTTTCTAACAATTTTATATGGTCCGGTATATTTCATTTTATTTTTCGCGACGTTTTTCGATTGACGCAGCAGAACAAGGTCATTAGGTTTGAAGTCAATGATCCTATGGTGTGCGTTATAATGTTTCGCGTTTTTTTCCGATGCTTTTTTTGCTAAGCTCGGCGTTTTTCCTCTCGTTTGAAGGAGATTTTCAATTTCTTCTTCACGAGTCGTTTTATTATTATTATTTTCCGGTATTTCCGGTATGTGTACTTCTGGGTTAAATCCATGAAGTAAATAGAATGGAGATTTGTTATTTAAATGTTCGATTGGGCTAATGTTGTATGCGAAAATAATTTTATTGATTGTTTCGATCCATTCTTTTTCATTTGAATGGTCGTATTTTGACAATGATTTTTTAATTACTCCGTTGATTTTTTCAACGAGTCCTTGCGATTGGGGGGAGTAAAACGAAGAATAAATAATTTTAATATTATTCTCTTCGCAGAAATTTCGGACGGTTTCATTCGCAAAATGACCTCCGTTATCGCAAGAAATTTTACCTGGGGTGCCATACGTATAACAAATAAATTTCAAATACTCAATTACGCATTGAGCATTTGGGTTTTTTGTTGGACGTATGGTGCAGAAATTTGTGCTTTTGTCTACACCGACAAGCACGTACGAGTGTTCGTACTCGGTATTAAATTTTCCGATGAAATCGATCTCTAAATGTGAAAACGGTTTAGGGTTTTCGATTTCTATATGTTTGAGGTAGCCAGCCTCTTTCGGGGAATTTTGTGCCATTTGACACTCATGACACGATAATACATATTCTGTAATTTTTTGTACCATATTTTTAAAGAAAAACTGATTTTTTATTTTATTTTTTGTTTTTTTAATTCCGAAATGACCTCCATACAACGGATCGTCATGTAGTTTTTTAGAACTACCGGAATTAATTTTTCAGGAATTACTGTAACCGCTTCATCATACGATGAGGTTGGGTTAGGTAATTTCTTTAAAACATTATTTTCGTCCAGAAAATATAATTGTATAGTACGATTTAATTTTCGTATTTTATTTTTATCTTTTTTTATTTCGTTGTAATTTAATAATGAAATGACATTTTTCCAATGCGGGTCATTTTCCTGCATTGTTTTTAAATTTTCGGGTAATTCAATTTTTTGGGGGGATTCAGAAGTTTGATCTTCTGATTGGGGGGGTAATGTGATGTCGGGAATTGACATTTGTGTGACAACTGGGGTCACAGGAGGGGTTGGGATGATCTGATTATCGAGGTTTGCCTCTTTAAGAGCAGATCTTGTAACTATATTAGTAGTTTTGTTGGGACAATTTTCAGAATGGTTTAACTCATTCTGGGGGGTTGTGGTTTGTACCACAGGGTAGTATGGGAAGGTGGATGCAAGGGAAGGGGGAAAATAATATGTTTGGGGCGTTGTACTTGGGTAGTACCACGCATTCTGATTCTGAAAGAATACAGGGTTTAATGGGACAGAATTGTCATTGTGAATTCTACATACAGTATTCACATTTTTCTCTTCGTCCTGAAGAGCATATTTTTTATTTACTAAAAATTCACCTTTTTCAAATGTGATTTCGTCCGGTTCATCATGCGGGCGAGATAACATATCAGCCATACAATTATTTTTTCCGGCGATATGTTTAATTTGGAAACTATATTCGTTTAATTTCGATATTAATCGGATTAATCTTGGACTTGGAGTATTAAATTTCTGATGATAAATCAGAGGTTTATGGTCCGTGTATACTACAAAGCGTAATGCCAGTAAGTATCCACGGAAATGAGCTAATGCATTCGTAATAGCTAACATTTCCAAGTCAAATGAACACAATTTTGACTGGGCAGGTTGGACTCTCTCAGAGAAGTATCCAACTGGATGTTTATGCTTCGTAACGGGATTAGTTTGCAGCAGCACTGCACCTAATGCGATTTTCGAAGCATCAACTTCTACACAGGTTTCTAATTTCGGATCATATATTGCTAATACAGGTTTGGAAATCATAATTTCTTTTAATTTTTCAAATATTTCAAGATGTTCTTGATTTAATTTTATTTTTGCATTTGATTTGCTATCTGTACCTCTTAGTAAATCAGTGAGAGGAGCAGTAATTTTAGCTAAGTTAGGAATTAATTTCCTATGATAATTTATTGATCCTAAAAATGATCGTAATTGTTTTAATGTATTAGGGGGATTTAAATTTTTTATTGCCTCTATATTTTTATTTAATGGACGTAATTCGTTATATCGGACCGTATGTCCTAATATTTCGATTTCGTTCATTGCAAATTGGCATTTTTTTGTTTTTATTTTTAAATTTACCTTATTTAGTCTTTTTAATACTTCCCTTGTATTTTCAAGACACTCTTCGAAAGTTTCTCCGAAAATACAAATGTCGTCCAAATAACATACCATTTTTTTCCAGAAAATATCATGGAATATGTCATCCATGATAGTTTGGAAAATGGACGGGGATATACTTAAACCTATTGGAGTGGAATTAAATACATATCCAATTCCATCCACATTTATTCCAGTGTATTGTTTAGATTCTTCCGTGAGAGGAATCTGTAAGTATCCACTGTTTAAATCAATTGTTGTAAACCATTTTTTATTTCTTAAATATGGCCAAATAATATCAATTGTTGGCACACGATTATTATCCATAATTATTCTTTGATTCATTCTTCGGTAGTCTACTAATACTCGATAGACTCCGTCTGGTTTCTTTTTTACAAATATTGGCGATTCAAATTTCGATTTTTGTTTTTTTAGGACACCTACTTTTACTAAATCATCGACTAGTTTGTGTAGGGCCTCATGTTCTGCGTGTGAGAATTTAAAATTTCTACACCGCAGTGGGGTTTCGTCGTCAACACGGACAACTTGTTCGGGAACTTTACAAATGGAAACTTCATCTGTTTTTCCCGTAAAAATATTATTATATTCATTAATTATTTCGTACATTTTTATTTTTTGTTCAAGTGACAATTTTGGATTAATCGGGATGGGATTTCCTCGATTATCCTTAAAAATAGTATTTTCTTTTATTTTTTCAATTTGGCAGGTATTAATTTCTACTGCACTACTTAATTCGAATTTTCCTAAGTATTCGCCTTTGTAGATCACGTGGGGTCTGTTGTTATGATTAACAGCCGCTATCGTGTCTTCTGATACGATTACAAAGAAATTATTTTTTTCTTCCATGGATGTTTCACACAGAAACTCCAGGTGTTCAGGCAGCGTTGCTAAAATTAGCACCGAATTTGCCTCTACTTTAAAAGATTGGGGAGCATAATATTTAAAGGGCTTAATATAACCTAACTTATTTTCCTTCTCAATAGGGAAATTGTGACATTCAGGCATGTCAAAACATCGCTCTTCATCACCACACGGCAGAGTGAATTTGTTTTTCGAAAAGTCCATTTTGGCTTTATGGGTTGATAAGAAGTCGTAACCCAGTATGACCGGTTCTACTAAATTTCGAACAACGTAGGTGGGATGTGGGTAAATACAATGATCAATGGAAAAAATCACATTGGTTACTCCTATGACCTCAAGAGGTTGACTATCCGCACCACGAAATCTTACTTTTGTTGGTAGAATTGGTTCCGTAAAATTGACTTTCTTTAAAACTTTTTCATCGATAAGTGTCTGTTCTGAACCTGGATCGACTAAGCTAAGTATTTGTTTACCACAAATGGCAAATGGGAGGTGAAATTTACATTGGGTTCTGCAGTACCCTTTGCTTTGAAACTTCTCCTCACTCACATTGTTAACTAATTTCGATTCCTTGTTCTCAACATCCCTTACAGCTGACAGATCACCTGTAAGGGGGACACTTAGTTTTTTGAGCAATTATTCTGGCAAGCCTGGGGGTTTGGTGTTGGGAGGTAGTTTTGTTGTGGAGCTGCCATTAATGGTGCCGGGGGGGCAATCATTTGTGTATTAGCAGCCACATAGGGGAGATTTTGGGGAGTATTAAATGATATTCCAGACCATGCTGGAGCATTATTCCAATTTGGGAAAGCCATTTGGTTCCAATTTGGAGCCCTATTGGGATAATATCCGTTGTTATTTCTCGGGAAATTATTTCTCCGGAAATTTGGATTAAAATTTCTTCCTTTATAATTAGGATTGAAATTTTGATTATTATTCCAATTTCTATTATTTTGGTTATTTTGATTATTTTGGTTCCAGTTTTGGTTCTGGTTCCAATTTCCATTACCATTATTATTATTATTATAATTATTATTATTATTCCTGTTTTGATTTTGGTTTTGGTTATTATTATTATTCATATTATTATTATTATTAAAGTTATTATTATTATTATTATTACCATTTTGGTTATTATTATTTTGCTCGTTATTATTATTTTTATTTTGGGGATTTTTATTATTTTTCCTGGATTCCTGAAATTTTGAAATGTTCGCTATTGCAGCGCTCATTTTCTCCATTTCAGCTTTCCAGATCGGGTCGGATGATATTGTATTAACATTTTTTTCGGTTTTCTTTTCCGTTTTTCCGTTTTTCAATTCTTCTATCGTTTTTTCTAATTGATCAATTTTTTTACGTAAAAGGGGATCAATATGTCCGAATGCTTTATCTTTAAATTCGAGATATTTAGAGAAAGCTTTATCAAGTTCCTGAATAGTTTTAGGTTCTTTTTTTATTAAGAACACTCTTTCCTTTTCGGGGAGATTAGGCATAATTTTTTCTATAATTTTTTCTTCCGTAATATCGGGTTCAATTTGTTTTAAAATCCTTTTCACGAACATAATATACGCAGAGAAATCAGCTTCACCATTGTAATTTCTTTCGTACAATATTTCGCGCAGTTGGGGTTTAGTCCTTGTAAAGACTTCCAAAATTTTTTGTTTAGTGTTTTGCCAATTGTTACATTCGGGATTATTTTGAATTCTATCCTCGAATATTTGCTTGGCAAGACCTGAAAATGCAATTTTAATTTTTTTAAATTTCATATTAGCATCCCAATTGAAGGATTCCGCCTCATTTTCAAATCCATTTAAAAATGACACGATATCCTCAGTTGGAGTGTGTGCATATAAGGAAGGTCTGATATTTACAGCAGCCTTTCCTGACATTTTATTTTCTATAGGGGGAATTAAATTTTCTAAAAGTCTAGTTTCAATTTCTGGGCTGAGAAAATCTTCGTCAGATTTTTCTAAACACTCAGTAATATCTACTAGATTAATAGCAGTTTTAACTCTTGGAAATGGTGTGGGATTATCCCAGTTTTCCAAAAGTGGAGTTGAAGTAGAAGGGGGATTAAAGTATTTTCTTATTATGGGATTTTCTAATTCGGGAATTTGTTCACGAGTTTTTCGTGTTGTTTGTAAAATTATTTTTATATTTTCAGGGGTTAATAATTTTTGTATTTCCTTACTGGATTTAATTTTTAATAGGATATCCTCTTGGGTTTTTATTCGAGAAAAATACTTTTTATCGACTTCGATGTTCAAATTTTGACAAACATTAATTAATTCAAAATTTTTAGCATCGATTAGCCAATTTAAATTAGTTTTAGTAGTATTGGGTTCGGATAAATTTTCCCAAGTTTCACTCATAAAAATAAATTTTTCGCGACTTATAATTATTTAACACTTCTTATATTTAAGGGAGGGACGCGAATTATAATTAATACTAATTGTTACTTTGTTTTCTTTCTTTTGTTTGTACAGGAGCTTGAAGAATCCGACGCTGCACTTCGTTGAACCGCTGTATATATTTCCTTTTTTGTATTCCTTCTCTTTTTGTATAATAAATGTTCTCTGTTTTTTGAAGTTCGAGTTTCTTTTTCACAACTAGCTTTTTTCCACTCGCAGCTAACCTCTACTTCCTTTCCTCAAGAGCGCGCCTTACGCGTTTCTCTTTGAGTACTTGACTAGAGTTTTCAAGGTTAGAGCAAAGTACTTCGAGCCAGAGGAATCAGAACAGCAGCTTGAATTCAGCAATTCCGTTGAGCAGGTACTAGAGCGAGAGTTCGATTCGCAATAGCAGACCAGTTGGGCGCCAATAATGTAACGGCCAAAAGAGGTTGGGTTGTACCTGGTAACGACCTCTTTTGGGAGTACACCATACACGAAATACCACAGACTTTACAAGCAGTAATATTTCTATGATTGATTCAGTTTAGACATCCACAGACTATCGTGGACCTTAACATTTGTTTGAGACTCAATAATATTTAAACACTTCAGTGAATTAACACACATTTAATATTTTAATATTTTGTACATATTGTACATAATTCTACGTTAGTAGTAATACATAATCAATTACAGTTCAACAAGCAAGACTATCCGTTCACTAGAGACTTCTACAAGAGAGGTTCCAGGTACTTAGAAGTAGCTGTTGTAGAACTGAACTAGACTGAACAGAACTGAACAAAACTGAACAACTATACAACTGAATCGAGAGATTATATACTCGTTCAGGGTATGAAAACGTACGTGTCGGATAGGTAAAGTGAAGTAGGGTGTTGTTATTATAGGGCTGTGCTGACTCGTCGAGTACTCGAGGGACAGGTACAACCAGGTCATAAATATACAGGAGGTATATCTGTATATGTAAAATTCAATATAAATAATTTGGTGGTTGTTTATGAAGAGTAATAGGAAGGTAATTGTTGATAAATATCAATGTTTTTGGTATTTGGAAATGAGTGAACGAATATGTTCGTCATTTCTCAAAATAGACGAAAATATACGTTACAGTATCGTCATAAACACTGCTGTTAATATTTGTTGGCCATTTAATAGATACGCAGCAAGATCTTGTAGTGTTTTCGCGAAAGTTTGTATCTCAAAATTCCCATTTATCACCAATGATTCGCCAAAACCGATTATGATTTTGTCGTTTTCAAATGAATTCTTTTTAACAATCTCGATCAGTTGGTTCAAATTCGTTAACTTTTCCATTGGTGCTAATTTCTCTGGTGGGAGATTGTGGGCGTTCGACAGAGGGGTCTTCTTCAACCAACTCATGATTGTCGAGTCTCCGAATACTTTGTAGTCTTTCCATTTGGGAATAATATATTCGCTTCTTAATGCAAATCTGGGCCAATTCGTGGCTTTCAGCGCCATTTGTTCTTCAGGCCTTTTATTTTCTGGCTGACGGTCAATGTGGCCTACCATCTCCGTCACCACTCGTTTCCCGAATGATCATTCGTTTGGCGAGTATACTCTAACACATCTTCTTGCGACAGTTGGCTTTCTATTGGCAGTGATGGAGTAGATATGTTTTGCGTCTGGATCGGTGTTATATTCAATACTGGAGGTGCTTGTTGTCGTTGGGGGAAGCCCATTGGCGGACCTCTTCTTCGTAATGGATCAGGAAGCGGTGTTGTAATCGGAAAGTCAAATTGGTTTTCAATTTCTTCGAGCTTTGCTAATAGTGTTTCGAAGTTCTTAAAATGTTTCTGTTTTAGCTGAGTCATATACTTCTCGGGTATTTTTCTGCTTAGGGTATGAAAGATCCGTTGTATGGTCTCTTCACATTTCAATAGTCGACTGTATGCTTGTAGTATATATGTTGACACATGCTCGTATTTAGCGCGATCGTAACAGCCATTTTGTATTGCTCGGATTTCCGCTTGTTTTCTGGAATCGGTCCAGTATAGCTGAAGAAAGTGATTTTTACATTTTGAACAGGACCACCCCCTAGAGTAGATTTCGGAGTTTGGAAAGGAGGCTAGATCGAAGCATTCTCCAAAGGTACTGCCTTTTCAGTTATCATCGTAAATGTTAGCTGTACACCTTTCAAAGGCTCTTATGAATCCTATTGGAGATCTGTAGTCGCTTTTCCCGGTATACTTCGGTAGTTTTGTGGGATAAAAGATCCTATCTCCGGGTTTTTCTTGTACCACTACTCGAGATTCTTTCAAGATCAGCGGAGGTCTGGATACATCTATGTTCGAAACGTCAGGACCATTTCTATCATCCGCGAAAAACGAGGGTTTTGATTTATCATTTAATTTCTCTAGAATTATTTGAGATTCGGATAGTGACCTTCTTCTCTGTACTGATCTTATCGAGGTTTGATCACGAGTAATTTGAGGACCGGTTAAATAACGATTATTTATTATTTCTTCTATACGAGAAGTTACTTCACGGATTATTTCATCTTTGTCATTTGTAGAATTCTCCAATGCGGTTATTCTACTGGTTAGATTAATCTCAGTTGGTTCATTTTGTTGTGCAATGTGGTCTGAAGGGGATAGTTGAGCATTCTGAATCATTGATGGCCTAATCGTATAACTCATTGGTCCTAAATATTCATTTCTCCCTCATTGATCTCTAAATATCCCACCAGATTTGTTTTGATCTATCGTATGTCGTACTTTCGTGAACCTTTTCCGTCGACCTACACTACTATGGGAAGCATCGGAATTTGGTTGTTCAGATTCTGAATTTCTAACTTTAACTTCCTATATTAATTTACTCTTTTGTAATTCCAGGTTCAAAATCCTTTGTTCCAGCTCAAATTGGCGTTCAAGACTTATATCCGCTAATCCTTTGTAAAATATCAAGGGATTAATACCTTTGGGAACTTCACTTACTAATGCTTCTATTTTATTTTTAGTAGGGGTTTCCTTCTCTTCATCTTCTCCCGACGACTCTCCCTTCAGGTTCAAAAGAAGTTGATCTTGTTCTTTTTCTTGTTTCTTTCTTCTTGTTAACAATCTTTCCTGTCTCTCTTTCTCTGACTGTCCTTCTGATTCACCTGGAGTCTTGTTCTCTTTCTTTTCTTGATTTGGAGGATCTACAAAATACGTGATATTTAATTTTATAAAGTTTAATAATTTAGAATGTTCCTTACGATCTCTTACCACTTCTCTGTGGGAGTTTATCTTTATTCTTATCCATGGCTACTCGTAATTATGGTAGATAATTCCTATAAATAATTTCAAATGAATTTTATTAATTCTCTTTTTGTTCGGAGTTTTCAACTTATTAAACTGTTCTATACTAACCACCCCTACGGGTATCGGAGAAAATGTTGTTTGTTTGGTCCTACTTGATTTGAAATTCTCTCTTTTTGAGGATAACAGTGGGATTTCTATAATCGAAAAGTTTACATATATGTAGCCACTGAAATTGTTAATACATCTCAATTATTTGAAAAGATCGTTCCTTCGAATCAATTTTGAATAATCTATAAATCGTTTCCATATGCAAGATCAAGCTGGGACATGAGTTTGATTTTGACATTAGGACTTTACTTTAATTGTCTTACTTCTTTTAAATTTATCGAATGCATTACGTTATTGAGAGAGGATAGGTAAAAGTTAATTATTACTTTACTTATTCTATTCTTCTATCATTCTCATTTAATTGTGAGTGGAATCCAAGATCTTTAATTTGGGCCTTGTTTCTTATTATTAAATTCTCACTCGCAATGTTAATATGCTAAGTTCTATTTTTTTGGTTTTTTATAGTTTTACTAAAAAGGAGTGATGATCAGCCATCCTGAATTTAAAATACATACATATTATATGGCCAAAATCAATAAATGCACAAAAATACATGATAAGAAAATACACAAAAATACATAATATATATAAAGAAAGAAAGTATTTTTTTGTTGTTTTGTTGCTCAATGGGCGGGTGAAAATAATTGCTCTGAGGGCTTATGTAGACTGTAGATTGAGGTCGGAGATACATTTAGCAAGTTCACAGTTTTATAGTAAGGTTAGGTTTCACTACGTTCACTAGGTTGGGGGGAAAGGGAAAATCGAAACATCTAGGATATGATGGATGTGAGGGAAACGACCTGTCACATTTTAAATAGGGTCACGAGCCCAAATAATAACAAATCGGCAATGCAGTACACTGCCTGAGAACGGTCGCCAGGTTCTTATTTTTCTGGTTACGGATAAAAAGAACCAAAAACCAAAATAAGTTTTTAAGGAAAAAAAAAGGAATTAGGATTAGCTAGATCCTTCCTTGCTTAGTGAACTCTGGATCTAACCAGGAACAGAGCGCCAACCAATCAGATGGGTTGTAATATGCTCATCAAAAAAAAGGTATTTCCGACTAATCTACTACTCAAGCTGTCCGAAAGCTGGGTCCGGAAAATTTCAGAATAATAGAAAATTTTTATGTTTTGAAAGGTTTTTTAATTTTAATTTCAATTGAATTTTGATGGTTAAAGTGTCTATTGAGATTTCGCACATGGTTCTAAATTTTATCACTACTGGTTTTTTTTTAAAAAGGTTTTTCGTATTTTATTATTAATATTTTACTATTATTTCTATGTTCAATAAAAAAGGTTTTGTTTGCCGTGTGGATAAAGCTATTGATTGCAGGCTATGTCACTGAACATAAAGACAAGGCTCTATGTCCTGTCACGGTTGCCATATTAAATATGTGATGTCCCAAAATGATAGTCACATGTTTGTATGAAATTTGTTTAAAATTAGAAATGATGAAAGAGGTGGAATTTTGAAGAGACAGCCCAAGATCGCAGATCGCAAGAAATACTAATATCCTAGATCAGGAAGGGAAAACAGTGTGAAACGAGCTAGCCTACATACTACTTAAAACCATGAGGTCTTGCCTCATGGTACCTCACGCAACTCCCCATAGTTTATTATTAAAGGGCTCTAATTCAAAGAGAACGATCTTCTTTACATTTTGATTATCGATTAGATGAAGCACCATAATTACCGGGTATTATGACCAAATGTTTGAAGGTTCTTATCTCTGATGTTAAAGATCCGTATGTTGAATTGTTCTGTTTCTCATGGTGGATCAAACTTACGAAGAGAAGATGTTTTACTGCTTTACATTCCCGGTTCCATAACGCGATTGTAATGAGCGATGTTAATAAGAACGAAAGAAATTAAAAACGATTCTTTGAATTATAGTAACACCTTTATTTATTTTTACTACTTCATTATTACTTCGGAGACGTGCACGAAAAAACGTACCGATCACTTGGTGTTCTAAAAACGGAGAGAGAGAGATATGTTTGTCAATTCTCACCACACCACATATCTCTTATCTTATAAAATCATATCGCCTCCACGTCACTATTCTTATTCAATATTCATCGTTGAATTCCGTAATTTTATCTACTGTATATTACTAAACATAGGAAAACATGGGGGAATTTTTAGGTAATTGAATTTTAACCATCGATAACGGAACTCAACGTATCATGACTGTAATATAGCAAATTTTTATCTTTTACTATATGAGTACAGAATATAGACTCCACAATGGAAATTTTGGCACCAATAACTCAAATTCATATATACATATCAATTTCTTGTTCTCACGATACAGGTTGCAATTTTTGTCCCATAATCACAAAATTTGGTACGAACATTTTTACTGAGCAAAGGACCTGACCTACTGATTTCAGTATGGATTGGCCAGATGGTACTACCTGTACCACCATTTTTGTTTTTATTTTGGCTATAAAATGCTCAATTTGGCAACAATAGCCACAAAATTTGCAATAAATATTTATTTTGATTTGTTGTAGTACGTTTCCAATTTTGTTGGTGATTCATACTATTTTTGTTTTTATATTGCTTGTGGAATACCTTGTCGTGAGAGGTATTCTCACCAGAAGGAAATTCTAAAGAATTTAAGCGTGTTCAGCCACTTCATACATAAGTATGGGTAAACCAAAACCCAGGCGAACACTGACAATTTTAGAGCCAGTTTGGGCGGTTTATATGCAGCTTATTCACACGCACACAAACAAACATACGTAAGATAATACGTACGTTGGTGAGAGTGGCCAGGTCACATCATCCCCTAACAAGATAAGAGATGGTTGGCTGGTTCGTGTACAGATTGTGACATCATCTCATTGTGTCACAATTTGGTACTCGTACATTACCTGCATGTATTTACAGGTAATTACGATCGAACGTAATTTGTGTATTTTACGTCACACGAACGATTATTTTCCTGAGCTTTGGGGCGGCGACTGTTGTCGAGGTGTCCGAGCCCCTATACCTCATACGGGAGAATCCCCACAGCTATTCCCCCAGTTTTTGCGCCTCAAAAATGATCCAAAATGTGCAAGGCCTGGGAAGACATGCGGGTTTTTTATTTCCACCTCTGATCAGCCTCCCACTTTGCCAGAGCACTACCTACCACAGCCCCGACACACTCGTAGGACTGCTTGCGTGCGTCCATTCGAGCTTGGTAGTTTGCCCGGCTGTCCCCTCCCCTACACCTTGGTTGTCTGTTTTTTGAGTAGGCGTAGGGGTGATGGCGGGAGTGAGGGGGTAGCGGATGTTTGAACTGTGGCTTCCTTAAAATCAGAGAGTTTGAATTCTTTGATGCCCAGGTAGTAATCTTTACCTTCTGGCTCGCTGCCCTCTCTGCTGTAAACAAGAATTTCATTGGCTCCTTGGTTTCTGCTGGTTTTGGCTCCGACTTCGGGGTTCCAGAGTTGGAGTCGATTCCTTTGGTGACTGGGGAGGAGAAATAAATCTCCGCTAGGACATCGTCTATGGGAGGAGCTGTGTCCATGAGCAGCTACTCTTCGATCCATTCCAGCTCTGTTTTCTGCTCGGTCTTCTGCTGAGTTTTTGAAAGCTCAGCAGTTTTCCAAACAGTCTGGGAGGTAGCGGATTTAAGGAAGGTGGTTGGGAGCGACATTAGAATGGGTTTTGTAGGAAAAGGAACCAAAAATATTGTTTAGAAAACACGTCCAAGTTCTAAGACAGTTCTAAAATGGGTGAATGTACTTCTGTTTTCGATTTACCATTACAGTTCTGTTTTAGCTTTTTCGTATCTTCTTATCAAGTCATAGAGGGGATAGCGTTTAAAATTCTCGGCCGTATGCAAGTTTTCCAGTTAAGTTCTGATCAGTTTGAGCAAAGTTATGCCTGAAATAAACTCAGAGAATATATTTTTCGAATTTTATTACAAAGGAATCTCCGCTTGTGACGTCACAACGTTGAGATTATCTTTGTGTTTGACAATAAACGCACATTGCGATGTTTATTTCCGTATCGCACGTGGATTTGTTTATTCCTGTCATTTTCTTTTTGTTGGCATTCCTCGTTTGCTTATCTCCGGAGTTTCTTTTGTCTCACGGAATTCCGATTTTTGTCACATATTTTTTAGCAGGTTTAAACTTATGTAGCGGATATTACTTTTTTGGGAGTAAATTTTATTTTCTTCGCATTAACCTCTCAGACTTGCGATAAGGATGGGAATTTTTGCATTTTTTACTGCCTAAGGGCCTGCCTCTCTTTCGTGGGCATATGGGGGCCTCCGAATCAAATGTTTTAGTGGTAACATTGTCCGAAAATTTCACAGACTTTTTTGTTTTTGGTGTTTTTGTTAATTATGAGTTTCTTATTTCAGGTTTTTCGACAGATTCTTCTGTGTTTGTTGGGGAATCTATCTGGATATTTTCTGGGTTATTTCTCTGCAACCTCTTTATTCTCCATGTACGCAGGCTTCAATCTGTCGATTGAAATTGTTCGAGGTTTGCCTGTGATGAGTATCACAATGTTCTTTTCATCTTGTGATACTACTTTGTAAGGACCAGCGTATGGTTTCTCCAGCGCAGATCTTATTTTCTCATCTCTAACAAATACATGTGAAGTATTGGCCAAGTGTTTCAAGATGTAAATCTTTGGATGGCCATGACGAGCTGCCTTTTTTAGGAAATTATTGGCGTCATTTCATATGTTTTGCACCATGATTTTGGGGCTAATTTCCTTTGATTCTGTGAAGAAGTCCCCTGGTAGGCGTAGCTCTTTGCCAAATGCTAATTGCGCTGCAGAATGACCTGTATCCGTTTGTAGGGCAGATCGAAGGCCTAAGAGGATGGTAGGAAGTACATCTACCCATCTCTTTGTATCATGTGACATGATAGAGGCTTTAAGGGCTCTATGCCTTCTCTCGATTTTGCCATTGGGTTGAGGATGGTGAGCTGTGGTATAACTGTGTTGAACACCAAGCTTATTTGATAGCTATTTGAAGAGCGAGCTCTCGAATTGTCGACCTTGGTCTGAAATTATGGTTTCAGGTACGCCCTACCTCGCTATCCAGGTATCGTATAACCTGGCAGCTACTGTTGTAGCTGTCATCTCATGTAGAGGAATTGCTTCTGACCATCTTGTTGCCCTGTCTATTATCATTAACAGGTATCTGTGTCCTTGAGATGGTGTCAATGGGCCTAGCAAGTCCATGTGTACAGTTTTAAACCACTCTGTTTGTTTGAAGGATTTGAGGGGCGAGCGAGTGTGTCTTCCTACTTTGGATTCCTGATAGTTCAGGCAACTGCGAGCCCATTTGTTGCAATCAGACTTCATTCGAGGCCAAATAAATCTTGATGCTACTAGTCCAGCAGTGCATTTTGGTCTATGGTGCGATAGATTGTGCACACTACTGAAAGCCAATTTGCGATACTTTGTTGGCAGGAATGGCCTGTTCCTGCCTGTACTAATGTCGCATGTTAGTAAAACATTAGTACCAGGGATTTTCCTTTGTCTCAATTTGAGAGCTGTGTCATCGTTTGACAACAGTTCTTGCAATTCTGCATCCCTTAACTGTTCTTTGGTGGAATGCCCAGTTGATGTCGATTTTTTTGAACATCGTTTGACCCTTCATATTCGTGTTGAAGTCCATTATGTTTGGGACTGGATAGCGATCAGGAACTGTTTTGGCATTTAAGGCCCTGTAGTCTCCAACGATTCGCCACTCTCCACTTGCTTTTTTGGTCATGTGGATTGGGGAACTCCAGGAGCTCTTTGAGGGGTGGCATATGCCTTCCCCTATTATGTGATCATAGTATTCCCATGCTGCTTTGAGTTTATCAGGCAGTAACCTGCAGGCTCTAGCATGGCAAGGTGGTCCTTTAGTTTCTATATAATGAACGGTGTCATGTTTATAGTTCGGATGCCTGTGGATCGATAGTTGAGTGACTCCAGAATAGTCGGACAGAATCAGTAGGAATTGTTCATTAACTTTAGTGCAGCTGGATATGTTGGTGTCCAGTTGGTACGCTAGCATTTTGCCTTTCACCCATAGACCAGTATTGTTGTCTATGATTTTTCCATTTTTAAGGTCAATGACCAGGCCGTAGTGCGCGAGAAAATTTACGCCCAGGATTGGAGTTGGAACGTCTGCAATTGTGAAGGACCACGTCATGTCTCTTCGCAAACCTATGCTTACTTTGCTGGATTCTATTCCATAAGCTGGAAGGTTTTGACGATTCACAGTTCGGAGGTAGTATTTCGGAGGAAATGCTTTTTGGTTTTTACTTACTTTGCAAGATGCTCAAGTCAGCACCTGAGTCAATAAGGTAACATCTGTTAGTCCTGCCCTTGATGAACAGGCAGTGTGAGTCCTCTTTCTAGTTTGATGGCTTATTGTATGTTTTTCCCCACCATTTGCATCTGTTATTACACTTGGTAGCCTCTGCACCAAATCTATTGTAAAAAAAGCAGGACTTAACATCCCAGTTCTGAGACGGGGGTTGGGGGATGATGTTCTTCTAGGGGGAGTTCAACTCTGACCCCTGGTAGAATTGCTCTTTGGGTCCCTGGACCTGGATTTAGTATCATTGTTCCTGTCGTTGTTACTCCTGCTTTTTGAGTGGTTATTGCTTCTACCATTTCTCGAGTTATTATTATTATTTTTCTTCTTTATTTCACTAGTCAGCTGAGCTATTTGGGCTCTAAGCTGAGCTAGTTCTCTCGTCTCTGCTGATACTGCACAAATCGAGGATGCTGATCTCAAATGTTCCAGCGCACTATCAGCACTCTTTGCCAAGAAGTCTAGGTCCTTGGAATTGTTGATTACCGTGGTACCACAGCTGCCAGACACTGCACAACATTTTGGGGCAGTTGTTTGCAGAACTGGTTCCCAATGACTGATGGTGATACGATATTATCAGCCTTTTGTCTTAATTTGGCCATGAAGATGGAGGGTTTATCATCTCCCATCTTCATTACACCCATGACATTATCAATTATTTGGTTTTGGGTCTTACTAAACACATTGCGAATTTTCCTGCAGAACCAACTGTACTTGTCTGCTTCCCCTGGAGGGCATTCCATGATATCCGGAGTGCGGCATATTATTTCTGCGGGCATGCCTCTGCAAATGTGTGTATATTTCTGGTCATTCTGTAGGTTCTCTGTTTTGAAACGACCTTTGAGGAGAGTCAACCAGAGTTCTACCTCATTTGGCAAAAATTCTGGAATCTCAATCCTCCGCCTTTGGATTGCAGGGTTCTGTAGAGTCTACATCTGCAACAGCTATAATAGCTGTGCAAGCACTTCGGGGGTCAGCTGTGGCTGACCACTTCCACCTGTTCCAGGCTGATTCAATGTCTGGTAGGTCGTATTTCCATTCCCGTTAGCATTGGGCATTGTTGTTTGCTGTATCTCTTTGCAGTTGCTTCTTGCAAAAGTTCCACCAGACTCCATCAGTTGTTGGTCTAGGGTTGAAGGGTTGGAGTCTCAGCTCAAAAGATGACCACTTCTAAGGGTGCGAGCTGTTGTCTCGTTTGGGTTGACAACAGCTCCCAAAAGCAAGGCTTCTGGCCTCCTGATTTGTTTTTGTTTCTCCGGAGTATCAAAGACTTCTGAGTCTCTTGTCGAAGCTGGAGGAGTTGGCGAATGAGGGCAACTTTGTTCCTCCAGATCTACTTCTCTTGGTTCCCTTCCGGCAAATATATTTGGAAGGGGGGGTTTAATTTCCCACTTTCAAAGTCAAACCTCTGCTTTGACAGCCAAAGGTGTCTAGGTCTATGAAAAATATTTGTATCATAAGTGAGTTACTTGCCAGCGCACCACGCCTAGTTTTAGAAGTAGGGCAAAGTGCCTAGACACCCACGACGTAGCCAAAAAATCACATTGGGGTCACCACTGTGGAATACCTTGTTGTGAGAGATATTCACACTAGAATGTCTTCAACAGTATTTGCGTGTTCTGCCACTTCATACAATTAAGTATGGGAGAGCCAAATCCTCGGCAAACACTGGCGATTTTTGAGCCGGTTCTGAGAGTTTATATACAGGATTTGGTACACGCACACAGACACACATGCATACGTACATGTACGTAATTATGTCACGCATTACGTGTTTCTTGCCTGCGTTGTGGAGATAAGAAGTGACGCAGCGCGTTTGGTATCAGGCCGTGACATCACCAAGATCATTATCAGGTAATTGATCTCGGCCCGTGCAATGTATCTTACCTGTACGTACATACAGGTACTAACATACAAAAGTACCAGTGTATATTTGTTTAACGTCATAAAGACGATTATAGCCAGCCTTTGGGTTTCAACTGTCATCGAGGAGTGCAAGCCCCTATTACCTCATACTAGTATTGTCCTCACAGGGAGTTTAAAATTTTTTGTTTTCGAAGAAAGGATAGAAAAGTTTGATAGATTTTGGAGCAAAGAGATTTTGTTACCACCACAAAACCTATATAATACAGTAAAAACTTCATATTAGATAGGTACTCCAATATCTTTAAATCCAATTTTTGAGGAAAATATATTTTTATGGAGAAAACTAAAACCACATTTCCAATTCACTGAATTTATCTCTTTTTAAGTGGAAAAAAGTTGAATGACAAAAAAATTTTATCCATAATTATTCCTGGTTGAAAAACCCCAGATCTATTTGTGTGAAACTTCAATATAAACTGAAAATGGTAAGGCCAAAAAGTGTAATGTAATTAACAACCTCTTAAAAAATCAAAAGCCACCATAAGACTTCTGAAGAAACATCAGGTTAATAAAATAGTTATCAAAAATTTTCAAACTCCTTGAGGTTATGTTTCACATGAAATATGATTCATTATTGGGAATAAATATGATAAAATAGAGAAATAATAATCCATGTGTTTCGATAAAAAATACAAATAATCAAAATAAAATAAACAAATCTCTAATAATAGTACAAAAAAGAATCACAATAAACGACTAGTTATGGAGCAGGATGTAAAACATTTTGGCGTGTCTGTACTAACAAAACATACAAATGTTATTTCTTTCAATATCATAAATTTAAGAATGTCTCCATAAATTACTCTGTGAGATTACATCTGTAAGGGCATTGTCCTCTGGGTTAGTAATTTTGGTAACTTGTTTTTCAAATATTCCTACAGGCAGGTAACATGGTGGGCTATGCCCACAATCCTCTGCGCACCTGGCAGGCAAGCAGGGATCCTCAAATAGAATCTGTTCTCGCGCCTACTAAGCTTCCACTCGCAAAACAAAATTGATACCTATCAAAAGAATTAATTTTGTGGCACTTAATATGCGAACCTATAGTTAGCTTCAAATTCATAATTAAAATAATACTTTTTTACTCAATAAATAGCACCTTTTTTAGCCAAAAGTTAAGAATATAGCTTGCTCTCAATTAGCAGCGGTTAAGTGATCTTAGAATCAATTAGGATCCCTTTTAGAAAATTAAAAAATGAACTTAATAGAGCTTCGGACTTAAACAAAAAACTTAACAGAAAAAAAAAATTCCTGTAAAATTATACGTCTATATACAGTTTATACATACCTATATGGTTTCCAAGGCAAAAATTTCTTTGAAAACCTAATAGACCATGGACATACACCAGTAGATTTAATGAAAAAATCCACTGGCAGAATATTATAAAGACATTGTTCATGTCAAGTGAAGTGTTTCACTTGATTAAACATTTATGTAAAAAAACAGCTACAAATTCCTTTCAAGAAAATTTTTAGCCGCCGTGAGTACACAAGGGATCAAATTCCTGAAAAAGAATTTGTCACATATAAACATGTGTTTGAAAAAAAAAACACATTCCTATTGTATAAATGGACTGAAATAAAAATTGGCCAAATTCTAGTACCTGCTCTCCCAAAGAAAACAGCAAAAAAAGGATGATATCCCACTAAACGGACGTCATCTAATTAAAGATGTAAATGTGAAAAAGGTTGAAAAATCAGCAATTAGACATGGTGTTATTGACAACAGATTTTTTGAAATAGGCTGTCCAAACACCAATAATACAAACAGGCAAAAAACAAAAGAATAAAAGACGAGCTGTAACATCTTTTATCCTTGCAACATATATCCAGTCATGATAATATACCCGTATCTTGGTGGCAATAGTGTGTATGTGTTGCTGATCAACACAGACACATTCAACAAAAGAATTATTCCCTTGAAGTCAATGGATGAACTATACATACACACACATACAAACAGATAAAAAATATGCTCCTCCATTCCAGCAGGGAATGAATGATCAATCACAAGATCAATGTGGATCTATCAGAAATGCGTCGCAGCTAGCTTCATTGCTGTTTCTAATGAAGTGCGAATATGTTCTGTATATTCGACCTGGAACTGTTATTGTGTGTTTTAATTGTGTTGCTAATAATTAGTTTTGGTGATACAATTTGTTATTGTGCGGGCTACCCAAAAGTGTAAAAAAAACTTTTTGGCAAAATTCACAGAAAAATTGTGTTCCTGTGGTCAAATATTCTCCAACAATTCTCAACCACATTTTAAGTTCTCAACTTATCTCAAAAAGTTGAAATCCCATAAGAGCGTCGGAGTTTTTGGAGAATCTCTAACCACAATGTCTCCTCAAATGCAAAGAGGAATCTATTGGTTGTCGCTATTTTATAAAGAGAAATTGGCTAAATCAAACTGGTAAGCCTTAATATTTTATTCCTTACAACTTGTGAAAAAAAAAAATTGTTTTCAGTAATATAATTTTGAACTTCTTAAAAATTAAAAATTACAAAGATGACAAGTGCTGTAACATTAGCTCTGAGCAATTTGGAATCTGCTCAGAAAATAGTTGAACCTTCCTTCATAACAACCTACCGGAGTCAATACCAGGTTGTTGGGAATTGGACCCAAATACTCACCCAGAAAAATCAGCTATAAACCTGAAATCATCCAAATATTTTATAGATGAGTGGGATGGAACAATTCTTAGCTATCCAGTGTTCATCTGGGGATTTAAAATGTATGTACATCTTCATACAGACATTGCAGTTCCACAAAAAATTAAATTGTTTCAGCAAGCTATGCTGAAGCAAATAGTTCAAAAATTTTCTCATTTTGTACCTGATGACGCTGGTTACAAAGAATGTCTTCAGTTTCTGCATGATAGGTATGAGCATCCAAGTAAGGTCAGAGTGGAAATCTGGTACCGAATTACTGAGATTCCAAATACTACAAATCATCTTTCATCCGTCCACGATTGTATGGTTGGAATGGCAGTTCTGATTGATTGTTATCAGCGGGTATCAATGGTAGTAAACAAAGAGCAATTGTTCAACGTCACTGTTAAAAAATTTTCACCGAGATCTTATAGAAATCATCTCAAAAGTAACAAAAGACATGTCTCTCATCTCTTTTTAGCTATAAGAGAGTTCATCAAAATTGAGATGTTTAACAAGAAGCATCTACACAACTTAAACTCTAAGAAATAATCAGGGACAACCTAAAGGCAGTCCAAGATTCATGGCTACTACCTTCTCAAAAGGTAATGATCAATCAAAGGGAAAAGATAAATTTAATCCCAACAATTCAAAAAAGTGCTCATACAAAAATAAGGGAAACTCATCAAAGTTTCCTAACCATTCTTCTGTAGTGATCCCAATTTTTTCCTTTGGAGAGATTGATCTTGAAAAATTGATTTCCAAGGAATTCGATGATGACACAAAAAAAAAATTGTCAGAAAAATTCGATAAATCAAAAACCGATCTGTTTAGATTCAATTTTTCATTAATGATAAGATAAATATAAAAACAACAAGATCGCAATTTGAAAAGAGAAGTGAATAAGAACATTTCAATTCTTAATATTTCATTAATGATTATCAATTATTTTATCATTCATTGTGGAATATTTTGTTTTAGCATAAAAACGAAATAGCAATAGAAAAAAGCAAAAAATAATTCGATCGATTTTGTGATATTAACAATTGATTTATTTTGATTTCTCACAGATCGATTATCTTGTGAAATTGATTGTTTTGTTGTCAATTTCAATCGATTGATCAAAAATCAATCAAAAATTGGGATCACTATTTTTCTGTTTCAGTGAGAAAAGAGCAGAACAGGGATCTGTGGAATGCTCAGGATACTCCAAAAAGTATTCTGAACATGCCAACCATTCTGCAAAAGGCGTGCCTGTTTTGCACAGAGAAGCACTCGGCATTTCTCTGTTTTGACCCTTGCTACAACATGCTCGAACAATGGCGATGCAAGTACCAGGCCAGAAAATTGTGCACCAAGTGTGCAACTTGCCACACAACGACTGGTTGCTTACAGAAGGTAGCTAGCTACCTGCTGCAAATGGTTTGATTGCCTATCAGTCAAACACTACAACAACCTCTGCCCAAATGCTTCTTATCCTACATATAAGTAGCATGTAGAGTCATGATACAACAAGCTGTGCCAATGCAAAGAGAAATTAAGTAAGAAAATATGTGATTTTGATAAAGTTTCAAAACATGAAGATTTTGATACTAATAAATCATATGTCCAAGAGAGCAAACCAGATTCTAAAACAGCAAGTGCCAATATGCTGACAGAGCTCAGCACAGATCAAAAGGAGTGCTTACCAGTTGGCAGTAAGTACTTTTTATCTTTCATGAAGAACAAAAAAGCTCAACTTTTCTTGTGTTTTTTCAAAAGTATGTTGGTCAAAATACTTAAAAGAACCAATCAAAATCACAGGATTTTTTAATTGTGGTAGCGTAAACACATTTATTACAAAGCCTTATGCATTTGAATCCTTAAAATTAAAAGGAAACGAAACAGAAACAATAAGACTAAAAGGTGTACAAAATCAAACTTTAAATATTTTCAAATAAAGTCTGGTGCACTTTGAAATTTTGACACCAAGGGGTATAGTGGTTCAAATTACAGCGAAAACTATAAATAAGATTACGCAAAATTTGAATCAACCCAAAGTTTGGATGTATGTTAGGGGATCATCCAAAATCAAAACGCAGTTAATGAAGTCTTTACACTAATATTTTTTAACAATTCTAAAAAAATTGAGAATTTATGGAGATTGAATGCTATAGGCATCGAGTCTAATAATTTGGTTAAAGCTCAGACTGAAGTCAAAGCTTTACAACTTTTCTACAAAAATGTAGAATTGGTAAATAACCGCTATCAAATTAGGTGGTTATATAAAAATTATCCTCCACACTTGGCGAATAATTTCAATTTATCATTTAAAAGACTTGAATATCAACTGTCCAAACTACAAAAAATTTGAAAATTCTTCAAAAGATATGATGAATACCTTAACTCATCAATTGAGTAGGAGATGATAGAGAAAGTAGATTCAAAATCAAAACCTGAGTTAATTCATTACTTACCTCACAAAGAGATTTTGGATCTAACTAAAAGCACACCGCTCAGGGAAGTTTTTGATGGGTCAGCAAAAACAAAACAGTCAAAACATTCCATTAATGACTGTATGTTTAAAGGAGCTAGTCTGTTGCCAGATTTGCTCCAAATACTTTTGTCTTTTTGTAAAGACAAATTTGCCATTATTGCCGACATCAAAAAAAGCCTTTCATTGAATAGGATTGTATGCCGATGATCGGAATGTAACAAGGTTTTTATTTGTCATGGATCCATCAAAACCATTAACAAGGGACAACCTAATAACTTTCTGGTTTCAACGCTTACCCTTTGGAATTGTAACAGCCCCCTTTTTTTTGGCAGTCATATTGTAACATCACTTCCAATAGGTGAACCTAGAATTTTATAAAAAACATCCGAATAACAACATTTAGGTTGACAACTTAGTAATATCATTGCCTACTTACCAAGATGCTTTACAATTGCATAATCAGGCCAACAAGTTAATTAGAGACATATCCATGGAGTTGTCACAATGGAGAACAAATTGTATCCATTATGAAGTGATTTCAAACCTGAACATGCTTTTACAAAGCCTCAAATAAAAGTACTCGGACTTTCTTGGGATATGGATAAAGATATTATCTTTATTAGTCCACCCAAATTAAAAGACCAAGTACCAGAATGGTTGAAGAGACTATTCTTCAGAGCAGTTTCCAAGTTCTTTGATCCTCACAGCTAGTTTGTCCCAGCATTTATCCCATCCAGAGCTTTCATAAAACGGCTCTTTAACAAAAATTATAAATGGGTTGAGTCTTTACCTCTGATGCTCCAACCAATAGCAACAGAGCTATTGAAAGACTTGACCCAGTGTACAACTTACTGCCTGCCAAGACAAATTTATCTGGGTACCTATAACCCAAATGAATGTCAACTACATATATTTGTAGATGCCTCAAAAACTGCTTTCTCTATGGTTACATTTTTACATTTCCACAATAAAGAAAGTGGTAAAATTACAGCCAGATTCATCATAGGAAAATCACAAATAGCTTCTATGAAAATGGTAACAATCCCATAATTGGAATTGTTAGCAGCTCTCATAAAAGCTAGAGGAGTCAATAATATATGCAATCCTCTTGACTTACATAACAGCCCAACTTACCTTTGGTCTGGCAGTAAATGCGTTCTAACATGGCTGTTAGAATGCAGAGTGTTAACACAATTTGTCTTAAATATTGTTAATGAAATCAAAACTGTACCTAACTTACAGTTTAGATATGTTCCATCAGCCAACAATCCAGTGGATGTTGGCTCAAGAGGAGCAATGGTGGAAGATTTGTTCACTACTACATGGTGGACATTCAGTCTTTGCCAGATTTAACAGAAGAAGAGAAAACCACACCAGTTTTCTCTATGTTAAGAGAGTCATTGAAAGTTTCAGATAAATTGTTACACTTGATTCCTTGCATTCAAGACAAAATATTTGACAGCTATCAACCTGCCAAATTGAAAAGATAACTAAAATCTAGAAAAACTTTCATCCTAAAATTTGCTATGAGTTCAGTCAATTATATTTGTGAAGTTAAAATATTTGCTACACAAATTGACCAAGTACAAAATCCTAACCAAACTAGTCAGGATCTTACCGTTGCCATAGCAACCATAAAGTACAATGAATAATCTACATGTTAGCCTATGTAATTAATACATATGTGTGTATGTGTGTGTGTAGGGAGCTGGGTACATAAGACCAGAAAATCTTAGGCTAAATTGCCAGTGTTTGCCGAGGTCTTGCCTCCCTCATACCTTTTTGGTATTTTGGCTAAAACACACAAATTGTTCTGTTGAACACCTGTTGTTGGTTTACTTTCCACGATGTAAGGTATTCCACAGTGGTGTTGCCACGTTGTGGTGTCTTTTGGCATGGTGCATTTATACTAAAGTGGCGCTGTGCGCTGACGAGTAACTCGCTTTCTAATACAAGTAAAAGTAAAATTTTTTTTACCAAATTATTTTACATTTACAAAGGATACCAGGAGCTCTCGAAGCTGTCTGTCAGTGGAAATAACACCCCCTTCTAAAATAAACTTGCCAGAAGGGAAACTACAGACACTGGAGAAACAAAGTTGGCTTCATCTCCCAACTCTTCCACCTTTGATACACCAAACAGAATTCAAAAACCTTAACCTCTCAGAAAATAAGAAGAGGAATAGACGTCCTGAAATTGAACGTCTTGGTGTGACAATTGACCAGTTCTGGCCATAGGGGTAAGAAGAGTAAGTGGTTGCTTGCAGGTGCCAAAGGCGCCCGTTTAAAGAGGGGCGCAAGCGCCATCGCCATGCACTACACGCCAAAACACTCTTATTTGAAATTGCAATTTTTTTATAAACTCGTATATGTTTTTGAAGAACGAAGGAAAATCAGGAAGAATTGAAAAATGCTAATTTTCAATAAGCGAAATTAACTTTATCATCTCAGGTATCCGGATATTCCTGATATTACTAGATTTACATTCGATCAGATTATAAGGAAGGTAAAAAAACCAAACTCGTTTGGTTCTGCCCGAGGCTTGCTATTATTCAATATTTGTGCTAGAGATATATAGGTAGGTAGCATAGGCTAATTGAATGCTGACATATAATATCCATTAAATTCATCATTAAAAATACAGGTAGAGTGTATCAACAATGAATTTTGTATTACTTGATCCAGGAGGGCGGCACTAATTTTAGGATTTTTGAAAATTTGCGAGGTATCAAAAAAAATGAAGAAATAAAAAATAGATACGTATACCTATACATTTTTTTGAAAGATGCGAGGAGCGACATACCGTATGTACTAATGTTTCGCAATATTGGTTGATAATTATGTCTGAGAAATTGCTGTCCACCAAATGGATAACACAAATGCGTTAAATATTAAATCCACATTCATTTGTTTTTTCTGTTCACTTATCACTTACTGTTATGTTATGAGATAATGAGAAACAAAACTATGTCAATTTTGAGCTTTGGATACTTATGAGTTTTGAATTTTGTTTTCCTTTTCTGGATTTTTTTTTATGAATGAATAATAAATACATAATAATAGAATCATAAAATCATAAAAATGAATAAAGACAAGAAAAAATTGAGCGGTGCTGGAAACCAGAAGCGAAAATTGAAAGAAAAAGAAAAAATCAAAAAGTTGCTGAAAATTAAAGCATTTTTTTTCAAAAAAGAAAGGGGTAAGTTTTAATTTTCTCAGAGCAATTATATTCATACAGGGTATTTGATATTCTATAGCTGAGGAGAGTGAGGTAAGTTTCTATTATGTGTGTAGTAGGAAGTACAAAACTGATAACTGATAATTGATTACTTTTGTTTCGGGTTTTGTTTTTACAATAAATGAAAAGAAAGAAATTGATTAGACTACCGACTGATGCGTCAGTTAATTTTAATATTATTTTATTTAGTTAAAACTGACGATGTTCAAATTGAAGAAACAGCAATTCCTATGCCAACTTTGCAAGCAGAAAATGCCGATGAAACAAGTTTACAAGCAGTAGATGAAGATGAAGGTGAACCATCAATTATTGCTTCTGTACTTGCTGACAGTCAAGGTTGTAGTGTTCAGAATGAAAGTATATGTACATCTGAAACGAGTTATTTCAAAGATCTTAAATTTGGTTTTGACCCATCAATTGTACCGGATGATGGAGATGGACATGCTTCAACTTCATTTACAGCACACATAGGCTCAGTTTCAACACCTCCAGAAGGAGACCAATTTACAGAAGAAACAGAAAATAGGGATCTAAACACATCCATTAGAGAATATGGGAAAGATTCCAACTTACAACAGATTTTACAAGATCCATATCCTAGTGATCAAGGTCATTATGTTCAGAATGAGCTAGATTTAGAAGTGAAAAAATTCATCATAAAGTGTGGTCCATGTCGACCAAAAGGGCCCTCTCCACACATCAACAACATTCATTCAGTGCGTACTACTATACTATGAAGAATAAGAGTGGCATATCTATGCAATGGCAATGGTTATGCTATTCTCCAAAGTTGGACTGTTGCTACTGTGAACCATGATGGTTATTTGCTAATAGTGGTAAATTGAAAACTTCCAAGTGAACCGATGGTATGTCTGATTGACAAAATTTTTCTTTAAAAATTCAACGCCACGAACATGCAGCCACACATTTAGAGTCATGTGCCATTCATGATACACCTTGGATAAAGGTTTAGAATCTCAAGTGCAAGCTGAAGAAAGTTATTGGAGAAAAGTACTACATCAATTAACAGATATTATCAGTTTTTTTGCTAAACAAAATCTAGCATTTGGGGGCACTGAGAGTCACTCAAAAGCGGGAAAATTAAAGGGGGTAATTTTTTGGAGTTAGTCAAACTGATAGCAAAATATGATCTGGTACTGAGGGAACTTGTTTCAAAGCCAGAGGAGACAACAAAGTATCTGCATCACGATGTACAGAATAAACTAATTTCAATCATTTCAGACCACATCAAAAAATCATTACTGGAAGATATTAAAAACTCACCGTTTTATTCTATTATACCTGATACAACTTCAGATGTTAGCAATACAGACCAATTGAGCATTGTTATCCGATACGAAAAAATTATTAAAGATTGAGAAGGGAATCCAAAAGACCTAAATATTGAGGAATTATTCCTTGAATTTATTGACATGCATGATCATTCAGCATAGGATATGAAAGATACAGTCACAGATTTCTTTAAAAAACATTCAATATACATAAAAAAATGTAGGGGACAAGGATATGATGGCGCTATTGTTATGTCAGGTTCTTCAGGTGGTTTACAAGTGCCAATTTCTGCTCAAGCAAAATATGCAAAATTTATTCATTGTGCTTCTCATCGATTGAATCTGGTAGTCAGTGATGCTGTCAAGTCATTTCCTGAAATTAGTAACTTTTTTGATACAGTACAACACCTGTATACCTTTTTTCACAACAGTAATAAAAGGTGGGAATCATTAGAAGAAGGGCACATCAGCTTTGGATCCAAAAATCTCAAGAAATTATGCCCAACTAGATGGAGTTCTAGAGACGATGCCTTGAAAGCCATTCGAACAAAATATGTTGATGTGATGAAATCACTGACTGAAATAATTTTAAAATCCAAGAAGAAGGAAGAAGTTTCAGTCAGCAGTGGGTTGCAAAAACAAATTGAAAAGTTTAGTTTTGTGTTCCTACCGGTCACATTTTCAAAAATTTTTGATGCAATAACACCACTGAGTAAATACCTACAATCTAAATCAATAGACATCAGCAAGGCACAAATTTACCTTGAAAATGTTTATGAGAAGATAAAATCTCTAAGGTATGCCTTTAATGAAGTGGAAGAGGAAGCGGTTTGTCTAGCAGAAAGTTGGGGAATTAAACCAAAATTTGAAGAAAAGAGAAACCACTGGGTAAAAAGATACTTTGAAGAATTAAGCTGAGACGAGAGAATCCAAAATCCTAAAGAAAGTTTTAGAGTAGATGTCTACAAGTCGGTGATAGACATTTTATACAATGGTCTTTAAGAACGTTTTAAATCTTATAAAGAAACTGTATCTTTATTTCATGTTCTGAGCCCAAAAGTTCTACAAGAAGCTAGCAACCAAGAACTGACTCAACTTTCAGAGCACTTAATGAAAGAGTATGGTGAAGACTTGAGTGAAGATTTTCCTTGACAAATGGTTAGTTTCCGAAGTATTCTTCGAAGTCAATTTCAAAGTATGAACGATATTAGACAAGTTTGTACGGCCATAATTTGTGAGCATAGTACTCTTTCCACAATTTTCCCAGATGTCTGTGCAGCCTACCTCCTTTTTCTAACGCTTCCTGCAACTTCGGCTTCTGCAGAGAGATCGTTTTCAAAATTGAAACTCATCAAGACTTACTTGCGGAGCATCATGTTGTGGGTCTAGTACTAATCAGTATCGAAGGGGAAACGCTTAACAAAATTTCACTCAATACTATGATAGATACCTTTGCTGCAGCTAAGTCTCGCAAGGTATTTATTTGAATAAAATTTAAATTTGTTGATGCGTGTTTTTTATTTTTAAGAATGAGAATGTTTAAGAATGAGCAGTATACGCCAAAAATTTTTGAATGGGAGCTTTCTTCCATTTTTCTTATGGGCACCAAAATTGTATCGCCGCCCTTCAATTGACCAAAACAAATTGTCTACCAAATCTCAGAGGAGTAGAAATATACCGACTCCTCCAACAGATCAACAAACACAATCTGCCTCAATTTTTGGCGAGTCATCTAGAAATACTGAAAATACTAGCCAACAAGGTTCAATGGCACAGACAACCAAAAACTCATCCACGATGTCAGCAAGTGGATCTTCACAACTCACACTAACCCCAAAACTAATAGCTCAATTAGTCCAATTACTAAATGCAAGGACTGAGCAAAATCCAGCCTTCTATAGATGGAGGATTGATATACTGGAATTCCTCCCAAATGAAGTCGATGTCTGGCTGACACTTCTCGATGGTAGATTTAAAACTGAGAATATACAAGTAGACCAACGATATACACATATTTGTGGTGGCATGTCCCTACAAATAATAAAAGGAATTCCAAATATCATGGATTGCCCTCAGGCAGAAACCGATAAATACGCTTAGTTCTGCAAACAAGTAAAAAATGTCATCGGCAAAACAAAAAACAAAATAATTGACGAAATAATGGGTGGAATGAAGATAGGGGATAATAAACCCTCTATATTCATGGCTAAACTACAGAAAAAAGCCCCCCTTCCATCATAGGTAAACAATTTTGTACGCAACTCCCACAACAAGTTGTACCAGCATTGGTAGCAGTAGGTTCAACCATAATAAACAAATCTGCTGACCTAGACTACTTAGCCAAAAGTGCTGATAATGCACTACAGTACTCAAAAAATTCACCTTCAATTAGTGAAGTATCAGTAGAGACAGGAGAACTTGCACAGCTGAGAGCACAAATAGCCCAACTAACTTCACAAGTGCAGAACAGTAATAACAAAAACCATAATAAAAATAAAAATGGTAGCCAGCGGAATGACTGGTCTAAAAGCAGATAAAATGATAAAAATAGACAATCCCAATCAAAAGATCGAAGAGATGGTAGTTCACACAAAGGTTAGAGTCCCACTCCCCCTAAAAGTAGAAAATCTTCACCAAAATCTCTTTCTCAAAACTGGGATAAAAAGAACTGCTTCTTTCAAAACAGGTTTGGTGAAGTCGCCACCAAGTGCAATAATAAATGCCAATGGTGGGGCAGGACTTACAAATCCGAAGCATCAAACTAAAACAAGGAGCCATCTACGTGGCCAAAGACCTGTCAGAAAATTACTCATGCCGCCTGTTCTTGGAGGACAGGACAAGTAGGAGAAAATGTCTAATAGACTCAGGCACCTAAGTATATTGCCAGCTAATAAAAAACATAAGATGCATTCTCCGAAATACTATCTCTGTACTGTGAATGGTCAAAACCTTCCAGCTTATGGACTAGAAACAATCAAAGTCAACATTGGACTGAGAAGGGACATGAATTGATCTTTTACAATTGCAGATGTCCCAAATCCAATCTTGGGTGCTGATTTCTTAGCACACACCACAGCCTAATCATTGACTTCAAAAATGGTAAATTGATTGATAATGAAACAAAACTTTGTATGGATGGTAAAAAACTAGTGTCTCAACTGAACACAGCAATCTTTAGTTGTAGTAAAGTTGATGAATGATTCTTACGGATTCTGTCAGACTATTCTGGAGTCACACAACCATCAATTTGCATGCACCCAACCTATAAACATGACACAGTTCATTACATAGAAACAAAAGGGCCATCATGCCATGCTAGAGGAAGAAGGCTTCTGCCAGATAAACTGAAAGCAGTAAGGGAATACTATGACAGAATAATCAAAGAAGATGTTTGAAGACCTTCAAACAGTTCATGGAGTTCCCCAATCCACATGACAAAGAAAGCAAGTGGGAAATGGCACATTGTTGGAGACTACAGACCCTTAAATGCCAAAACAGTTCCTGACCATTACCCAGTCCCAAATATAATGGACTTCAACGCGAACATGAAGGGTAAAACGATGTTCTCTAAAATAGACATCAACTGGGCATTCCACCAAATACCAATTGCCAAACAGGATATTCCAAAGACAGCATTCATAATGACTTTTGGACTATTTGAATACCTTCAAATGCCTTTTGGACTCCATAATTCAGCACAAACTTTCCAAAGATTCATCAATAGATTGTTTAGGGATTTTCCATTTCAATATGCATATCTGGATGACATTTGCATATGCTCAAAAGGCGGTGAGCAACAGCACAAGAAGAACGTAAGAGCTGTTATACAACATGTACACGCTGCCAGCCTTACTATCAATGTAGGTAAAAGCTTATATGCACAAACTGAAATTGAATTTTTCAGTTACAAAGACTCGACCAAAGGCATAGCCCCACTAAAAACCAAAGTTGAGCCAATATTAAATTCTCCAAAACCCTTAAATGTCGCCCAACTCCGGTGTTTTTAAGGAATGGTAAATTTTTAATGATGATGCATGAAAAACACAGCAGCTGAACAAAGTAAGCTGTTTGCGTTAATAAAAACATCAAAGAAAAAAGATAAAACTCCACTCGAATGGAATAATGAAGCTGAAAAAGCATTTGAAAATATCAAATATTTTCTGGCCAACACGGCCCTCCAGGCCCATCCAGACGAAAGTCTGCCATTATGTGTCGCCTCTGATGCTTCGGACTTTGCAATTGGTGCAAGACTGTACCAAAAGAAAAATGACCAAAAATTTCCACTTGCTTTCTTCTCCAGAAAGCTATCCAAAACAGAAATAAATTACAGTACCTACGACAAGGAACTACCGGCAATCTTTGCTGCGCTGAAGCATTTCAGGCATCAATTAAAGGGTAGATGCTTTACTGTATATACTGATCATAAACCCCTAATACATGCCTTCTCGCAGAAAGCAGACCCAGCATTCCCGAGAAGAGCACGACAGTTCGATTACATAGGCCAACTAACTTCTGACATTCAGTATATAAGTGGAGAACTCAACACTCCAGCTGATGCACTCAGCAGAATCAAAGCTATCTCAGCCCCAACCCAATTACCTTACTCTTAAATAGTAAGAGAACAGCTTAAGGATGCAGAACTGCAAGAGTTATTGTCGAACGATAACCCATCTCTTAAATTGAGGCAATGAAAAATTCCCGATACTGATGTCTTACTAACATGTGACATCAGTATAGGCAAAAATAGGCTATTTTTGCCAAAAAAATATTGTAAATTGGCATTTAACAGTGTGCACAACCTATCACACTCAGGCCCCAAATGTACTGCTAATTTAGTATCATCAAGATTTGTCTGGCCACGAATAAAATCTGACTGCAATAAATGGGCTCGCACTTGCCTAATCTGCTCTAATGTGTGGCCATGCAATATTTAAAGTTTAGCTTAGCTGAGGTGGATGACAGGAATTAATGTGCATAATTTGAGATGAAATACACATTACCCTACATATTGAGATCAAAAAATTAATACTTTGTAACCAAAAACATGTTCATTTTCTTCCAGTCAAACCCACATAAAACAACACCTGGCCAAACACGATGTTTGAAGAAATAAAAAAATATAAGTTAGAGAAAATGAAACCAGTGTAATACACATAAATAAATTATTATATACCAGTCAGTAAATGAACAAACCAATTCTAAAGGATAGGTATAAATTGAATGTTCAGAGGAACTATAAATTGAATGTTCAGAGGAACATAAGAACAAAAGTCACAAAACATGGTAAAATCCAAACTCATAATATAAATCTTATTGTAAGAAATCACACCGAGGAAGTAAAGCTAAGAAGAAATGAGAAAGCCCTCATAATCAGTTTTGTTGATCATGAAGCTTCCTAATTAATTAGCTTGTATTTTTCTCTCCTCAAGAGAAACTAGACTAGGGGAAGGGAAAAAAAACAAATTAATTGTCAAACTTCTTGGAATTAAGTGAAAAATATATCAGGTAGAATTCTTCAACTGTACTTCTTAAATTACCTGTACTATACCTAAAATATAACTAATATACCTAGTCATAATTTTTTAAAGTGTGATACTGAATTTTTCAGTTTGAAATGTTGATTGTGACAGACGAATCTTTTCATAGTCTCTATTTATGGCGAAATAAAACAATGATATCAAAGTTAAATGTTGAAAAATATAATATGAAAATATACAACTCATTTAAAGGAAATTTTCTCATCAGTTGACAATTCTATTGCTGAAACCTGATATTGTGTTATATAATACATTTCAATGTTGTCCAGAGAGCTACAATGAGCTTCCAGTAGACTGATATTTCAAGTACTTGGCTAAATGATTAGTGTAAAAATATAAAAAAGAATCTCACTTCGAATCTACTGCTTTCACATTGACAACTTCAGCAAGGAAAGCATATTCCAACTGTGACTGATTTAAAGCAGCTTCCCCAGTACTGATGATACTTGACAGGAAAACCAAAAAAATGATGAACATATTTTTGTCACACTTGCGGACGATTTCCAATTTACCTTTCAAAAAACAAATAGAAATTTTCAATTTTCTCACATAAGTACACTTATGAGGGACAGTTGCATAAAAATTATGGAATTCATACATCTGAGAAAAGAAGAAGGAGGTCTTGCAATTTGTTACATAGTAATGATTCAGGCACCAAACCTGCCCCATGTTTTGCTCCATCTATTCCTATTTTCATTTACTATTCTATGACTATTCCTAACAATTTGTTTTGTTTTCTCAAAGCCTAAGGCTGGCTGGTGCAATAGCAGTTACTTTTTTTGGTGGTCACTTCATATCAAATTTTGAATGCAAAAAATACTTTTGTAAAACCACGGGCTTCTGTTTTATGTCAATCTTTATAGAATTAATAATTTGGTCCAAATTTTCTTTGCATAATTTATTTTTAGTAATCTAGTATACTAACATAGCATCAGTAGCATATTCAGGAGGTACCCATCCTAAAATTGAAAAGAAAATAAGAAAAAATAAAGGGAAAAAAATCTAGCACTGTAATGCTTCACTAGAAAACCCAGTTTGAAGATGAAGATAAAGACAAAAATTGGGTTGTAGATAGAGATAGAAATATTGATGGAGATGTAGTTGGAGATAGAGATGAAGATAGGATGGGGATGGAGAGAGCGAGTGAGAGAGAGAAAGCTTACTTTAGAAAGTTTTAAAATAATATCCATAGTAAATCTATATTTATAGAGGTTGTGGATTGGACGTTTGATGTAATTGAAGAATTAATAAAGATGTTTACTAAGTCACATTTCCAAAGTGTGTAATTATAGGAATGAAAATATGTAATGTAGAGTGTATGAGTTTTTGAAAAGAAATTAATATGTACAGAGAAGAAGGAATGAGAAGCAGAATGATTATCAGTGTAGCAGAGAGTGTAAATGTATAATAGTGTTTTCATAATGATAGTTGAGTGTTCATAGGAATGTAAGGGGAAGTGGATTTGTGGTCCAACACTCCCTACAATCATTTGAACCAAGCAAAACTACTAGAGATTTAAACAAAGGTTAGCTACATATATTTATTACATATTGGTGTTTTAATAATATGGTAACAATTGTTTGTAAATAAGCAGAAAATTGATAAAAATTAAAAGAATGAATGGTAAAAGAAGTAACATAAAAATGGTAACTAAAGTAAATGAAACATGGAGAAAAATGTCACATATATAAATTATTCACATTTTATTGTATATATGCATAAAAATTAAATAATAAAACCTGTATTATTGTGGTATTCCAAGGGGGGCCAAGTTGGTGATCCTTTACAGTTCCAACAGCAGTTTAAATCTGATGAACACACATCAAGGAATCAAGGTATTACCCATCTACACTGCATGATCCCACAGAATCAGCACCACCCAACCCACATAGCCTGGCAGGTGTTTGTAAGACTCAAATTTAAACTATGCTGATTGTATTTGAAAAAGATCGAGAACCTTGGCTATGTACTTTGGTGTACTCACTTACATTTTGAGATAATTAGTTTCAAGCCGAGTCTAGGAATTCCACCACCAGTGGCCATTGCCACTAAAGAAATTCAACGAATCATAATTATAAAATTACAAGGTATATTGAATATAAAAAACATTAGCGCATGAACATAAAACGAGATAATATAAGTGTTCCTGCCTAAATAAACAGAAAACGCTGTGTAACAAACATTTGCAAAACTGAACATATGAAGAAAGAAATTTAGTAGCTTTTTGTAAGTAAAAATAGAGAAAGAGAGAGAAAAAACCATTCATGAATTAGTGGGAATATGAATTTTGTTATCAACCACAAACCTAAGGTGAAACCAAGAAAGTGGGGTGAGGTGTTGATCAGAAGGAAAAAATGAAAAAGTAAATATCCTAGGTCATGAATGTTACATAATATCTAGGAGCATTTAGGGCAGAGACTGAATTTTAAATTTTAAATAATTTTGATGATTTTATTTTAGGTCAGCTGAGTCATATGTTTCAGATCAGTGAAATAAATGAAGAAATGAGATCAATGAATGGGAAGAATTAGTCATATTCAGGTAAAAAAATAGTATTATTAAAATAATAAATATTAAATGACGTAATTGATTAGTGAATTTAATGTTTCAGGTGGTCAATTCAGTTTCGGAATTGACAGAAATAGTTATGGAATGACATAATATGGAGATTCTAAGAGTTAGCAGAATGTGCGTTCAACTGCATAAAGCTATGGTATGTAGATCAGCTAATTGATCTTCTATTGCTATTTGTTTGAATTTGAAGATTTTATGCTGATGTGTTTTGGGTAATCCATAGCACTTTATTATTAATGCCTGTAAATGTTTTTGACAACCTCCAGAGCTGATAGGAATAACGAAGCTGTTATTCTCAAAGACTAACTGGAGTATCAATTTGGAAGAATTAAAGATTAAGAAGACATGCTACTTCAATCTCCTCGAAGGCATCATACAATGATATCAATTAGAGATGGGAAATATATTGATAGTTATCAATAACCATCAATAAATATTATCAAGGTCAGTTTTTGATAGTAATCGATAAATTCAGCAAAAGTTATCGATAGTTTCAATACTTAATTTTTTAATTGTTTGTACATGTGTGATATTGATACTATTACGCGTGTGCCACAGTCTTTTTGGGTAATGGTTTGTTTTAACAATATGAATTCATGATTTCATTCCAAATTCTGATTACTGCTCACTGAAAAATGGAAAAATATACTACTTGAAAAAGCACAGAAATAGAAGGTGATGGAACAATCAGTAGTCATCAGTGTTAGTTTCAGTTAATGTTGAAACTGAAACTACCAAAGGAACTTGAAGATGAAGATGATTTATCAAATTTTCAAAATTTTCAAAATTAAAGATAAATTTATCGATAGTTATCGATATGAAAAACTATCAATATCTCCCATTACTACTATCAATTCAGTAGCAGTGGTTGATGATCCATGTATGTTTTGATGGTGAATGCCACAATTAACTAAATCACCATACATTTTAATAAGATATCCTGTTATCTATTCGACTTTTTCTAATTTAGACATGTTTATAGACTCATTGTCAATATCGGTGCATAGGATGCATCTACATAGGCAGAAATACCATCATAATTCGAATGATAGAGGAGAGCAATGAAAATTATTGACTTCAAATACCTAATAATGCAGTGCATGATAATTTTCTTAACATCATCAGAACAGTTCTAGAATTGTGAAAGGTAATTCACAGAAAAGGAGATGTCAGGCCTAGTGTTTCTAGCGATGTATAATAGTGCAACAAGCATGGATCTATATTCCTTATCATCTATGCCATTTACTTTATTCAGTTTCAGGCCTTTACCAATAGGTGTTTTTGAGGCGTTAGAATCACAAACCTAATATTTTTGGAGAATCTTTTCAGTCTGTTGTTTTTGAGTAAGATTGATGATCTGTAATTTTCAGTTTCAATCTATTTTAAATCCTACAAAATGAGTAATGTTAGTGATCAATTAGATAGTGAAATGAGTCTCAAAGTGATCAATAATTTCCTGAATCCATTCTGGGCAATTTGTAGTAAAGAGTATGTCATTGGTGTAAATTATCATGAAGGCTACTCCAACTGAGTCATCTTTACAGATATACACATATCTGTTCATTTTTGATTTAGTAAAATTGAAGTAGAAAGGTGAGAATCTAATAACTCAATCCAGTTCTTACTTGATGTTTTTAAACTGTAAGTACATTTTTATAATTTCAATAAATTTGATTTGTCAACATTGCTATCTAAAGGAATACTGAGATAGATGTTCTTGATTTGAGAATTAAAATAAGTAGTCTCAACATCATACTGCACTAACTGCAAGTTCAGCATATTTGTGATAGGAAGAATCCATAAAATTAACCATAATTGAACTGCAGGTGCATATATTATGGTCATAGTATAATTGGCCATGATGCCTTTTACGTAGGAATAATTCTTTTCTGAACATTGTTGTATTTGATGGAACAGTAGTTACCATTTTTGGTATAAACTTAGTTACAACATTTCCCACATTGTCAATAGTTAAATTTTCTGGTTTAATATCGTCACTATTCCGCAGGGAAGTTTTCAACCTTTTCTTTATTTGACGCTTTCTTTCTGTTAATGTTATTTCATTAGGTGATAATAGTTGAACTGCACTAATTGGTGAAAAAAGAGTTGACAGGTTGTTGAATGGAGAAGATGGGGGTCACACATTTACGTACATTTCTTACGGGCTGTAATGTATGTTGAAACTGAGTAATTGGATGAGACGAGTTTTCTGTACCAGCTAACGATACAACAATTTTTTTTAATGATTCAGTTACAGGTTACAGGTATTTTCTCCGTAATTTGGAAAACTGTATTTCCTTAAATTGTGTTGCATTAATTTTTTGTTGCACGTTATTGATTAGACTTGATAAATCTTTTTTAATATTTATTTCTGAAGAAATGTCTCGTATAGTATCTTGCAGAGTTTTACTCACATTTTTCATATTCAACGACATTATCATGTCCTGGATGAAGAGGGAATGAGAAAAATGTCTAATTGTTTTCTAAATTTGCCATTATTTATATTCTCTTCTTTATCAATAGTTAAAAAGGCATGTTTCTCTTTCCAACATAATTCACATATACAACAAAAATCATCAAATATGCAAGACACTGCAATGTGCTCATCGTAAATATGATGTAAATCTTGCGCAAAACAATAATGAAATTAATATTATCTCGTAATAAATGTTTTTCAATGTGAGTATAGGTTTGATATACATAAAACACATCAATATTGTGATGTCATCCAAAACAAAAAAAAAAAATCTAATTTTGTTTTTGTCAGCTCTGACACATAATACATCATCTATAATTACTATTGAGTCAGAAGGACATTGCTCTGGAGATAGTAATGTAGATTTGTCGTGTGTAAAATGGGCTTTTAAACTATTACCCTTTTAGAAAAATTAGTGGTAACAATGAATATTTTTCTTGTTCCAAAGATTTTGATAATATAAAAACAACTATTTGGCTGTGTTAATAAAGAAAATATTAAATTTGTTTTTCCACCACAACTGGATCCATATATTATAGCTTGAATATTATTTGGTAACACATAACTATGTCGTAAGGAAAATGATTTTTTGCTACTCGTACTGCATTTTCAAAAAACAGAAAAAATTGGTTTCATCTTGCATGAATAAATGTAATTTAATTTTTGTCATTTTTTCATAACATCGTATGGAGATCCAGGTAACATTAGATAATGGGCAGGACCTAATTTATATACTCATATACATTTCTCACAAAATGTTGTGAATACATCAGTCAATGCACCTGTATCTTCTTTACAATAAATTTGCATAGAGTCATTAAACGTTTGACATTGAAATACATTCCATATTTCTTATTGGCTTCACTAATTTCAATACCTTTCAATGCGTAAGCAAAAGCATCTTTTTGTGGTAATCTATTTTCCAACAATACGCTAGGATCGTTTAAGTAATTATATGGAAAAATATCTTTTCTTTAAACTAATCTATTTTGTTCAGGAGTTGGAAAAATTTCATCAACATACTTAAATTGTCCAGGGTCTAACAGGCTAACTAAACTTTCTAAAGATGCTGTTAAAAATTTATACAAATCTATAAATTTTAAAGAAAAATGAACGTTCACTTCAATGGAGAAACTGGTATATGTTTCTTGGGTATGTGGGATTACCTATTTTATAATTGACAAATGATGACTGTAATATTAAATGAAAATCATATTTACTACCATTATAAAAAAATATTGGTAAATACCATTGACATTTATATTTTAAATTACAGCTACTATGTGCCACACCAAATATTTTTCCAGTTTTTAGACAATGATGAATACATCTTGGTTCATTATATTTCAGTTCTTTCTTACAAATAACACACTCTCAATGTTCTCGAAAGTAATTTCTACATACTTCATCACTCATATTTGATAATGCTGCAAATTAGTTTAATTTTGTTTCTATTGTTCTTGCTAAGTCCATCACATAATTTATAAAATGTTGAGATGCATTTTCTCCTGTATATACATGCGAGTCAAATCTTCTTTCATCTTCCACATTATGCACATAATCTTTATATTTAACATTTGGTGGAACAGTAACTATAGTACTGTAACAAACGGCCTCATGTTCTATTAACACTTTAGCCATACTTTTCAACTATCTCACATCACTGTCTACAGTACATTGATTAAATTTTCAATGCGTAGGTATTACATTCCAAAAAGTTGAAGGCTGCAGTATGCTTTCAAAATCAGCATACACAATAAAATGTAACGGTTCTTCATAACCTCACTCAACAATCTTAAATTTCTCACCTTCTTTAGCTAATACATAGTATGCTGGTTTAACTTCATTTTTCTTATAATAATTATTATGTTCTTGTAAATCATCTACACAATTTGCTCCACAAAAATAAGCTAAACATCATTTACAAAATAGAATTCTACCAGTATTCGTGGTATACTGTTTTCTTAATAATGAATTTAAATTAGTAATCAGACAATAATGACTGTTCTTATGATCACTAGTTGTTTTTGATATGCCCTCTTCCTCTTCTTTGTCTCCTTCTTCAACAGTTTCATCGTCATTACCAAACCTAATTTGATGGGTTAAATATAAGACATTAAAGTGAAATCATTTTTCTACATAAATATTTCTAATTGGATATAGCAGAAATTTTGAATCAATCCCAAAGATATTAACAGACACTTCTAGATTAAACTTTTCAAATTTTACTACATCTTTCAATGGTGTTGGAAAATTTATTTTTGAAAAATAGAATCGTATATTATATCGTTGATGAATAAAATCTAAAAATTGAGCACAATCATACGTTTCTGGTGAATGTCTACGATATCTATCATTAAGCATAAAATAACTTAATATACTATTAATAAAACATTTTTCATTATGGTCATTTTTAACATTAATAATACAACGTGTATTTTTCAATTTTTCTGGTAATGGAATGTGGGAACCAACACGATGTAAAGAATATGTGCACACACTTACATCATAAAAACTAACGTCTACAAATATCCATTTAGATTCAGATAATATTACAGTTTCAAAATGGTTTAGAAGTTCTTGTAACATTTTATTTCGCACAATTTCTTCAATAGGGAATGCATTGATTCGAAAGAAAGTATATTGTTTTGTGCGTAAGGTTATTTCAAAATGTTCCACTAATTCACCGATTTTATTTCCATAATTATCAAGCTTATGAACCCATCTTTGCATTCGAATAACACATTTAATTTGAATTTTTACACCTTTTTTATCTAAAACTTCTTCTTTTATAATATCTGTAACAACAGGTAAAAATGATTCTAAATTGGAAATTAGAGATTGCATATTAATTTGAGGAACACCGTCTTGTTTTTTCTCATTGCGCTTTTCCCCCTGAAAATATCATAATTATTTTCATGATGTTTAAACAATTTATCATTTATCATTGCACGTGAATGCATTAATGTGTTTTCATGCACATGTAATTGAGAGAAAGTAAAAAATTTTAAGGAACAAGTATCACAATTGTAACTATGCCATTGTTGTGAGGTATTAACCAAATTACTTATACTTGTACTCGACATATCTGCCTCATCATTGTTCTCTGCCACACCTGAATTTGATTCTTCATCTTCTCCAGCTAGACCAGTTATATGACATTCTTCCTCTGGAGATATGGCAGAGATAGAACTGCCACCAACAGGGGCATCTGCAAACTCATCATGCAGCATCTCCAAGTCATATTATGAACCAGTATACATTTATGGGCATAACTTCATAAATGGTTTGATAAACCACTGGAAAGATCAAACAATTTTTGACAAATTTTACAAAAAAACTTTCTTTCCATTTTATTCAATTAAATAAACGGCTTCTTCATGACAAAAACACAAATATTGCATCTATTGTATTATGTAAAGTAACTTCACATTTTAGCAAACTCCTCCTTTTATACCCTCAGTTGTGTACCCATCGCATACCTTTCATTATGTTATTACTACATTTCCTGATAGGTACTGTAAAAATGGAAAAAAAAGAAAAATGAAAAAAAAATGGCCAACCTTGAACATATTTTTTGGAAATTGCTGTTACATAACAGAAATGCATTTGTTTATATATGTAATTACACTTAATATTGACCTTTACTATTTGTCAAAACCAATAAGATCAATTAAACAATAAACTGCATTGGACTGTAATCTTTATTAAAAAAAAGGTTCACGATATATACTACTCTAATTAGTGATCAACAAAAAAATGCATTTTCAACTTGAGTGTCGCATATGAAATAGGAACCTCCTTCAAAATTGTATAATTCTATATTAATAAAAATAAGTTAATTATCATAATGACTATTCATCAAGTATACACTTTACAACTACAAATACTTGTCCTTCAAACTGAATTACTACTGATTTTTTCATTCAAAAATTTCATTTAAAAAGAGCTGTAATCGACACTCTTATATCAATTGTTATTTTTGCATCAATCGCTGAGTGCAAATTTAAAATTTATATTTATTATCGAATAACGTTATTTTTACTATGTGTAACGATATTTTCGTATCGTCTATAATATGAAATATTTTCGTATTATTAAATATCATCATCATCATTACTTTCTCTCTATTTTCCTATTATTTCTCATTCATTAACTCTCACGTCATTTCTTCAAGTCAAGACTTGTTTGATGACATCATTTACCTACATAAACAGTTACTGTGTTTACTCATAAACAATGAACTCATCTTTGTTTATACTATTTCTGCAATCTTGCATATACACTAATTTCTACTAATTCAATTGTGAACACCCACTTTATGTCATATTCTCACGAGACCATTGGTCATACTTACTGTACATATATTTCTATTAACCAATAAGAACAAAACCCTTCTCCTATACCTTGTAAATTCGCCTGAACCTTCCTCTTTGTAACTACTATATAATCTTATGTTTTGTACTATTTCATTCATTCTAATTCATTCTACTTAATTCTGATAAACTCTAAAAGATTCTACTTTGTTCTAATTAACTCTTCTTGATGTTGTTACAATCTTACCTATTCTTTTAATTCTTAACTGTTACTTTTATGTTTAATACACCTTTTTAACTTCATTGTGTTATTCATTGTTCTGTTACGATATATAACCGTCACAGAATAATTGGCGCCCGAACAAAACAAATTGTGTTTCTAATTGTGATAAAAAGTCGAAATAATTTTCAAAAAAGTTTGTGAAAAAAGTAAAAATTTTATTAAATAAAAAGAAACACAGCGTCTTAAAGTGCCGATATTAACGTGCAGATATACGAATAATTAACGTGCAGTAAAAATTCCAAGTAAAAAGAATCCAGTTTCCAGTCCATCCAATCCAAAATTCAACAGACGACGTCTCTGCAGCAAAGTCTTCCGAAGAAAACACGCCAAATCTCCGATCACCTTGAGGATTGAAGATCGTGATGTCAGGATACCGTGGTGCAGATATGTTAAACTGTTACAACAAAATCAACAACAAAAACTTGTGAGTCCAACAACATTTACTAACCCTATGATCAACGAAGATCTCGATAACGATAACGCTAATACACCTAACTCAAAGTGTTTCAACCAAACTCACTGGATCTCAACTCTCACCAATCGTGAACTAAAAAACGTATGGTTAAACATTTGTGATTTACCTCTCCCTAAAGTTAAAAACAGACCCGAGTTACAACTTGCTCTAGGTTTTTTTATCCAAACTCACCCTAAACATCCTATTAACTCTCTCCTTCATAAAACTAATATTGACGATCTAACCATAAAACCTAATTCAGAACGTCTTGCAAAAATAATAGCCAATCAAAAAATATCAGAAACCTCTTTTGACGATAATACCTTAATAACATTCGACGATTCAGAATACTTTCCAGAATCTAACGAAATTTCTTCAGATTCAGAAGAAAATACTCCAAACACATCAACATCTACAATCATTCAAAATCATAACAAAACAATTCCACAAATTTCGGAATACATCCATACACCTTCCAAATCTCCAGAAGAAGCTTACTACAAATCAAATCTTCTAACAAAAAGATTACGAGAAATAGCTGAAAACATGGCTAATACTAATAATAATATTAACAATGGAAATAACAGACCTTCCACATTTTCAAATTTACCTTCAGAAAATATAAAAACATTTTTAACCCAATTCGAGAACGAATGCGAAGCATTTGGCTGGCTAGATGATGCTACAAAATTCAGAAAAATAAAAATTGCATTTACCGGAAACGCTCAACTAATATTTAACGAAATATTAGCAAACGATCCTACAATACTAACATACGAATTACTGAAACCAAAATTGTATGAATCCTTTAAAAAAACAGTTCCACAATTACGAGAAACTCTCCATAAACGAGTTTATAAAGGAGATGATGATTTCCTAGACTTTGTCATATTTGTCTCTAAAACTTTAAAAGAGATAGAGCCTTGTATAACAGACGAAAGGATAATAGATCATATCTATAGATCTCTCGGAGAAAAAGAAAGAGAACATATTGTGAAACTGAGACCAAAAACAGTTCCAGATTTATACAAAGCATTCGATGATTATCTATACTGTAAAGATAAAACAAGACCACTCATAGATCCACTTGTTACCATCGAAGTAGAAAAATTAAAAACGCAGTTAGAATCATATAAACTAGCTATGCAAGAAGCTAATTCAGAAATGTTAAAATTAAAATCATCCAAAAAACAAATTAATGCAATAAATAAAGAAGAAAACATCACAAAAAATGAAGAAACTTCAGAAGAAACTAGTCTAGCACAAGAAGTTAAAAAACTTGTAGCTGCAATTACTAACAATAAAATTAATAATGGTAATAACACATCACAAAACAGGCAAAATAATAATTCAAATTACCGTGGAAATAAAATCCAACAAAATTTTAGAGGAACAAGTCGAGGACGAGGATATTACAATAACTATAATAATGGAAATAATTTTAATAATTTTAACCAAAATGGTAATTCAAGTAATTATCCCACTCTTCCTTCACCTCAAAATTACCAAAACCAATATTTCCATAATACAAATTATCGAGGAAATAATTACCGTGGAAATCCAAGATTTCAACGAAGTTATTTCAGAAACAATAACTGGAGTAACTACGGACAATATCCTAATTACAATAACAACATGCCTATGATGTACGCTATGCCATTTAACGCAACTCCAACGCAAAACCAGAATGTTGTACAAAATCCACAAACAACATTTCCAGCAATTACGTATCCAACACAAAATGCAACACCAAAAAACTCGTGAGTGCCCCTACAGCACTTACACGAGATGTTGCAGGGGAACTATGTGAACAAAAACATATAAATGAACCTACAGAAATTTTAAAAAAACGTATGACATTACAAAAAAATCCGAATGTTATAGTCATTGCTCCAACCGGAAAAAACGAGATTCAATGTCGTTTATACCTTCCATGTAACGTATTAGGTATAGATACCTATGGATTAATAGATTGCGGTGCAGAATCAACACTAATACATTGGAAATTTGCGAAAAATGTTCCATTAGAACGAACATACGATGTTTTATATGCTGCAAATGAAATTGAACTCAAAATAAAAGGAATTGCAACTATTCCAATTATTTTTAAAGGACATTCATTTCCAATAAAAGCATATGTCGTAGAAGATCTAATTGAGAATGTTATTATAGGCTACGATTTTTTAGAAAAATATAAAGCCATAATAGACTTTTCGTCAAGCAAATTCTCGATACCATGTGGTGATAAAATCATTTCAATTTCCATACCGAAGAACTCTTCAACAAACAATAACTCAGAACAAGTAACATTTGTACGAGCAACTAACGACTATATTATTCAACCTTACGAAATAATTTACCTACAAACATTACCACCATTCACTGAACTCTTGAAAAATGAAAAATTTGTGAATAAAACAGGTTTGATTATCAAAAACGAAGAAGTTTTAAAAATTTTCAATCCAACAAATTTAATAAAAAGAGTACGAAAAAATCAAGTACTAGGAACATTAAAGTACATGGTTGATCAAAAACCAACTCAACAAAAAGTTTGCGTAACACAAAGCAAATTATATGATCCAGAAGGAACAGAAGTTAATATTTCTAAAAATATTACAAATGAACAAAAACAAAAAGTTATTGATGGAATAAAAAATTATGTTGATATTTTCACTCATTCTACAAAAAATTTATCTTTAGCAAAAGTTAAACCCATTCATATAGATTTAAAAGATAATAAACCAGTAGTTCGAAGAAACTATAAAATGGCATATAAAGAAAGAATGGAATGGCTAAAGAAAATTGATGAACTAGAAAAAGCAGGAGTATTAAAAAGACAACCATCAACTTACGAATCACCAATGTTTCTGAAAAGAAAACCAGATGGATCATTCAGACCACTTGTAGATTACAGAGCTGTCAACCAAAAAATCAAGACAAGCAGAACTAGAGTACCTAGAATAGACTCAATATGGCCTCATTTACGAAGCAAAAAATTCTTTTCGATCATAGATCTGAACTCAGGATATTTCCAACTACCACTTGATGAAGAATCCAAACCAATCACAGGAATCAACATAGAAGGAGTAGGCTATGTATTCAATAGCATGCCACAAGGACTTAGCTTAAGCCCCTCCGTATTTCAAAAAGCTATGGTAGATATCTTTCACGATATTCTATGGAAAAAAGTAATTATCTACATAGATGACATATGTGTCTTTGGCGAAACATTTGACGAATGTTTAGAAAACACCATCGAAATTTTACAAAGACTGAAAAAATACAATTTTCGTGTAAAAACGAAAAAAAGTTTCTTTCTCCAAGACACAATAGAACTTCTAGGTCATAAAATTGGCAACGGAAAATTAGAACCACTTTCAAAAAATATTGATGCAATAAGAAACATGAATCCACCCAAAACACTCAAAGAAGTAAGAAGATTCATTGGTATGTGTGGATACAACAGAAAAATGATACCAAATTTTACAAAAAAGATGTTACCCATCATGAAAATTCTTGAAGGAAAAGACAGTCGTTCTAACGAAAGAATAGAATGGTTACCAGAACATCAAAAATGTTTCGATAACATGAAACATATCCTTCTTTCAGAACCAGTCCTACAAATTAACAATCCAGAAGCATCAACCTACATAGAAGTAGATGCATCAAAAGAAGCTATAGGTGCAGTATGCAGACAAATAGATCCTGTTACCAACAAAAAATATACCATTGGATATTTTTCAGAAAAATTAAAGGCGAGTCAAAAACACTTGTGCTCGTTTGATCTTGAGATGTTTGCAATTACACAATCTTGCCAACATTTCAGAGATTTCCTTCTTGGCACAGATTTTATAATCTATACAGACCACCAACCGTTAACTTACCAACACCGGATGAAAACACCTTCACCCAGACTTGCAAGATTAGTCTCTAAACTAGGAGAATTTACATTTGATATAAAACATATATCAGGTAAAGAAAACGTAATGGCAGATTTTCTTTCCCGACCATTTCAAAATGAAAAAGATTTTATACGTTTTGAACAAGGACAATTTTTAATTGACCAAAATAAAAATGTCAACATTGTTACAAGATCAAAATCAAAAAATTTGGAACCACCCAAACAAAATAAAATTCTGAAAAAAGAAAAAATTTTGAAACCCAAAATTAATAAAAAGAATATTATCAACGACGATAATATTTTCGATCCAATCACTGGAAAAAATAAAGATGGAATCAAGAAAAATGAAACCATTACATTTAAACCCGACGAAAAAATAAGAACACTTATTTATGGAAAAGACATTCCTATCGAAACACTGGCTGATCACCAACAGCTAGATGATTATTGGGGACAAGTTTATAAATTTCTTGTCGAAGATTTCATTTTTGATCGTAAACTGTCAAAACAAATTTCGAAACATGCTCATAAATTTTACCTTGGAAAAGATGACATTATTTACAAGAAGAAATCAATTCATGGTAATCCATACCAGGATGTTCCTGTAATTCCAACATCTTTAATACCAACAATCCTGAAGGAATGCCATGATGACCCAATCAATGGAGGACATTTTGGACGACAAAAAACATTAGAAAAAATAAAATCAAAATATTTTATTCTGAAAATTTCACAGAAAGTGAACGATTATATAAGTTCTTGTCATGAATGTCAAATGCAACAACGAAATCCAAAAGAAATCGGAATGATGAAACCAATTCCTGTCAAGGAATTCGATCCATTTTCCCATATCGAAATAGATTTCATTGGAAAATTTAATAACAGTTACGAGAAGAACTATGTTCTCGTAGGAGTCGATAAATGCACTAACTATTGCATTATAAAACCTGTTAGACATCCTAACGCGAACAGTGTCGTTAAATTTCTTAAAAAAATTATGACTTCTCACGGAAAACCAAAGCTAATATCATGCGATAACGGAACACACTTCAGAAATGACATCGTACATAAATTCTGCAAGGACAATAACATTGAAATAATACACTCATCAGCGTATAGTCCACAAACACAAGGACTAGTGGAAAGAACTAACGGCATTATCAAAAAATGCTTAGCGAAGTATAATCCAAAGACCGAGGACGAATGGATTGACACACTTTATAACGTAGTGTATGCGTACAATACATCGCCCATTCACTACTTAAATAACACGTCACCATTTTTCTTCCTTCATGGTTATCAACCCCGCACACAGTTAAATGACATATATTCGATACCGTCAACAAAACCAATGACCGAAAGAAACAACGTACTCAACAATTTAAAATCGACGAAAGAAAAAATTCCCGTATTAAAACAGAAAGCGTCAGAAATAAACTCTCGAAACTACAATAAAAACAAAGTTTCGTATGAATTTAAACCAAACGATCTGGTATTAATTCGGCAAAGTAAAAATGTCGCAAAAAATAAATTTAAATACCAAGGACCATTTAGAATTTTGAAGAAAAATTCAGATTTAAATTATACGATACAATATACGTATAATGACGATAGACAACCGACTGAAGAAAATGTTCATGTCAGAAGACTTATACCGTATGTCCTTAGAAAAAATGACATAAACAACATTATTATCCCACCAGAAATTAAAGACTCGAAACAAAAATCGAATCTTAAAATTTTATCTGTGAATAATAAATCAACGACTAACGTTAAAAAACCAACAATTGAAGATGTAAGCGATGAAGAAAATAAAGAAGATTCATTACATGATATAATTATATCAATGAATAGAAACAGAGGCAGAAAAGATTAATGATATTTTGGCTTTATTTTAGGCTCAAACGTCATACTATTATTTTCCTTTAATTATTTGTTTTATTTCCTCTCAAACAAATTTTACCTTTCCTTTTTTACATACCTAACGTGTAATTCCTCAAACTTGGGAAAACATATATATTTTTTGGATCAAATTTTACGAATTTTGAAAATTTTATGAAAATTTATATATTATATTTTGTTAGTATTACGTATTTATATATATTATGTTAATTTATTTATTTTTTATATTTTCTTACCTTATTTTGTACGATCTATATTCCCGTATATTCTTCCTTCTTGACCCATGTCCGTGTTGATCGACGACCCCGTCTGGCCAACTGTTGTCGTTTCGGCGCGATGTCAGGTCCATTAATCCCATTATCCTTCGGCGCAGATCTTTTTGCAGTGCTTCTCCAGTTTGCTGTCGGATCAGATTTCGCAGTGAACTTGAAAGGCTTGTAAACGGAACTCGACGATGCTATGTTCCGAGGAACTCCAAAGGGATATTTTTCTCTCCTCTCCTTATTCTCTTTTATTATAGAAGAGATGGATTTGCGAGATGCTTTAAGGTTTTTATGATCTTTTCGAACGTCACGGATTTTAATCGTATTGCTCAAATCAGGTGTGGTTGCCCGATTAAGAGACCGATTAGGTGTTTCTACCCAACTTTCGATATTGGACGAAGTCCACAATTTCTCACCTGCAGATGGTTTGTTAGACACTTTCCATATGTTGTCAGATGTCCCGGTGGACACACGAGTAAGAACTACTCGTGGAAGTGGCTTCACTTGAGCAACAGAAATTTCTTCCGTACGGAACAATGCGCTTTTTATAAAAGGCACATTTGTTTCCCCGATCGAACGTTTCTCTTCCTCAGTCAAGTTCACCTGAACACCAACATCAACTTTTGGTTTACGGAAAGTTGGCACATAGTCAACGTCCCGATACTTCAAGGCATTGAGCTCGTCTTCGAGTTTTGTCTTGCTGTTGAAGATATAGGGATAACGTTTATCTATGTTTGACGTTATAATCCTATTGCGGATTGTAGCTAGTCCGATACTATAGCCTGGACGTAAATTTCTTTTTATCGTCAGGATATTGTTGAAGCAGCTAACATCCACAATAGAACCCCAACGATCCCGAATAAAGGATTTGAACCGTGTAATTTTCGACTCTTGTGTCATATCGATAAGATCGATAGAACGCAAGTGAAGAAATCGACACTCAACGATTTCATTGGTTTCGTGCTGGATCATGATCAATGATGCCAACACACCTGTCAGAAACGCGAGTGGAACACCGTGTTCTTGAGTCAATCTCTCTGCTTTACTCAAAGCGAAAGACGACCCAACCTTTATTTCGATGCCTTCCGGCAAGTAAACACATAATGATGACAACATACCATTTACAAAGGTCACTGCTTCCTCGCAGACCGCCAAATCCGAAATGTGTAACCATCTGTCAGGACGAAAATTGATATGATCCGTCCATCCCCAACGTCTCTTCGTGCTCTCTTGCCACGTTGGTTGATCCGGATTCATTAAAAAGTTCACCATTGTCCAAACCTGTCGATGGATGACCGATATCGCTCGTCGATAACATCTACAGCCTATCCAAGCTGAGATGAGATCTAGAGTGACATCATCGAAAGTCACCGTCTCATCGGCCATCGCAATACCACACCTCGGAAATATTTTTGCATCGAGAACCGGACGAACACCTCTCAGATCAATAAAACGCCTTACCGCCTTTTCGAATTCACTCTCGATCATATTTTCGTTTTTCGAAGATGAACATCCAAGCGTCATCTTCCTAAATCCCTTTTGGATACCTTCCATTTTTCCTATTAGCAACTTGTTTATTACCGAGCGAATTGAAATTTCTCGTTTACGATATTGAAACTTAGGTTTCATTAAAAAATTTTCGTATTGAAAAAATTAAAATTTTATTTTTTCGAAAATAAAAATTAATTATGCCCGTACCAAGGAAACAACGCGAACTCCGCGAACTGAACAAAATTCAAAAATTTCTAACGTAAAAACCGAAACACGAAAAAAGTACAAGTATGATCTTGCTGTTCGAAATAGACGTAAAATTCGCGATAGACACACTATTTCGACCAACGATATCTGAACGGACTTAGACACGTAAAAAGGTTTATACACTCTCGATAGAAAGCAAAAGACGAACTGATTTTTCGATAAAAATTTTGAGATTATATACACATCATTTTTCCCTTTTTTCCCATTTTTTCTCCCTAAAAAATGATGTCAGCCTAACGTCAGCTTTCTTATTTCCAATAATTATTTAATTATTCCTGGTACAGAATCATTTATTTCATCTCTTGAAAATTAAAATTTAGAAAATCTCCATCTCTAAGTTTTGTCATATTTGCAATTTTGTGTTGCAGATGGATTTTCGTTCAAATCTTTTTGACCATTTTTTCGTTTAAAGTCACGAATGGATTAAAAATCAGCAATCAGCATAACGTGCCTAATTCGATATTTACAGCATCCACAGGAGCTTATTTCGAAGAATATAAACGTCTACGTATATATCAACAAACTGTTCCAATTATTTATACAGTTCAATTGAACTTAACGAATTCAGCAGAATTCATCAGAACCAATATTTATTCGCTTTCGACTAAGAAATGCGATTGGGATGATCTCACATGCAGATTACACCTTGTCAGCAAAAAATATAAAATTCTTTTTGAATCGCTGATTCACTCGAACATTGCTACTGTTCAAGATTTTTATTCGCAACCTCATGGTTTACGAATAAAAAGAGAAACCGCTTTAAATAAAGTTAGAGATTTTTTCGGCGATCTTCTTTCTATCTGTTGTAGAGTTTTAACCTACAAAGATGGTGAATCCCTCTTAGAAAATGAAATTTCATTAAAATCCCAATACAATGCTCTAAAAGATATAGTTATATCAGACCATTCAGATTTATTAAATGTCACTGGAAATATAAAATCCATATCCAAAAATTTCCAACATTTTTACGATGACTATATCACAGCAAGAAAAATTCTTGACAACACTTTGTCAAAATACGAAAAAGAATCATGGATTATAGGTGAAATCACCAATTACGAAAATTCAATTCGAATGTATTACGACTCGTATATGCTCCATTCCATGAAAATAAATTACATCCTTAATTCTTGTAAAGATCACCATTTACCCTCAATTGTTGTATCTAACAACACCCTATATGAAGATCTATTAAAATTAACCCCCCTCTTGTTAAAAAACAAGCTTGAACTGACAATTCCCATTGAAGACCTTATGACTTACTATCATATGGATCTTATTAATTGTAATATATACGACGATATACTCGAAATAGAATTAAAAATCCCTGTTAAACAAGCAAATTCTAATTATCGACCTTATAAATTTATTCCTTAACCTTTAAATCCCATAATAATCAACTATGCTCTTGGGAGCAAGAACCATCAATTATTATCCATAATTCCGATGATGAATCTGTACGATACATCACAGGAACCGATTTACATTATTGTAACCCAGAAAAACAATTATGTTATCTACCAGATAACAGAGGATCCGACAAAGTTTCCTCATGTGCTAAAACATTATTTTTACGTAAACCATATAATGATATTCTTAAATCATGCTCTTTTCGCTGTGAAACTAATCACGGAAATACGATAGTTCACCAATTTGCTGAGAACAAGTTTGCAATTACCAATCCTTTACGTTTATTTGCTACTGATACTTTATCCTCTAAATCTGTTGAAATCTCAACAATATCATCATATCCTGGAACAATTCTATTAACAGTTCCATGTCATGTGCAAATCGAAAACAAATTGGAAAATGATTTCTCTGAAACCATTATTCCAAGAGGTTTTCCATGCCCCCGAGATATGCCCGATGATGTTCATATCGAGCATCATATTCCTCTTTTATGGACTAAATATGATGTTGTAATTGATTCTGATATTAAAAGGACAATTGCATTACCAAGCATACATGCTTATAACCCCAATTGGACTATGTTCATACCACATTTCTCTCCTATCAGTCCTACTAATGAACTGAAAGAAAAATTAGATAAGTTCGAAATTAAATTCAATAATATTGGAGATCGTAATTCAATTTCATTAATTACTATTATTATATTAATTTGGTTATGTTTTATTACATTTACTGTAATTTATTTATTCATTATATTTTGTATACGATTAAGAAAACCATTAGAAAGTAAACATATTGCGCAACTATTCTATGAATTGACAAGTCCCGTAGAAAATAATATGGACAAAAATTATGAAGATGTCAATGTTAAAAAAGATAATTTGAAATAAGTTTTATAAATTTTGTACTATGATATATATCGATCGAATGAATACTATGTTATATAATTAACAATGCTTTATGAATATGATGTTAAAAATCTATATTTTATATCTAAGTAATCCAACCTATCCTATATTTCCAAATTCATGTTTTTACCAAACATTGAATTTCAAACTACCAGGGTATTTATGTAACGATATTTTCGTATCGTCTATAATATGAAATATTTTCGTATTATTAAATATCATCATCATCATTACTTTCTCTCTATTTTCCTATTATTTCTCATTCATTAACTCTCACGTCATTTCTTCAAGTCAAGACTTGTTTGATGACATCATTTACCTACATAAACAGTTACTGTGTTTACTCATAAACAATGAACTCATCTTTTGTTTATACTATTTCTGCAATCTTGCATATACACTAATTTCTACTAATTCATTGTGAACACCCACTTTATGTCATATTCTCACGAGACCATTGGTCATACTTACTGTACATATATTTCTATTAACCAATAAGAACAAAACCCTTCTCCTATACCTTGTAAATTCGCCTGAACCTTCCTCTTTGTAACTACTATATAATCTTATGTTTTGTACTATTTCATTGATTCTATTATCTACTTAATTCTGATAAACTCTAAAAGATTCTACTTTGTTCTAATTAACTCTTCTTGATGTTGTTACAATCTTACCTATTCTTTTAATTCTTAACTGTTACTTTTATGTTTAATACACCTTTTTAACTTCATTGTGTTATTCATTGTTCTGTTACGATATATAACCGTCACACTATGTATAATGGTTGTTAGTCATTGGCATTTTATTGTTAAATCAGATGTTGATTTCATTATTTCTGCTCAAAATGTAAACAAGTTATTAAAAGCATATCAAAAGTATTTCCCAAAAGTGAGATATGTTGTGAAAGATCATAAGGAAATTAAATTAGAATTTAATGGTTTTGATTTTTGGGATTGCGTAGCTGGGTTGCTTGCTCCAATGCAATACGCTGACTACCTCATTGTTAAAGGAGTATATATGGAGAAGTTAAATACTTCGCAAAAGCATGTTATATCACCTTTTCCAAAACCATAATGTTAACATGACACGTAAATGTGGAGCGATGACAAGCAACATACAGAGACATTACTGGCAGCTGTGGAACAACTAGATCCCATTCCATAAACTCTGCAAACATGATTCAATTGTCTACTTTAAAAATGTGTAATAACTTCCAATCCACATTTCATTATCGTACAGTATGCAGAAGTTGCATTTTTACCTCAACCACGTAATAATGATACTGATTTCATATTGGTAAGTGAAACAAACTGTTATTTATTACCGGGGGTTTGTGCTACATTTTCACAGTCTTATAAAATTTTTGCAAAACCGGGGTATACATTGTTTTTTTTATCCATAGATAATCGTCAAATATTTATAAATAATTTTTTTATTTTAAATGCAATGTCGTTCCCACTTAAACTAACTATGGATAACAATACTCTGGAAACATACATCATTAAATGAGGTGAATCTATTGCTCTCATGTCTGTCAAAAAGTTGTCAGACTTACTTCCATCGAAACATCAAGTAAATGAGAAAGACTTAGAAACTTGTAAAGTTAAAAATTTTCACCTAAATATTTAAAGTGTTTCATTATTAAATACTTTACATATTGTGCATTGTTCAGTATTTTATAATACCGTAATAAAATCTCGTCGTATGATTTATGTATTTTATTATGTGTGAGTGCTGCATACTGTCTCGTATACACTTACGTCTTCTTTTCAATTTGTGTGAAAACTTCATCCTATGTATAAAACAGCAATTACACTCATAAATTTAAAAAAAAAAACAATAATATGAACAGTAGTAATTTGATGGAAAAAAAACTTGTTAAGAAACCACTTCAAAATTCAAAACAACTTGAAAGTAGTATATAATGTGTAAGTATAAAAAAACTTGTATACAAATTAGCAATACACGAGAGAACAACTTATTATACACTATTTAAATTTATCTGTAATAAATTGAACTTGTAACAAAAAAATCTTTGTCTCACAAAAAACAATATAAATAATTTATCAGTTCAACGAAACCACTATTACGTCAGATGTAAAAAGTTGCTTCCTTCAAATATCACACTACATTTCATCATACGCATTGAAAGCAAAGACAAAAAAAGAGAATAAATTAAAAACTTCCAAATTATAATGATCGGTCTATTCATATACATTATAATCTCTCTCATAGCTCAGTCATCTATGTCGCAGTTTTCATTACCTGGATGTCGCCAGTTTGAATCCCAGCAGTTGTGGAATATTTAGTGATAAATTTAAATAAAAAAATAATCCGATATCGAAATAGATGGTGCTACTGGTTAAGAAATTTAGAAGCATAACATGGTGAGGGGTGAGATGGAAAACATAATTCTGGACTTGTA